>OX388312.1:23074845-23674845 GCA_947579605.1 Athripsodes cinereus
ATGTGGTTGCTTTTTGAATAAATTTTACAGTTCAATCATGACATGACGAATTTTTAGGATTTTGACGGATTTTGATCGATCGATTAAGATGGATATTTTTGACAGGTCTACCATGGTGTGGTGGTTTTATGAAGATATTTGACAGTTTAATCATGATAATACGTTGTTATAAGTTTTTGGACCAATTTTGATCAAAATGTTAAGCTGAATATTTTTGTCAGGTTTTCCATGGTGTGGTGGTTCTATGAGTAAATTTGACAGTATATATGACGAATAAAATAATAATTTCTTTTGACTGATTTTGATCAAAATGAAAAGATGATCAAAATTTTAAAATGAATATTTTTGACAGGTCTACCATGATGTGGTGGTATTTTGAATATATTTAACAGTTAAATCATGATGTGACGATTGTGTAGGTTTTTAGACAGATTTGGACAAAAATGATGTATATTTTTGACAGGTTTACCGTGGTGTGGTGGTTTTATGAAGATATTTGACAGTTCAATCATGAAAATACGATTGTGTAGGTTTTTTGACCGATTTCGACAAAAATGTAAAGATGAATATTTTTGACAGGTCTACCGTGGTTTGATGGTTTTATGATGATATTCAATCATGATGTGACGATTGTGTAGGTTTTTTTTTACCGATTTTGATGAAAATGTAAAGATGAATATTTTTGACAGTTCTACCTTGATGTGGTTGCTTCTTGAATAAATTTGACAGTTCAATCATGACATGCCGAATATCAAGTTTTTTTGACTGATTTTGATCAAAACGTTAAATATTTTTGACAGGTCTACCGAGATGTGGTGGTTTTATGAAGATATTTGACAATTCAATCATGATGTGACGATAGTGTAGGTTTTTAAACCGATTTCGACAAAAATGTAATGATGAATATTTTTGACAGGTCTACCGTGGTTTGGCGGTTTTATGATGATATTCAATCATGATGTGACGATTGTGTAGGTTTTTTTTACCGATTTTGATGAAAATGTAAAGATGAATATTTTTGACAGTTCTACCTTGATGTGGTTGCTTCTTGAATAAATTTGACAGTTCAATCATGACATGCCGAATATCAAGTTTTTTTGACTGATTTTGATCAAAACGTTAAATATTTTTGACAGGTCTACCGAGATGTGGTGGTTTTATGAAGATATTTGACAATTCAATCATGATGTGACGATTGTGTAGGTTTTTTGACCGATTTCGACAAAAATGTAAAGATGAATATTTTTGACAGGTCTACCGTGGTTTGATGGTTTTATGATGATATTCAATCATGATGTGACGATTGTGTAGGTTTTTTGACCGATTTCGACAAAAATGTAAAGATGAATATTTTTGACAGGTCTACCGTGGTTTGATGGTTTTATGATGATATTCAATCATGATGTGACGATTGTGTAGGTTTTTTTTACCGATTTTGATGAAAATGTAAAGATGAATATTTTTGACAGTTCTACCTTGATGTGGTTGCTTCTTGAATAAATTTGACAGTTCAATCATGACATGCCGAATATAAAGTTTTTTTGACTGATTTTGATCAAAACGTTAAATATTTTTGACAGGTCTACCGAGATGTGGTGGTTTTATGAAGATATTTGACAATTCAATCATGATGTGACGATAGTGTAGGTTTTTAAACCGATTTCGACAAAAATGTAATGATGAATATTTTTGACAGGTCTACCGTGGTTTGGTGGTTTTATGATGATATTCAATCATGATGTGACCATTGTGTAGGTTTTTTTTACCGATTTTGATGAAAATGTAAAGATGAATATTTTTGACAGTTCTACCTTGATGTGGTTACTTCTTGAATAAATTTGACAGTTCAATCATGACATGCCGAATATCAAGTTTTTTTGACTGATTTTGATCAAAACGTTAAATATTTTTGGCAGGTCTACCGAGATGTGGTGGTTTTATGAAGATATTTGACAATTTAATCATGATGTTACGATAGTGTAGGTTTTTAAACCGATTTTGACAAAAATGTAAAGATGAATATTTTTGACATGTCTATGGTGTGGTGGTTTTATGAAGATATTTGACAGTTTAATCATGATAATACGTTGTTATAAGTTTTTGGACCAATTTTGATCAAAATGTTAAGCTGGAATATTTTTGACAGGTCTACCATGATGTACCTATTGATTTCACGAATATTTTTTGACAGTTCAATCATTATAATGACGAATATAAAGATTTTTGACTGGTTTTGATCAAAACGTTAAGATGAGCATTTTTGACAGGTCTACCACGATGTTGTGTTTTTATGAATATATTTGACAGTTCAATCATGATGTGACGATTGTGTAGGTTTTTAGACCGATTTTGACAAAAATGTATAGATGAATATTTTTGACAGTTCTACCTCGACGTGGTGGCTTTTTGAATAAATTTGACAGTTCAATCATGACATGCCGAATATCAAGTTTTTTTGACTGATTTTGATCAAAACGTTAAATATTTTTGACAGGTCTACCGAGATGTGGTGGTTTTATGAAGATATTTGACACTCGCGATGGCAGCTCAGTCGGTGGTTCTGTATGCTTCGCCGCTCTGGGAAAAGGCTCTGAGCCGACAAAGTCACGTGGAGAAACTCCTAAGCACGCAGAGAGTGGCAGCCCTGAGAGTATGCCGAGCATACAGAACGGCATCAACCGACGCATCACTAGTAATAGCTGGATTACTGCCTTTCAACATACTGGCAGTAGAACGTGGTAGAATACATCGTAGCACTGAGGAGATTACAGACGCACTGAAACGGCAAGAAAGAAAAATATCAATAGCCAAGTGGCAAGAAGCCTGGGATTCCTCGCAGAAGGGAAGGTGGACACATCGCCTTATAAAGAACCTGACACCATGGCTGGAAAGAAAGCACGGAGAGGTGACGTTCCGTGTCACCCAATGCCTGACTGGACACGGGGTATTTGGGAAATATCTCAAAAAAATAAACAAGGCCCCAACAGAAGCGTGCTGGTATTGCCACGCACAGGTGGACGACGCGGAGCACACTCTCTTCGAGTGCAGCAGATGGGATGAAGCCAGAGCCACACTGCGAGATGAGGTCGCTGGAGATGTGAACGCCGACACGACTGTGGCAGCTATGTTGGAGTCACCCGAGAAATGGAGGACGATCGCCTCTTATATGGAGGCGATTATCAAGGTGAAAGAGGTAGACGAGAACAGACAGACAAGATAGACAATCTGCGGAAAGTGGTAGGTCTTATAAAAAGACAGGTACACTTCCGCAAAGAAGAGGAGGGGTTATAGTCGGTGAGAGTCCGGCACACCCAGCCAGAAGGGTTGGGCGTCCAAGTAGGATTTCCCCTCAAAAAAAAAAAAAAAAAAAAAAAAAAAAAAAAAAAAAAAAAAAAAAAAAAAAAAAAAAAAAAAAAAAAAAAAAAAAAGTTCAATCATGATGTGACGATTGTGTAGATTTTTTGACCGATTTTGATCAAAATGTAAAGATGAATATTTTTGACAGGTCTAACATGAAGTGGTGGTGTTTTGAGTAAATTTGACAGTTCAATCATGACATGACGAATATTAAGTTTTTTGACTGATTTTGATCAGAACGTTAAATATTTATAACAAGTCTACCGTGGTGTGGTGGTTTTATGAAGAGATTTGACAATTGTGACCATGATGTGAAGATTGTGTAGGTTTTTTGACCGATTTTGATGAATATGTATAAGATGATAATAAGATGATAAAGATGAATATTATTGACAGGTCTACCATGATGTGCGATAAACTATAGATCGCGATAGATCGCGCCTTTGCGATACACCCGCCCTCTGTATATTGATTGTATTTAATTTGAATGTAATTGTTTTTTATCAATGTACAGTAAAGAATGAATAAATAAATAAATAAATGTGGTTGCTTTATGAATAAATTTTACAGTTCAATCATGACATGACGAATATTTAGTTTTTTTGACGGATTCTGATCAAAATGTTAAGATGATGAATTTTGATGATGAGGTGGTTTTATCAATAAACACACTACCATGATGTTGTGATTTTACGAATATGTTTGACATTTCAACTTTTGACAGGTCTACAATGATGTCACCACATGTTTATGATTTATTGTAACCATTTATTTGATAGTTCAATCACGTTATGACGATTATGAAGGCTTGATTTAGATCTTAATTTTTAAATGAATATTTTTGAAAGCTGATGATTGATTTATTGATTTATTGATTTCACGAATAATTTTTGACAGTTCAATCATTTATTAATTTATTTAAACACGACAGCCTATAATACAAAAGTTACTTAAACCAAAGTAACAAAAAAAATATATGGCCAATTACAGTGTTCGTGAACGGACGGATTCTTCAAAATGACTGCGATATATATAAAACAGACGATTACTCAACATTTATTATAATGACCCCCATGATAATTTAAGTGCATCTTTAAATTCTACAGCAATTTTTTTACAAACTTCACAAAAAATGCATAGATGGCTCTGGTATACAGCGTATAGCAAAAAGTTTGGTCCTATTTACCTACTTTTTATTCTCTGGATACCGACCTCCCTAATATGTGGTGTAAAGCTTCATCAGTATAAAACAACGAATAAGTTTAAGTTGTCTTTTCTTAACCTTATAATTATGGTAGTTTATGTGTTAAATTTGCATAATATAACCTACGTCATACAATTCTTTATTCTTTCTTATCATCCGTAGGCCATTGATTTGGCACTTGGAATCGTCAGACAATTATATAGTTGTTTTTTTTTTACAAATGACAAAATAATCAAATAACAACAATACAATGTTTAAATAAATAAAGAAATTCCATTGAATCAAAGTTTTTCGAGTGTAAAAGGCCCAAAATAACTTCTCGTCAGTGTATGTAAAAAATAAATTCTAATAATTATACATAAATAAATGAATTTGAATCAATGCCAATTAGACTGAACAGTAGGGTGGAACGAAATTTTTTTTTCTCGAATTTTGATTTGGAATAGTTGTATTTAGTTGCCTTTTGCCATCAATTGCCTGCATTAAAAATATAAAAATTATCAGACAACGGTAAGAGCCCCCGACAAGACATCGAATATTTACAAAAAGGACAATTTAGGGGATATTTGCGCGGCCTACAAAACAATACAGAACTTTTTAAAATAGGTTTATTTTATTCAAAAACATATTCAAATATAGTTAACTAGCAGTTGCAATCAAATATTTCATCATTTTAATATACGTACTTTGGTACTGGGACAGTTGAGCAAAGTGCGGGACAAAGCGGGGGCAGCACGCTTCGATCTACGAATTTGCAGTGTTTCGTTTCAACTAGTGTCGATAATATTGTCTCAAGGTGGAAGGTAGCCCGTCAATTATTTTCACCAGTAGGTACTAGTTGATGTACCTACGTTTTTTAAGTGTATAAATATGACTTCTACAAGACAAAAGTTAAAATGTCCGATATTTGGTGAAAGTGCAGAGTTCAAGGAGAATATCCTACTTACGTATGAGAATGTTATGAAATTCTTTGAATGGGTTCGACAAGACTTAAAAATAAAGAACAACACCACAAAATAACCTACATTTTTGGAAAAGTGCCGAAACAGTTGAAACAAAAATTGAAGAATTAGGACACAAACGAGTTTTACAGTTACTTAAAAAATATCACTCAAAATGTTTTGATTTGATTTGTTTGATTTTGTTTGAAATTTGTAAAAGTCTTTGAAGAAACTAAAGGAAAGAAAGGTAGAAGAATTCAGAGTACAAAGCTTTTTGACATAGCTGCATGTAAATGTAAAGAATTTGTAAACTGTACTTGTTTGAGAGAAAATAAAGTGCCAAAAGAGGAACAAATATTTTTAGAAGACCAACGCACTAACAGACAAATGGTTTTAGGAAGAACGGATCTTATCTAGAGTAAAAAATTGCAGAAAAGAAGATTAAGTGCTCTTAAACAAGAAATCAGGCATAATTCAAATACAAGAATTAAAGAAATTTCCTTTTCTTTATATAGGCTAAATAGATCTGATGTTAGTTCTAATGTTGACCTTCCTTCTTGTTCGTCGGCCGCAGATGGTCTTGACACCGCGAACAAAGTGGATCAAAAGCCTATAAAGCTCACGGATGCTAGTCTTCATAGTTTGACGATTGTATGCGATAGATACGGAGTATCAGACCGAGCTGCGGCGGTTATCGTATCATAAATGTTCTATATTCTGCTTCTGATGCTGACTCTGAGGCGCAGTCGACTAACGTCGTGGGCAGGATGAAACTCAGAAGAATAAGGCAGAAAGTTTTCGAGCAAATTTTAACAGAAGAAAGAGTAACAGAAATTCCTGAATTATATTTTGATGGAAGGAAAAACCAGACGGCTAAAACTGTTTTAAAAAGATCGAAGAGATTTAAAGTGATTGTACAAGAGGAACATGTTTCGATTATTAAAGAACCAGGTTCTGTTTATGTTGGGTATGTGTTTCCAACATCGGGCAGTGCGAGAAATATTGGAAGAGCTATCCACGGCTTTTTGACGACTGAAAATATATCACCAGAGAGTATAATGACTGTTGGATGTAAAGAAACAACCACAAATACAGGGAATGTGGGAGGCGTGATTGGTTTTTTAGAAAATAGACTATCTCAACCATTGCATTGGATAATTTGTCTCTTATACGCCAATAAGTTGCTATTAACGCTTTGTTTTCCTATTTGGATAGCCCTATAGCAGGATCTAAATCATTTGCAGGTCAAATTGATATAGCATTAAAGATGGTTCAAAACATTTATGGAAGCTCATTAACAGCACTAGTTATTTGTCGAACGAATTGTTAGCGATTGTGGACCCTGTTTTATTTCGGAACAGTTACTTTGCTCATCCAGAAAACTTGTTGTTGAGTACGATAACAGATACGCGTAAGCACATTAGAGAACTAGCTGCCAGACGCATTTTAAAAGCTCGTCAAGTGAATAAAAATTCTGTTTCGCGCATGTTTGAGGTGCCAAAAGTGGACTTAAATGCAAGTTCTTACATAGACTTGATAAACTGGCAACAAAATAAATACGAAATCTCAATACTGATGAATATTTCCGATAAGCAGTTACAACATCTTATTGAAAATGGAGGAGAATCGTTTTTGGAGTTAATGAGACTGCCTTACCACACCCAAGCTGTGAAAAGATCAGTAAAAGATGTGATTGAAGCAGCTCTACGTGTATGCGATAAGACAAGAAGATAGGGTTTTGTAAAATCTAATTTAGCGTCTCGAAAGCTCATGCCAAAGTTTGAGACGAAAAAGGATTTTTGTTATGAAAAATGACGTTATTCATACCGACACAACTTTCTGAAACTGTGTATATTTTTAAAATAAATGATTCTATTAACTAAAATATACTTTTATCTTATCATATAAATGCATAAAATATTATATTTAGTTAATATTTTGTTAATAGGGTGTACTTAACAAAGCGTCTGTAAAAACTTAAAAATTGAAATTTCAAGTCTATGGCGGGACCTCTTGCTGTTGAGCTAGAACTTCCAAATTAGTGGGTGTTATTTACAATTATATAAGGCAACTTTTGCCTGGTATTCCAATTCGATATTCAAAAAAAAATTTTTTTTCATACAAAAGTGTTCCACCCTACTGAACAGTCCCATTTAGCATTTCGTCGATATTGTAAAAAGCTTTTCCAACAAGATACCTTTTCACTTCTCTCTGATATTCTACATAATTGCTACTACTACTATACTACTATACCATCACGGCATATCCCACAAGTGGGGTAGCCAGCAGATCAGCTGCACGTAAGACTACATAATTGAGTGCCTTAATATTACTGGGCAATTTATTATATAAACTTATGCTAAGACAAATAAAGCTTTTTGAAACTTTAGCCAATCTATGTTCTAGGGGTCATACATCTCGCTTACAACGAGTATTGTATTTGTGATAGTCTGAGTTCAGGGGCGTATTAGATATGTTCTTATAGGAATAAAGTAGGCACTCATATATGTATAAACTTGGTAATGTAAGTACTCCCAGTTCACTGAAGGCAATCTTACATGTATCTCTGGGTTTTATATTCATTAGTTCTCGTACTGCCCTTTTTTGTAATATAAATACTCTATTCCAGTCAGCTCCCCTTCCCCAGAACAATACTCCAAAGGACATGATACTATGAAAATATGCAAAGTAAACAAATTTGGCTGCATCAAATCCACAAACTTCTTTAGTTTTTCTAATGGCGTAGATTGCAGAGCACAATTTTTTAGAAATACATTCAATATGTGGTGACCATTGCAATTTTTCATCTATTGTCACACCTAGGAATTTTGTCTCCCTAGTTGTCTGCAACCCTTGCTCACACAGTGACGCTATCGCATTTACGCAGTAATGGTAAACTATTGTATAAAAATAACGTCGTTATAGAAACAAATAATACTGTTTTTGTAGATAGTTTTATGAAAGGCTGCGGGTTTTGGAAGCTAGTAACAATAATAAAAATATTGTCATTTTTACAAGGTGTCCTACGATAAAAAAGGTTCTTTACCCTTGTTTAGGTAGGCAATACGCTTCGTTTCAGCGTAATATCATTACTGAGACCTTAGTACCATACACGTCAGCTACTTATTACGCTCTATCATCGCGTATTCAATATCATTACCAAGCATTACATATAATATAGCTCTACAGAAAATTATATTATGTACTACATTTTAACCAAGCATATTATTTTTTTATACTTTACTTTCAGCATTTTGAGTACGAAAGGCACTCATAGGCATTTTTATTGGTACAAAGGATTACAAAATTAAAAAAAAATCATCATCATCGCCCTCAACGCTCCTCTCGGGAGCACAGGGCAGAAACCAGCCTCCTCCATTGAGAGCGTCTCTGTGCCAATTGCGTCACCTCTTTCCACGACATTCCTTGTGATCTGATATCGTTGTCATAGGAACGGTGTATTGTGAAAGAGGGACGCCCGGGCCGACGGAACCCCTGCGGACGCAAAAACAGTGCTCTTTTTGGCCAACTATCATTAGGCATTCTCAAAACATGTCCCAGCCAGGACCATCGTCTCTCCTGTATTACGGAGATTACAGGTCTCTACTGGGTGCGCCGGCGCACAGCATCATTTGTAACATGTTCATACCATTTGACATCCAAAATCCTTCTAAGACACCTGTTTTCAAAGCTTAGTATCTTCCGCTCCTGAGCCTTGGTTAAGTGCCAAGACTCACAAAAAAAAGTGTTTTAATAATATTTTAGAGCTCTCAAGTTTAAAAAAGACGAATGGTATTTTTATAATACACCAAGTATAGGTAATACATAATGATAGAAACCTTTCAGAAAACGTTTACTGAATCTGCATATTTATTGAAATAAAAGAGGTGGTCAGTATCCTGCTGGTACAGTTTCAGACTTTCAATTGAGAAATCTGGGTTTGATTCCATTAAATGGAATTTTGGAAGCGAATTTTGCTGTCGACTAACTTCACCTTCATCACACAAGTATATGCCTCGCTTTCTCGGTGTCTGGGCTATATTTGGATTTATTTCAAATCAAGATTCCACTTAAAAAAATTATATGATTATACATCACAGTACAAAAAAAGTCTCTGCAATTGGTTTTCAAATGATTGTTTCTTTATTTGAAAATGCTTCCTTTTTCTTTAATTTGCGAGATTTTGAATCAAAATATTCGCTGTGTCGGTGTTTAGTAGTAGAATTCCATAGTTAAATAAAAACAAAACAAATGTTTTTCTACTTAACGTTTTTATCAAGAGAGACGTCTTTTGTCTTTTAAGGGTATTGTCAATCTGAAGTGTGTTGTGACATTGACTTGAAGTATGGCGGTATGGCGGTTTCGTGGACCTAATACTTTGAATAGACATCTCAAAATCAACAGTTTTGAGATAATAGATAAATCACGACATTGCGCCCAGAACGATTGTAATTAGTTTGTTAAATATGAATGAAACAAATTGATTACAATACAAGAAACCTAATTCACAATATCAGTAGAATTTTATCATACTCATGTAGATGTTGTAGACAGAGTGCAACGAAAGTTCTTGCGATTCATAAATTACAAGTTGGGTATTCCTAGAGAAATATTAAATAAAGCTGAACTCCAATCAATTGAAAATTTGGAAAGTTTATCAGACAGAAGAGTGGTCAATGACTTGATTTTTTTGTATAAGATTGTGAGTGGTTGTTTTGATAGCCCTGATTTGATCGAATTAATTACGTTTCGAGTGCCTGGACGAGGAACAAGAAGCAAAGAATTGTTTCACTGTAGCAGTAACTACACTACCAGCTATATTAGACACACCGTGATACCTCGACTGCACAGTTTGGGAAATAAATTTCTGACTGATGTAGATATTTTTAATATGAAAACAATGCCTTTAGAAAAACCATTAGAAAGATGTTTGATCCTAAAATTGCTTAGTTTCAATGTAGTTTGGTGAGATACCTATATAGTTGAGACATTTTTTAGACAGTTCGTTGGGGTTGACATTTGTTGATTTTTTAATATTTTATTTGTTTCTTGTTATTAATTTTTGTTGTATAATATTATTTTTATTATTATTGTATATTTTTTTATACATGCATGTATATATGTCTGTTTTATTGTATTTGCATGTCATGTTGCATCGTAATTTTAATAATATATTCTGTCTATTTTTATTTTGCTTTAAATTCGGATTGATGTCCAGCTGTTTTTATATTGTTGTTGTTATTTTTTGCCTATCTTATTTTATTCCGTATTCATTGTCTCAAAAACGTTGTTAGAAATTGAATAAAATGTACATGTTGGAAGTGTTTATAATGTGATTTTAAATGTATATTTGGTTCAAAAATGGTAATTTGACATTATATTATGGATTTTATTGTTTGTATCCAAATATTTAATGTGCATATTTTTGTTTATAATGTAAATCCATTTTTTTGTTACTGCGGATTATTTGACTATGACTAATTGATTGTATGACTAATTTTTTAAGGATAGTTAGAGTATGTATTATGTATAATATTCATGTGTTTTTTTTATGGTTAATATGTTATTAATGGCTTTGAGCCGTATGCTCCTTTATATATCGTGCTCGTGGTTAGATGGAAGAAATTACTTAATAGTGATAATCTCGCCACTGCACATCGTCCTAGTTTTTAAAAAATTGTATTGTAATGTAATGATGATGTGCAAAAAGAATAAATAAATAAATAAAATATATATAAAAAAATACTCAAACGTTATAGGAAACACGTAACTCAAAACCACCAAATTATGAAAAATCTAGTTTTTAGGTATTCCGGGTGCCTTCATATAAAGTCTTCTTCTCCTTCTTTTAAGCAGCCGAGAGAATTTTATTCATTTTCATTTATTTATTTATTTAAGGCAAAAGCCTTTTGTACATGTTATACATAAATATTTTATACATTAATAAAAATATATACCTACAAATATCAAAGATATACAAACGTCAAAGATATACAAATGTCAAAGATATAAAAACTTGTAAAAGACAATATAGAAGAAACAATATAAAATATATTAAATTAAACTTAAAATATATTTTGTATATTTTCTGACATTCCGGTCCAAATAGTGAATCAAAATTAATGAAACAGCATTGTTCTTTCGTAAGTAATAATATAAAGCTCATTAGATGTTAGGTTTTTGAAAATATTAAAGTTCTTTGAATCAGTTATAGGACTGGTGTCTATTTTCTGGAGAATTAAAAATCATTTATTGCAGCAAATTAACTTTCCTCATCGTGAGAATAAATGAAGCGTTAAGGAGATAGATAACTTCATTATTATTATTATTATCAACAAGTTTAATTGTTAATTGTTTAGGTAAATGTTAATGGAGGTAGCGTTGGTTTAATATTTACAATTCGTCGCAGAGAAACTTTAGTGGTAATTAATTAGAAAATACAAATAGTAATTTAAATTATCATTTTTCTATAACAAAATAATAATGAAGATTAACTTCATTTATTCGATAAGAAATCATTGTCTTTATATTATTCTTATCTATGGGTATTTCAATACCTGAAAAAAAATAGATTGAATGTTTATCGCATGGATTCTCTTCTTCCTTAAATGTCTTGTCCGGTCCTCCCGACTTTGTCTATCACTCGTGATTAGTAATGTGAGAAGAGTAAATTCTCCAGAAAAATTTCTCGAGAACGAGAAATTTCTCCGAGAATTTCTCCTCTGATGGAAGAGAAATTTCTCTCCATAATTCTTCTTAGTGGTATTATTACCTTTCGCCCAGTAGGTATACTACGCAGCCAGCCAACCTGATTGATCCAAAAATTTGTGGGGCTGATTAAGGCCCAAATCAGAGGTTATTTACACTTTTTTTCCGTGTAATTACCTGCAATTTTTTTAAACTTAAATATGGGCATGTGGGGTGTCAACCATCAAGATTTTTTATCAGTTGTTAGCACTTTTTTCTATAAAGGTACTTAACATTTTTTTGTTTCCATAATTAATTGTAGCTATATTGGTGATAAATTGTCTCAACATTTGTACATTGTTATTGATTGATTGAATAAAATGTTTATTATTATTAAATTATATTATTATTAATTAAATTATACTGTTAAATAAAAAATAAAAAAAATTCTCGGAAAATTCTCTACTTCTAAATTTACCGAGAAATTTCTCGGTAAATTTCTCGAACAATTATTTCTTGAGAATTCCACAACACTACTCGTGATAATATGTCTTTACCTTAGGCACCTTGAAATAGCTCTTTGATGTTTCTTACTACTGTTCACTCATGTATATAATGTTGTCTGGAGATCTCAGATAAACCAATAAAAAGTTAAGACATTCAGTATGGATGACCGATCACATCGCTGAATTCAAAATATTTTTATTTTATCGATAACTTGTCTTTTACAGGACACTAAAAAATTTAAGGAAAAGAGTGGGAAAATAATTATCCTCGGAATAAGAAATAAATAAAATAAGGTTGGATAAACATTTAAAATAATAATCTTTATTGCACAAAAAAATATAATACAGAAAACATGACAACATAACTGAAAAAATAATTTTGTGCAATGGACGAGTTATCGCAGAAGCGCGATATCTTATAACTAACCCATTATAATACTCAGCAATATGTTTTACCAATAGTGATGTTCATGATTAAAAAATAAGTAATCTACTACAATTAGGTACTATACCGTCGTAATAGTAGTAGATTACTTATTTTTTTAATCATGAATTGACCTTCTAGATGGATGGTCAACCTCATCGCTGACTTTACGTTACATAAATATTTGTAACTCGATCCTCTCAGATAAACGCCATAAGGATTTTAAAAATGTTGCTTGATGGTTTTTTCTTATAAGTATCTTACATAAATATTTATTTATTAATTCATTCTTTACTCAACATGATAACAAATAGTTTAAAAAGAAGAACATTCCAACTTAATACAATCAATATGTGAAGGGCATGCTTATCCCAAAGGCGCGATCTCCTCCAACCAACCAACCTAACCCTAGTTGTATTTTAATAAAGTCACGTATGTATCTTAAAATGTTTTGTCATAAAATGAAATGTGTCGTTACAAAGTTAATTTTAAACCTTACCATATAATAGGAAATAATCCGCATTCCCACACTATGTGAATGTAAGTGAACGATGATGTATTGATTTGTGCTGCAATATTATAATTAATTAATTTATAAAGTAACCACTGTACCTATTCCAACGATGAAATTAATTTAATTTTATAATAATAATATTACCTTTAACGGGAAATACTCTCCATGTGTGGTTATGCAAAGGCGTTTTAGATATTATTATTCAAACAACACAGAAACACATCGTATATTTTAAAAACATATTTTACTTTACCGGATGTTCAAGTTATTTCGTGAGAAAAGTTTTTCCAAGAATCGTTCCACATATTATTAATTATTTCTAATTTTTTTTTTAACTGGGCTTGGACACTACCAGCTATCTGACAAAACCAATCGAATGCTCTCAATTGTGAATGATTATGCAGCATTATGCAAAAAACAAAAGAAAGAAGTGAGAAAATCATCTTTATGCTTACGAATTACTTGTATGCTGGCTCAAGTGATCTTTCTAGATGTCAACGTTACAGAGATACTAAACATATTATACACTACGATTAGAAGAAACTGCTTGTGTAATTGATTGTGGCTATGAAATGCAACTAGTTTTAAGAACTTCAATCTAGTCTTGAGATATTTTGTATTAATTTAGGCAAACAACTAGTAGGTACGTAGTAAATACGTAACTGTAAGTTACGTATAACAGGCGAACCTTGAGCCCTTCCTTGAGAAGAATTTGCATGAAGAGTATGGATGATATGGGAATTGACATTCCTGCAACATCCATGGGTGAGGGAGGGTGCAACCCTTAATGTGAGATGTCAACGTTGACCAAATGCCCATTGTACCAATTTAAGGTTCATCAATAAAAAAATCTATTTTATATTTGGGAACTCATATTTCAGATGTTATGTACAAAGATGGGATTATACAGTTTTTAGCGTAGATTATATAAAATGTAGGTACTTTCCTTAATATTTAAAAGCAAATTTCAAGTTCTTGTAAAGAAATAAAATATCCATATGTCATTGTTACGTAAAAATATTCCTCTACGTATGTTAATGCTTTGATTTTTCCATTCGATTAAATATTTTTATATGAAGAATAAATACACTTCGTTACTTTTCGCATCTTGTATCTTCCAACCTTCCTGTCTGAAAGCAATATTAAATACGAAATAATAAAAAAGCGAGAGAGAGGAAAAAACCGAGATGATTCTTTTCGATAAAAATATTGAAAGACTTTGTACTTACAATATTATTCATTCCTTAAGTACACCCTTAGGAGTTTTAAATTTGAAATTTTAGTGATATTTCACTGTTGATACTTTATTTTTTCATGGTAACTATTTTATACGTAATATAGGGGATATTTGAATGCATACTAGGGTGGAACACTTTTGTATGAAAAAAATTTTTTTTTCGAATATCGAATTGGAATACCAGGCAAAAGTTGCCTTATGTGATTGTAAATAACACCCACTAATTTGGAAATTCTAGCTCAACAGCAAGAGGTCCCGCCATAGACTTGAAATTTCAATTTTTAAGTTTTTACAGACGCTTTGTTAAGTACACCCTATTAACAAAATATTAACTAAATATAATATGTTATGCATTTATATGATAAGATAAAAGTATATTTTAGTTAATAGAATCATTTATTTTAAAAATATACACAGCTTCAGAAAGTTGTGTCGGTATGAATAACGTCATTTTTCATAACAAAAATCCTTTTTCGTCTCAAACTTTGGCATGAGATTTCGAGACGCTACATTAGATTTTACAAAACACTATCTTCTTGTCTTATCGCATACACGTAGAGCTGCTTCTATCACATCTTTTACTGATCTTTCCACAGCCTGGGTGTGGTAAGGCAGTCTCATTAACTCCAAAACCGATTCTCCTCCATTTTCAATAAGATATTGTAACTGCTTATCGGAAATATTCATCAGTATTGAGGTTTCGTATTTATTTTGTTGCCAGTTTATCAAGTCTATGTAAGAATTTGCATTTAAGTCCACTTTTGGCACCTCAAACATGCACGAAACAGATTTTTTTTTCACTTGACGAGCTTTTAAAATGCGTCTGGCAGCTAGTTCTCTAATGTGCTTACGCGCATCTGTAATCGTACTCAACAACAAGTTTTCTAGATGAGCAAAGTAACTGTTCCGAAATAAAACAGGGTCCACAATCGCTAACAATTCGTTCGACAAATAACTAGTGCTGTTTATGAGCTTCCATAAATGTTTTGAACCATCTTTAATGCTATACCAATTTGACCTGCAAATGATTTAGATCCTGCTATAGTGCTATCCAAATAGGAAAAAAAAGCGTCAATAGCAACTCATTGGCGTATAAGAGACAAATTATCCAATGCAATGGTTGAGAAAGTCTATTTTACAAAAAAACAATCACGCCTCCCACATTCCCTGTATTTGAGGTTGTTCCATTACATCCAACAGTCATTATACTCTCTGGTGATATATTTTCAGTCGTCAAAAAGCCGTGGATAGCTCTTTCAATATTTCTCGCACTGCCCGATGTTGGAAACACATACCCAACATAAACAGAACCTGGTTCTTTAATAATCGAAACATGTTCCTCTTATACAATCACTTTAAATCTCTTCGATCTTGTTAAAACAGTTTTAGTCGTCTGGATTTTCCTTCCATCAAAATATAAGGCAGGAATTTCTGTTACTCTTTCTTCTGTTAAAATTTGCTCGCAAACTTTCTGTCTTATTCTTCTGAGTTTCATCCTGCCCACGACGTTAGTCGACTGCGCCTCAGAGTCAGCATCAGAAGCAGAATATAGAACATTTATGATACGATAACCGCCGCAGCTCGGTCTGATACTCCGTATCTATCGCATACAATCGTCAAACTATGAAGACTGGCATCCGTGAGCTTTATAGGCTTTTGATCCACTTTGTTCGCGGTGTCAAGACCATCTGCGGCCGACGAACAAAAAGAAAGGTCAACATTAGAACTTACTTCAGATCTATTTAGCCTATATAAAGAAAAGGAAATTTCTTTAATTCTTGTATTTGAATTATGCCTGATTTCTTGTTTAAGAGCACGTAATCGTCTTTTCTGCAATTTTTTACTCTAGATAAGATCCGTTCTTCCTAAAACCATTTTTCTGTTAGTGCGTTGGTCTTCTAAAAATATTTGTCCCTTTTTTGGCACTTTATTTTCTCTCAAACAAGTACAGTTTACAAATTCCTTACATTTACATGCAGCTATGTCAAAAAGCTTTCCACTTTGTACTCTGAATTTTCTTTAGTTTCTTCAAAAACTTTTTCAAAATTCAAACAAAATCAAACAAATCAAATCAAAACATTTTGAGTGATATTTTTTAAGTAACTGTAAAACTCGTTTGTGTGTAACAATTGAAATAGAAGATTTTATTCATACGTAATTCTTCAATTTTTGTTTCAACTGTTTCGGCACTTTTCCAAAAATGTAGGTTATTTTGTTGTGTTGTTCTTTATTTTTTAGTCTTGTCGAACCCATTCAAAGAATTTCATCACATTCTCATACGTAAGTAGTATATTCTCCTCGAACTCTGCACTTTCACCAAATATCGTACATTTTAACTTTTGTCTTGTAGAAGTCATATTTATACACTTAAAAAACGTAGGTACATCAACTAGTACCTACTGGTGAAAATAATTGACGGGCTACCTTCCACCTTGAGACAATATTATCGACACTAGTTGAAACGAAACACTGCAAATTCGTAGATCGAAGCGTGCTGCCCCCGCTTTGTCCCGCACTTTGCTCAACTGTCCCAGTACCAAAGTATATTAAAATGATGAAATATTTGATTGCAACTGCTAGTTAACTATATTTGAATATGTTTTTGAATAAAATAAACCTATTTTAATACGTTCTGTATTGTTTTGTAGGCCGCGCAAATAGCCCCTAAATTGTCCTTTTTGTAAATATTCGATGTCTTGTCGGGGGCTCTTACCGTTGTCTGATAATTTTTATATTTTTAATGCAGGCAATTGATGGCAAAAGGCAACTAAATACAACTATTCCAAATCAAAATTCGAGAAAAAAAAATTTCGTTCCACCCTAATGCATACTCCCGTATTAAATATTGCAATGGGGGAGGATAACTGTAGCTTTGTCGCCGGATAATATTCCTATATTGATATGTATAATATTTTCTTAGTTGAAATAGGGGTGGCATTTGACTTGTGTATGATTTACTTCCGATGCCAAAACAATGCAATTTTTTAGCTGATGAAATAACGATTTTTAAAACTTATCGTTTTGTGCAATATATTTTATCCGTTGACGAATTTGAAAGTGTAATTAAAGATTCAAGCATGCTTCATCAAACTCTTGCCTGTATTTTTCTAGATTTGAGGTGGCTGTCGCTCCTTTGAATTTATTTAAATTTTAAGCACTTATGTTCCATAAATCTCAAAAAATTACAGATGCAGAAAAACTTGGCTGCTTTTCTCTCGATCAGATGATGGTGTTGAAAGTTGTCGAAATTTGGGATTCGAATCTGTGAATTTTTAGTTCAATATCCAAAAACGTATCATTAAGTATCCATCTCAGTATAGGTACCTGAAACAAAATTAAAACATTTATTTTGTTACATTCATAAGTAAGTGTATGCATATTTTTTGTGTACCAAATATATTTGAATTATAATAATAGATATTATGTTGAAAAGCGAAGTTGAAATATTTATATAATTCCATGTGCTTGAAATGCCACGCGATTTTTCATCCCTGTTAATCCTCGTTTTGTAAAGAAGCAAAGAGTCCTCCGGAATAAGTGATCGGTTTTTCCTTTGAAACGTCTAAACCAGTAGAGGAAAAGCATGTAAGAGCCAATACGAGATCTCTAACCGATTCAAATGTTCGCCTTCCAACGACCCTCGTGATTTATACCACCACATTTGAATGCACTCTTTTTCACCCCGAAAATACATGGCGTCGTAAAGAAAGGTTAGCTGTGAATTATGTTACCTTTCAGTGTTTATTTTCGGAGTTAAGTATATCGATACAACGTTATTTATTGAATGGAGTAATAAGTAATTGCCTTTTTCAACCAAAAGGTTTTCTAATTACGATTCTTTCCTCGTCTACTCTTGACGATTGCAATATTTTTCCACACTTCACTGATTCAAACATTATTTTTCTATTATTTCTATTATAAAAATATAATATTATTTCCTGTTTTTTTCCTTTTCGTTCATTTACTTTCCTCATTTGCAACAAACGTTTTTTTAACCTTACATACCAATGCAATAAATATTTACACGGGTAGAAATCTTTCCTAATCTTTCCTATCGACCCTCTTAAAACTAGAAGAGATGCAAAATTAATTCTGGTATACTGAAGAATGTATGTGGATGACCTGTTCAGAGCAGCACAGGACAGGGAGATTTTCGCCGGAGTGATCGCCAACTTCGGGGGGACCTGACATGGCACAGAAAGAAGAAGAAAATACTGAAGAAACAAGGTATAAATATTGCGATTGCATTGTGTTTGAATTTAAATGAAAGAATAATTTATTTTATAATTTTCTTGAAGTAATTACTTGTTCAACGAAATTTATTTATAAATAAAATACAAGCCAGGCTTCATTCTTTAGAAGTTTGACTAGAATATACAAATATTTTATATTTTTTAAAACCCATCCTTTTATCACTTCAAATGAATCATAAAATATTTATATTTCTCAAACTAATTTAAATGGAAATTGCATTATACTTGCATGATGCAAAAACCCACAATATGATAACAATATACCAGCACCATCTATTGGGAGAAGTCGTAAACTATGCTTCTGCTAAAATAACACGAACTTTATCTTAATCTGTCGTGGACCAATTTATGTTGGCAGAAAATAAAAAAAAAAATGCTATAACACTCACAAATAGCCATAACACTTACTATGTACATAGAATATACTATACAAATAGGTACTGTAGAAAATCTAAATGTACATACTTATATCGAATTGGTTGCTGGATTCAAAATGATACTTAAAATTTAACAGACGATTGTACCTACCTGAAAAATAATAACAGTGAATATTATACTTGTACTTCAGAAATAATATTATGATCTATTTTCTTTAGTACTAATACAGCCATCTTCTTACCCTTTTACAAGTTGAGTTGGGGGCGCGTTGCGTTCAGATTCTTCATTGTTGCTTTCAGAACATCTGGCCTTTCCAAATCAAGTCTTTTAAACACATATTTGTCATTTTTCCTTGCCATCTTTTTCTGAAGCGGTAGATATCTTTGCTGGTAGATATCTACAAAATTTGATAGTTTGCCATGTTACTGAAGTTAAATTGTAATTCTCAGTTATACAGAATACTACGTTTCGTACATTTCGAGGAGAGATATAAATAATAATATACATACAAAAAATGCTACCGAATAAATTCAACAATATTGAATTTTGGTATGCGACTCTTAAAATACTGCATGAATTGCACTAGCATGTGGAGAATGCAAAAAAAGTGCAGCTATTTACCTACAGTACCTACTTACTAAGCAGTGCTGGGACTAGGATTTTTATATAAGTCATGCTTTCATAATGAATAGGTACCTACTTGCATAATGCATACTAGTTGGTTACTTTCAAAATAGTCTTTTCTATTTGAATGTATTAGAGCATTTTTTAATTTATATTTATAGACTGTTGTATTATTATTGATTTGTCATACATATGTATTAAACCTATTGTAAAAGGCAAATTGCCGTTTATTGATCAAATAAATAAATAAATATAATTGTTTTCACCATCAGTACGTCTCTTACAATGCATCCTCGCCGTATCATACACTAAGACATCCAGAATGGGTGACATACCTCATTTCTGAGTTGTAAATCAGATTTAAACATTTATTTTTTACAGGACACTGAAAAACTTACATAAAGAGTAGGAGGTATATTCTATACTAAATATTCCATGGAATAGTATCTAAATAATTAATAATCACTTAAATAACAACACGTGTAGTATACAATTTACTTGTATTGATAAAATATAGCCACAATTAAATAACAAGAAGAAGAATCGTTTCGACATATTGTGTCGTTTTGTGGAAATCCACTCCAAGAAACCATAACCCATTTAGATTCTGAAGGCATGCGGTGCATTTTTGCATGTGTGGAAGGCACGCCACTGCTACTATGTCTGATACTTTTAAACATTCCGTAGTATTACTCTACTGGGTATCTGTCTACATTCTATTTTATATTATCCACCAAATAATGCATGTCGAGCTTTGAAAGATGGAGTGATAAACAGCTGTATAAGAAAAATATTCTGTGAATCAGGAAATAGTTTTTAAGATGAATGTGAACTATTTTGGATGATTAAAACACGTAGGATAAACAGTGTATTGTGATAGAGTAAAATAATTTATTTTATGAAAAAAGGAATATGACCTGCATGTTTATAATATGGAAAATCTGGATACTACACACACGAATGGTTACAGGTTACCCCACATATAGAGAGGAAATATCGATTTTTATTTTTTTTTAAAAGATATATCTGGGTTAAGATATATTGTTTATTTAACTCACACACCTATCACATATTGGTTTGTTTATTTATTAACACGATAAAATATTAATTAACGATTTGACAGCTTAAATCTTTAAGCCTTTAATTAAATGTTTTCTCAAAAGAAAAAAAAATATTTTCACTATCATATGAACACTAATAATAATTGTGTATGTATTTGTATAAAACTTCTAAATGATTCGTTCTCGATGTCTGGCAAGTATTTTACTCTTTACTTTTATTTTTATTGCAGTAATACCAACCGACATTTTATGTTGCAAATGCAAATGGCAAGACCACATTACAAGTTACAATACAATACTGTGTTTTTACAATGCAACTTATGTAGGTATGTACACAATTTACATTGTCTGATGCAATGGACCGTATAAAATATAAAATACCAGTGGAGTTTTTTGTCTTCGTGTAGTGTTAAAGTAATGACCACATAATCTAAATTCAAATGAACATTTCGTTTAATATTATTTACTTGGGAAATTGAATAAAATACAATCTCTATTTCCCTTTTCCTACTTCAGTGCAGAGAGGAAATAAAGTTACTGATTATAGACAAAATAAAATAGTTGATTTTTTTATTATACGAGTCTGAATTGTTTATTGATTTATGCACTATGAACTATTTTACTTTACTATTTATTTATTTATGTACTATGTACTATCTTTTAAAATAGGTAAGTTTGCCTTAAAATACGTTTTGTAGACGGTTTGAGAAGTAAGGTGAACATTAAGCATCTTAAAATGTAGACCTTAGTATACATAAGAAGAATAGTAAGTCTCCAAAAAATGAAAGCTGATGATTTTATCTCTGATTATAAAGAAGACAATAGAAACCTAAAAATGGATGAACGGGGAACTGGAGAGCTCTAGATCCAACAGCGGGTAGATGGCTGGAAAAAGATGGCAAACCATTGTTATTAGATAAGGAGGTATAATTAATTTAAAGAACAAAAAAATTTAAGTATCTTCATATTTTTAGGAGTTTACCATGAAACTGTTTGTAATAACATGTTATAATTATGTGAGAGGAGAATAAATGATGTTTTGTTTTATAAAGGTTGAATTTAATTAATGAACACAATGTAAGGAGCACAAATCCAGGAACGTTTCGTATTTCCAGCATAAGAGTAACTTTCTCTCGACTTGATTCATATCCACCGGAAATGGCTCCATCAGTCGTGTCGTCACGTGTCTTCCACATCCGGTTTCTCCCGCTTTATTCTACTGCTATTGCTACTACTGCTTCATTCATCCACCGGGTTATTCTAACATCTATCCATTTCCCCCTAGCAATGAACGGTCCATTCCCGCCCTTTAAGTTGAATTCCTACATACTTCATGTATGGGTTTACAAAGATAGATTACATTATTCAAATGGTTCAAAGAAATGAAACTTTTGCCAACTTGAAGAGAATTAATGGATAACTTGATACCTAGTAGATACAATTTTTTATACATGTAATAAAATACTGGATAGTTGTGATCGTGTATCTAAGATAAATTGTCAAAATATGAGAATATTAATTTCATGAATCTTTATTTAAAGAAAATTATATTTATCTAATGTAATAAAAAGTTGAAGCTGAGATCTAATTTAGGTTTATTAATTAACTTTGATTTTGAATTAATAAAGAAACTACCATTAACATAGATGTAAGCTTGGGAATAAAATAAACGAATACCTCATAAAATTGTAAATAATACCTATATATAAAACACCTTGGGAAAGACCTTGATAAAAATATTTTATTTCAAACGTGAATTAAATTAACTTTGTGTAGTGGGTAGTAATAATAGAAAATCTCCGAGTTTATAGAAAATATAAAGTGAAGAATTTTACTATTATAACAATAATAATAATGGTACCACTCAGATAATAAGAATGAATTTATTAACTTTCTAAAAAGCAATTAGTAGTGCCAAGAGTCGTTTCCAAGTGTCTCCTTTGACATCGGAATATTTCTTGTATAAGAGGCTATAATTACAGTTAGTAGTAGTAACCCCGTACCCAAATAGGAAACAATTAACCAAATCTCTCACTCCAAAACCATATAGGACAAACGGGGAGAGGCCAATTAGGGGTAATTCATTGCGGGGGAAATGGATCCTGTTAAGGATCACCATGCCAATTTTCTCCTTGGATGCACCGCAGAACATCTGCCAATATAATAGTAAGTGTTCTATTGTCACAAATAATTATTTGCATCTTAACAATATAATATAAGAATATTCAAGACGTAGAATCAAAATCAACAGTTTATCTGCAAGTTTGGTTCATATCCTCGCAGCGACTTCTATATAATGATATACCTTTACAGTAGGTACCTAATGAAATATAAATTATAATATATGAGCTAAACTTGAAATTAATTGCAAAATAGTTCTAGAAAAGATGTAAATTTTAACAAACAATCTATCTATCTATACCTACCATGTTTGATAGATGACAATCAGAGAAGTTCTCCCATTTTCTCGTTCCAGTTTGTCCACCAGTTACTTCAGTTGTAGGTACAGATACATTATATGTATAGTAAATAGGGAGAAGTCTTAAAAAGGAGAAATTTTACAATGCATGAGACTAACCAACATTTCCCCATTCCTTCATTTTCGTAGTTTGTACCTACATCAAGGTATAGTCTCAGTTTATTTCAACATTTTATTGAAATTCCTTGAATGTTTATTTAAGCTATTGTTGTATGTCCTCCGGTCAAGTTATCTTCCAAATTTCTCTTACTTCGATAACATGATAATATATTATGTAGGAACGTACATACATACTAAAAATAACGAGTGAAGTGTGTTAATATCATAGTTCCATAATAAGACGTGTGTATGTTAGCCTTGAAAAAAATATTTGACACGGAGATAACAGCTTGCATGTATATTCCATGTAACTTGTCTGCTGGCAAACTCCACTTGTGGGATATGTCGTGATGGCATAGTAGTAGTACGTTAATATGTTGACTTGGTACTAAAGAATATTATTGAACAAATATGTAATGTCAACTAACCGCAGTATGAATCGTAACAGAATCATTCTTAATAAATGTGGAAGAAAGAGAACCTAATTGCCCTAGTACAGGTTATACATACCTAATTGAGCAGCATCAATAAAGTACATATGTCTGTAAATTATAATTTATTGAGAAATAAAATAAATGAATAAAAATAAATAAATGAGTAAATGAATTAGTTTTTGGTGTGCTGAATTTTATAAAATTTATAAATTCAACGATTATTTTGGACAATTACTAATACTGTCTTTGTTCATAACAACAGGGATATTTATTTATACAGTAAACGGTGGCAAAGATCTCTATAAATGAGCAATAAAAGGTACTATCAGGAAAATACACAACCTAGTCACTATCTTTTTCAAAACAAAAAATCAACATAATGAATATATTATGTACTAAAGACTGACCAAGAACAAATTAATTGAAGAGGTTGTTTCAAAAAAATGAATGTCGATTTTTTCTTTATTAAAATAATTACCTTCTTGCATTAGTTTCAGCATATTATTTCTCAAAATATGAGGACAAAATTCACGTTGGAAGAAAACAGTTTTGACTTTTAATATTCTTTACGATTAATAATTTAAATAATTATATTGTTCATTCAATTATTATCTAAAGTTGTAAAATACAAATTAATTTTTAATCATTTCGCAATTAACACGTCTCATAATAAGGGTTGGCTGGATTTAAGAGCATGAACCCACATCACTTGTCAAGTAATTTATATTGTCTTTAGTTACCTGAAACCATCGCTGAATACCGATGAAGGGCTCATTATGTACATGAACAATGTATCTATGTACATACTGCATATACCTATACATAATATCTCATATTAAAGAAATAAACCACTGTTAACCAAAAAATTAGTTCGGTTAATCGCTTAACGAAAAAGCATAAGCCTGTATTATAAATAACTACAATAATATATAACTTGTAAAATTGTTAATTTTTTTGTTGGAAGTGTTACGCAAGTTAAATAAAAGACGTAAATAAGCAGAACCATATTGATTATAGTTTCACAATATTTTAATATGGATGCAGAAATAATCTTATTTTCGCTGGCTACACTATCACTGAATCGATGGATAGAAAACTGCTTCTTTCTTTTAAAAAAAAAAGAGAACTTGAAATAAGTCCATGAACACCCCACGTATCGTCAAAGTTAGTCATATGTTTTTGTAGCGTAAAGGTGGGCTAAGTTGGCAGCGACAAGAATCGAATCCGTTTCTCTCGATTGAAGGTTTGAGACTCTACGGTACCTAATGTAACAGTTCAATTTAGGTTAACATTTTTAATTTTACAGAGTTTAACAGAAGTTTATCAATTCATTAATCGTAAATTGCCAGCATAGCTCATTCATACTTAAATCATACATGTTATTACACTCGGTTATAATATATGTGTAATTATGTAGGCATATTCGGTTAGAAAAGAATTGAAACGTGTAGGTGTAAAAACTGTCAGAATCCGTAATTTTATTAATGAGCGATGTCACAATGTATTATTATTATTATTGATATCAAAAATATATACTCACAATATTATTTTTTCCAACAAATAAAACATCCTCCATTTTTTACTTTATCTTTATTTTTAATTTATACAAAAAAAAACTGAGTAATTTGAGCCATTTCAATACAATAAAAAACACATGTAGGTGTACCTATAGAAAAAAAATGCTGCCACACCTTCTGTAAACTCTCTCATTGTGTTATATTGAATTTTTTTTTTAAGAAGGTAGGTAGTATGTTATTTTAGAATCATTATTTCGACCAAAATTTAAACATATTTTTCTCTTTTCAACCTGATTCAGACTACTTCTGGATAAAGGGCTTCTCTTTTTACTTCCGTATTCTTGAAGCCGTCCAAATCTGTTTTACATTTACCAGTATATAGAAACCAAATCATTTCTCCATCTCAATGGGTGTGATTTTTCGATCTTCATTCCAACACTTCGTCTACTTTTTATCTGGACTTTGACTACATGGAAATCAATTTATTGCTATCTCTTTATTACTAGAGATCTATTTTTGAATTATGAAAATCAAAAATTAACACACTGAAAATTAGATACCTAAGAGCAAATGTTTTATATAACCATAAAGATAGTCAAAATAATCGAACCACTTCGTGGTTGTAATAAGCTTCAACTGTGATTCTCTTTGAATTATAAATTAAAATAAGTTCGTTGTTGAAACAACGTCAACAACATTGTTGAAGCAGGTACGTAACTTTATTGTTGCGTGTGAACTCATACTTTTTCTCGCTACTCAGATCTAGGATGAATGTTATGAATAGAGATAAAATAGTTATAAATACCAAACTAATATAATTAATAAGGTTGGTTTGAACAAGATATTTCGATGTGTTTCCAATAAAGCTGGAATACTATATAAACATTTTTGTATAGTTATTTTTAAATAGGAACAATATTGGTTGAAGTAGTGGTGTATAGAATGAGTTCCTAATTTGTTCACAATTTTGATACAAAGTTCGTTAAGTGGAAGCGGTAATAAGAAGAATCTGAATGGATCTATTAGTGAACAAGAAATTTCAAGTAATATCTATGACTTGGCTGGTGGAACTATGAGAATTATCTGTGATATTGTAGAATGAAGATCGTGGGACGGGACACCTCAAAATAACGTATGTACAATGATGTAAAAATATTAATAAACGATTCATTCTACGCAATCTAACATGGGTAGTATTTTGTTTTTGATGAATATTGTAAAACATTTACTTCTCTTTATCAATAAAATTGTAGAAATTTTAGCCCAAAGTGGTGTATCCAGTAACGAGAGGGTGGTTTTAATTCAAAACTCAGAAGAGGGACTTTGAAAGCCAAATGATGAAAACGTTTTGTTTTAAAATACATTTATATAAGGCCTTATGGAAAAGAAAATAAAAAAATGCTACCAAAAAAGGACATTATTTTTTCATTAGGTTTCCGATGATCTGGGCATATTTTCTTTTACACCTGACCGTTCCAATGAGAACGGCATTAGAGTACTTGAAATGTCATGGAAATAGGTGACTCAATTGGCGCAAAATGCTCTAGCAGGTTTTTGACGTGCGCTACGAGCTGGGAGGAGTGGTTTAATTGTGAAAAAAAAAATTAATATTGAATTGATTATTTGAATTGATTGAAGATTAATATTGAAAAAAAAAGATTAATATTGGTGATAGAGTTTAATTTTGAAAAAAAAAGATTAATATTGAAAAAATATTAATATTTGTCAGGCAAATGTTTCATGGACATATCGTCCCAACACAAGAGTCCTTTCTTACAAGAAACATTATCTAGGTACGATACAGAATGGGCAATCATTTGTCCGTCCGGCCGAGATACATTTATCTATCTATCTTTGGCAAAGATCCCGACCTTACCCGCCTCTCGCTTACTTATAGATAGTTCCAGATATTGTAGCTATCTACTCATATCTACAATACAACCAATAATAGGTATTATTGTCTGTCCTATTTATAGAATATTAATAATTATGTACATTATATTCTTGTTATATAAATAACTTCCCCTTTAAGTCTGTGAAATAACCACAATAAATGTTTTAGTTAAATCACATGCATGATTGTATTAAATTTGTTTGTGGCGTATTCACTTTAGATACATTACATAAGCAAATTACTTTAAAAAAAAATAATGATTTTATTAAATTTATTGACCGTGTTCTTCACAAGTATAATTGTGTTCGTCTTATCGATTAAAAAAAGATGATTATCTCAGATTTAAGGAAAGTTCAATAACGTGAAATTATTTTCTAAACACCCCCATCCCAGCTATCGTGATGGTTAGAATTTACTGGTAAATAAAGCTTTTTGCAGCAGACAAAAAAGATTCGTTCTTTCCTATATCTTAGACAAAGCACCCGAATTTGAGTAAATTATGAAAGATATGGCTATATAGTTACTTTTCTTTATGTGAAACTGGGCTTACATATATCGAGGTATGTCAATTTGCTAATGTAGTTCAAGAATTTGTATGAAGGTTAGCCTCAAGTTAGACTCAAAAATAAGTATAACTACGAGTTTAAAAACTAGTAATGAATACAATAAATACAATATTTCATTATATTATAATCATAGAATATCTTATGAACCACAGAGTTCTGTAATCGTATTTGGATCTGTCCGAATTGAAAAGGGCTCCCACTCAAATAGTACAAAATTATTATATCGCTCAGTGTTCATTGTTACATAAACCTGTGAATAATATAATAGCAATACATAAATATGCTTACAATAAGGAACAATAGTAATGTAAACTACAAAATCTCAAGTAAACAGTTGATAAATCGTTCTAAATTTTCGAATAAATTTCGAAATTTGAAAAAAAAACGTCAGTTTTTTCAGTGATAGATAAACATAATTTTTTAGAAACTTATATTAATTAACTACACCTATAGTTTAATAAGACAAGAGAAATAATTTATTTTATAGAAATAAGTGAATATGACTTCATACTCTATTTCATTATTGAGCTGTTCTTCATGACAGTTATTTGTTTATCAAATGTATGTTTGTGAATATATACCTACTCGTAGTACAAATCTCAGTTATTGGAAATACGTTCCATTCAACGATTTATGCGAAGTTCAATTTAGAAAGAAACTTAATAAAATAACATCACGAGATGGAAAAAAAGTTAAAATAAACTAATTTGATAATTCAAAACATAGTTATTTATTAAATTTCATAGATTTTTTACATATTCGACTTCAAATTTATCGGAAATCAAAATACAGATAGTATCGCTTACTCAAAAAAAAAAAACCAAGCCCGGTATAAGACTATCTTGTATTGAAAGTTATTGGTATGTTTGACCGTAATTTTTATTAAAATAAGTACCTTAGCAACAATTAAGATTTTAATAAAAATGTACAATAAGCACTCCTTCCAGAGTGCTACAAAAGGCTTCTAAGAAATCGTAAGAACTGAAGTGTTTAGAACGTAAGTATAAAGAGGCAGAGAAAAAATAAAGAATAATCTTTTGCAAGTGTTTTGTTTTATACATAATTTAAAGGTATCGTTTCTAAGCGTATTTAGTTGAGCAACAAATCTAGAGACAATACAAAAAAAAAATCTATAGACAATACAAAAAAAAAAACTAAAAAACCTTAGATTTGATAATAACACCTATAAGATTAAAAATACGTCCACCATTTATGAGCGAATAACTTAAGCCAAATAATATTTAAACAAGAAACACTTATTGATTTAATACGTCTTTCAAAATTTTACCAAAAAGATTTATATAAAAATTTCACCGAAAACCATTTTTTGTTTTGTTTTTCCGTTGCAGCGGTCATTTTTTACAGTTTAAGTTGTTGTTGTTAATGTTGACAGAATCAACACAAAACCAATTATAATGTATATTTAAAAATTGCACTTTATCCCGTAACGAGGAAAAGCAGTACTGAATGTTTGATATATTAAATCATCTCACAAAACGATTTATTTCATTCAGTAAATTAAACATGGCGAAATATTTTACGCTTTTCAATCGTTTCACTGTCCCTATTTGGATTTGATTGATTCATAAACTCTCGGATTGATTAAATCATATGTAGATGTGCCTACTGTTGTATATTTCATCCGCCAAACTAATCCTTGCAAATAAAATGTCGATATACCTACTTTGCTTCGGTTTTGACAAAATATGATAGGTTTTAATAAATTAATCTCTAGGTACATGAGTACAACTAGAACAGAATTAAATTTCAGATAAAGTAACCACATGAAAATGGTTTATAATTTGTTCCTTTGGTTTCGTGAAGAATAAATCTCCCACTCTTTTCTGTAGGTTTACGAGTATCCTGTAACACGTGGATACTAATTTGACATCACGACTTAAGACATAATACATATTATCTTGGCTTGGCCAGGTTGGCTGGAAGAGATCGCTTTTACGATAAGCCCGCCTTATGGTATTTTTTGTTAACATATAACGTACTTGTATACTACATATATTTTGCCCATAAAGTTTAATTTATTTATATATCTTGCAGCGATGATTTAATCACCCTTCCAGGATGTCTTAATTCTTTCATTGATTTGGCGAGCACAAGCTGTCTGTTTACAAACAGTTAGTCTGTTGATAACCCCACTTGTGGGATATACCGAGATGGTAAAGATTATATATACGTGTAGATATTATTTGTCTGTAAAACGCTTGTGTCTTTATATTCCTAGTGTGATGTGTTTTTTTTTAATATATTCTTGTATAATATGAAACAATGTTTATTTTTGTTTTCTCCTACATATGGCCGTACTTGTGTGTTTGAAGACGTTGGCTGTATTTGGAGAGGATTTGAAAGTAGCAATGGTCAAGGATTTCTAAAAACACCCATATGCAGTTAAACCCCGACCCAACAAGCATAAAAGAAGCAGATGTATGAATACATGTGTTGCTACATGCAGTATTTAAGCGATTGTTGAAAAAAAAAACAATACAAAATCATTAAATCAGTTTGTGTAAGTAATATTTAAGCACACTTTTTACATGCTGCCCAAAAAAATGACAAAATGTAATGAGTAACGATAAGGTCAAAATTTGAATAAAATAATATGGATATTTAATTTATACTTAACCTTTGTAATATCTACAAAGGAAATCTTCCTACACTATAAATATTTCATCAAATAATACAACATACAACATTTAGATCTGGTCCTACGCAATTTTATTTACGATATCGGCTCTGTACACAATACAATATGGATGGACCCGTCTTGATAATATTAGCTTTCATAAAAATCCAAAATGTAAAGTACCTAACCTATATTTTTATTGCTAATTACGAAGAAAAACATTAAATAATAAAAACAATAAAATATTTAAATAAATTAAAGTATATTCAAAATGTAAAACCCCAACATTATTCAAGTTGATTCTTCCATGATGTCCTATGAAAATAGTACAATCATGGGAGATCACTAACAGAGATACAGGGACAAAAACTTTCTAACTATCCTCGTGTATGATAGAAGCCTTCATGCTAGAACTCATGATAGAACAGCCTTCTGCATGCTGTATTTGAGCCTGTCATCTACTCCCAGTTTTCTGAGATTGCTTGACAGACTCTTAGGTATTCAACCATTCACAGACAACACTATAGGCACGATGATTGTGATTGGTGTTCTCCACTTATCTTTGATTTCGTGAGCAAGATCAAAATATTCTATTATCTTATCCTGGTCAGCTTTACTTTCAATTATTATTATTAAAATTTGTATTTATACGTGTTTTATGAGATGACCTACATTCATATCTACCAGCAAATATATTTATGAAGGAGATTAAAAATCTAGCGCAAAGGTTTACAAGCCTTAAAAAAACTCTATTAAACCTACTTGTAGAATAATTGGAAGTAAAATCCATGTTATATTAATATCAGAATAATTATTAACATAACAATGTGTATGTATATATATTTATACTTACATATGTATTTTTATTGTACAATCCATTGTGATATCACTCACCACATTTTATATACGATTCACGTCATGTCCGTAAAACTGTCATAAAAACAATACGTTACAATGTCGGAATATTCTCTAATTCCATGTCGAATACCCTACATACAAAATAATAATAAATGTTCAGAATTTGATTAAGGGATTTTGACATATCTGTCCAATCATATTCGTACGACATTATTTTATAACTTCAATACCGAAGATTATATTACAGCTTATTGATTTAATCTTCAAATATATATTTTTATTCGCGTTGAGTTTCTTTTTGTAATACATTTTATAAGAAAATATAATATTTATCGTGAAAATATCATTCATAATATTCTATTATCAAATAAAAACTTTGTTTTTTCACAACATGTAGGTATACTTTAATTTATTTTAGAAGGATTAACTATGTAACAATTTCGAGGGATTATGAATGAATGTAATGTCACTCGTCAATAGTATCTTCTTCTCAAAGTGCCATGTCAGGTCCCCCCGACGTCGGTTATCACCCTGGCGTAGGCTTCTCTGTCCTGTGCCAGCCGGAACAGCTCTTCCACCCTCCGAACTCCAGTCAATAGGTTTATCGAAATCGATCGTGATTTTAATAATCAAGTATCGCAAGTACATTGTAGAATACTAAAAACATTCAAAATGTGTATTTTCAACTAGCTTTATTTTGATTTGTTATAATAATTAACTGATGCTACAACCAAAAAAAATAATACAGGTTTAATGTTGGATGTTAAAATTGTATTGAAAAATACGAATTTCCGTATAAGCTAGTTTGCCAGTAGGTGGATGTGGAGAAAATTGGCGGAAGTCCGAAACAAGCTACTGATATCCTCGATTTGGAAAAAGGAAATAATTACCAATTTAAATTAAAATAAATAGACTAAAATAGGATTTTTTCAAACAACAGCTATATTGTTAGTAAGATTTTTTGTAAGTTTACGAGTATTCTGAACAAGAAATGTATTTGTAAACATCAAACATAAAACAATTAATGACTTCAGTTCTACGATGATGTATGTATATCAACCATTTTTGAATGTTTTATTTTATTGGCACGAAGAGGATGACTTGCATATTTGCTGCACTTTAGTTAGTTTTATGGTTATTCCACTTGTGGGTGGTATAAATGAAAATAAAACAAGGTTATCATTAATACTCTAATAGCATTGAGAGATAGAATACTAAATACAGTTGAACCATTTTGACCAGATTTTCCAATCACTTATCTGGAAAATAAATGAAAATTATTTTTTGATAAAAATAAAACCAATTCTACAATTTAATATATGTTATTATGTTAATGGTTTTCAACCGGCGTTGCGGCTTTGTATAAATCAATAAAAACAATTTGCATGTTAGTGATTCGGTCTCTTGAATACTAACACGAAACATGTAGGTAGTATTATTGTATAATTACTATTACCTATTTATTATATAAATTAATTTTTAAAATAATAAAACATAACACCCAACCTGTTCAATGCAAAATTACTTCATGTTTTCACATTTAAAATGTTAAATATACCATGTTTCTTCAACTAGGTGCTCTGATGAAGGAGCAAATAGTTTTGACGGAAAAAGTATTGATCTTATGCCATAATAAACAATGGAAAGTTCAGGGTTTCATCCACAAAACAGGATTGTTCTTTTGTCCATAAAATCCCCAATTGCTTTGTCCAGGAGTTGTCTCATTCACTGTAGACCGTTTCTGTGACGCCGACATAAGAACATTAAGAATGTTGTGGAAACAGGTGAGACAACTGAATCAGGAGATAAGTTTAAAGACGATTGAGTTGAATCGACGGTATTTTATTGTATCTCTTTAATTTAATTTTAATTAATTTTAAAATGAAACTGGATGGCGTTGATTATACATTATTATTGAACTATTATTTTATATTGAACTGGACTGTCCTCAGTGTCCAGTTTATTATTATTATATATTATTATTGAACTGGACTGTCCTCAGTGTCCAGTTTATTATTATTATATATTATTATTGAACTGGACTGTCCTCAGTGTCCAGTTTCAATAAGCAAAATGGGAGGTATTTTTGACACTCCTCAAGCGATCGTACAATATAACTATACGTGAAGGGTGAAGGGTGTAAATAAATAAATAAAATCAATTAAATATTATACATATTTGATTTCAAAGGGTTAGATGGGTAATTCATAATCGGCAGTAGCCATTTAAACAAATATACATTATTATTTTGTCCTCTTCACGAGCTACATACTATTTAACAGTTAGCAAAATGCAAAATATCATTAATTGAATCTATCATAGTGGAAATAGTGTTATAGTTATCAGTCAACTTTTATATATTTATTAAAATAAACTTTTTTACTAATTTATTTTATATTCTTAAGGGACACAAACAGTTCAACCTAACAAATATCAACATTCATATTTCTCCATTAAACAAACCAATCAAGGTCCCGCAAATTACCGAAGCGCATGACGAACACGTTGCTAGTAAATAATAATAAGACATACTTTACCCTACTCAAATCCAAAGCAAAAAACAAGACAAAATTCACGAAAATAAGTTGTTAAAAATTATACTTCGATAGAATTTATAATAATTAAAAGTTAAAATAATTAAAACTAAAGCAGTTTAAATTAAGAATTGATTGAATCATTGTTTCTCAAATTCAATTTGTAATACAAAACAAAAGCACTGAAAATAATGATAATAATAACAATGATAATGAAACAAATGTGCAATAAAAAGAGTACACCCAAATGCAAAATAATGTTTTCACATTTCCTAAAAAAAAATAAGGCAGCTTAGATGGCAGGTATGCTTCATTATAGGTTAAAATATCTAAAACTTGATGTTTAAACGAATATTTTACTATAATGGATGCACCGAAAACCTAGAAAAAAGTGTTGTAAATCTCTTCTGTTGTAGAAACTCTATGGATTTAAAGAAAATAACTTGACAACAATATAGTAATAATTATGAAAATAAATACAATGTATAGTTATGAAAGTATAGACAATTCATACAGATCGAGTAGGTCCGAAACTAAGATACAATTCCTGGATTATGGGTATTTACGTGACGATACACACATTCATATACAATTGACTAAACACGTATACACGTAATATTCAGACCCAGAAATATTTGTTAAATGTCATTTTTCATTTTGCCCTAGCCAAGGATCGAATCTGGGACCTCGGAATAAAAGGAAAGAGCGTTACCTCTGCTCCACACTGGCCGACAACCGAACATTGATGAAGACCGGATATTCAAAATAGAAAATGAATACTTCAGAACCAGTAAGAACTAACGAACGAACGTAACGAACCACTACGATTTTGAGACTAGTGAGAAAATTTATTTCATTATATCATGTATAGATAGATACCCGAGGGTTGTTCTCTCCGTATCAATTAAAGTTAAGATATTCCGGAAAGGTAGGCATTAAAGGTATCACGATGTGACTCCCAGAATAAGCTGATTTATTAGTGTCTATTTCTTTTATAATAAAATACGCACATTGCGCCCTTTCCATAATGATACTTTCAATTATGAAGAATATTAAAATATGAATAAATAATTACAATTAAAATAACGGTGTTTAAATAACAGTTTCCCATGCTATAATTTCAATATTATTTTATAACGTTATGTAAAACCTATAACCTATTTTAATTACACCATTATTATTAATTTATTTTTAACACGGTGATGTCATGCAAAAATTAGGTTAGAATCTTTTATAATGAATGTATTTTTTTTAAATATATATTTCGTAAATGTTAATATTTTTAAATATAATAGAAAGAAAAAATTGTGTAAAATGATATACACAAAAAAGACGTATTTTATGAACCTTCACGTTAAAATATAATTTTATCATTTCGAATACCTATATTATTGATGATTGTATCATTTTCGAAACGCCATGGCTTAAAGATGTAACCCTCTTTTTCCACTATTGAATACTAAGATTTTTGTTAAGATGACTCCATAGAGCATTTATAATTAGGATATCAGCCTTAATGCATAAAGAAAATGACAAGAAATGTTTTTTTAATTATACACTAGAGTATGCGTATTAAATAGATGAGTCATGTGGAGTCTATTAATAATGATTTCTTTAATGTCATTATATTTTTTTTGCTATTTCTGGATTTTCAATTATTTTATCTAAAACTGTTAAATTGTCTTAATTGTTTAGTTGTTTACAATTTTGAATTGTTTTATATAGGTACATTATTTTAAGTAATATATTAATAAACTTTTGAATTTGTTTTTTTTTAACGTACTTGTTTGATTGTTGAAAATTCATTTTGTTTTTGATCTTGATATATGATTTTATAATCCTTGACTTGTAAATATTTTAATTTGTAAGTATGTAAAAGGCTCAAATCGTATGCAATTATTGTAAAAGAAAAAGAAAAAAGAAATAGTTTATATTATATTAATCATTTTGCTAATAATATAACGACTTTTACGTAGGTAGGTACCACACAAAAAGGTTTAAAATTAACAACTTAACGTTCTTTTAAATGTAAACACTTAAAAGTTTAGCCATAGTAGTTAGTATACATAGTTGTAAGTATGACAATTTGCCTTATTATGTGACCCTTGAGTGTGTTGATATATGTATGTGTATAGGTAGGTACCTACCTCCTTACTCACTTAGTTACCAGCACAGTGGCGGTCAACCAGCAAGAGGAGAGCATTACCTTGTAGGTACCTACCTTCACATAAGTTCAATAATAAACCTATATTGATAAAATAAATGAGCAATTGGCAAGCTCATTGCCTTCAGGTAACTAACTAACTATGTATTTACTAGCTCGCTCACTTACTCATTTTTCGGACTCACTTTCTGAATTGTGTACTAGCTCATCCACTAACTATTCTTTATTCTATATGTTTTTATTTTATTTTTATGTTATCCTGACATAATACAACCTTGCGGTGGTTAATGTGGTGGACAGATACTTGTGCATATTTTAATGTATTTTGTGTATGTAGTATGATTGTGGACAGTAATAAATATCAATAAAGAAAGATTATTTTTATATTATTATAATTGTGGAATGTATGTATGTTAGAAACAAAATATTATCGGGGAACTAAAATAATTTTGTATCAATCAGTCTCGAACAAGTGATGTACAACATTTTGTTTTTATTGCACGGGTCTTTTTAGAACTTAAGATATAGGTGAAGAATGTGCAATGTGATACCCACTAAAAGTATCTTTAGATTTGGGTTAGTTGGAAAAGATCGTTCTTTTGCAATAAGCTCGTCCTCTGCAGGTATATTGATTGTATTTATTTGTATATTAATCCTTGTTAATTATATGTTGTTTTTTTATACGCAGCACGCCTCGATACAGGGCAACCTAGTGAGGCTGCTGCAAATTAATTGTAACCATATTGGTGATAAATTGTCTCAACATTTGTACAATGTTTTTGATTGATTGAATAAAGTTATTTATTTATTTTCTTTTGATTGTAAATTCAAGACTGAATAAATAAATAAATTAAATAATGAAACAGCAAATGTATTTTGGAATCTGATTTCTGAGAAAAATAGTACTGTGTTACTGGTCTATGATTGGATACGTCGCTGGTTAGAAGGTGGAAGAGCTTATCACTATAATTAAGACAAATCCAATTACGATGGACCATTCAACTCTTTACTACATACTGTATATATGTATTATGTATGTTATATTGTTGTGTTGTTGTAGGGACAATTTCCTTTTCTCCCCGTTATCTACTACTTACTACCACCAATGGTATCCACGTATTACGAGTATAGTTACATATTATTATTATTATCGTTACATACAATGAATTACTTTACACAAATACTACAAGATGAGGACACAGTCAGAAATTATTTTAAAATAGAAATATGAACAAAATATTACACATAAAACTTTCGATGGCAATAATATGATAATAAAAAATTACTCATTAATAATTTTGGCAGAAGAGAATCTTTTTCTACGCACTATACATTTGTATTTGTACAAACTACTTACAATGATTTTTTTATGGTATTTCGATTTATCTTCTGGCTTTACATTATATCTACATGGGAATAGAAACAAAAGAATATTTCTATTTTAAGCTCACACGATGTAAAAAACAAAAAAAAAATTAGCAGGTAAAAAACATTCGACTTTAAAGCTTGTAATTTTTCCTGCACTGTAATTTTTATTTGTCTTGAGTCGTTTTCCTAATTCTGGCAGTCATGATTCTTAGTCTTATCTGTTCTCAGCTAGGTGTACAACATCGTTAATTGACCTATGATTTTTACTACATGTGCCAAGAAATATCTGAATTTAATCTGCTCAGAACTGGAAGATGTGGAAATCTAAGAGGAAGCAAAAAGGTTTTACTGTATCAACGAATATAACTTAAATATCAGATCAGATCTCTCAATGCAGCCAGACCATTAAATATTATTTTTTTCAAGTGACTACTTTCTCAATGGTCCGAAAAATCTTTAAAATACGCAATTATTTCAAATTGACTCAATTAAAATGTAAAAAAGTAATATAGAAAATTGAAAATCAGATAGACGCTTTTTTGTCAACAAATTGTCATTAAAAAGAATTTTGTTCTTCAAGAATTTCAGATTTTGTTGACTTAACCGACATTTAATTTTTTTTCAATTCAATAAGAGTATTAAGTATATATTTCAATTCTTCTGACTGAGTCATTTATGGTCTCCTTTTACTATCTACCAAATTAAGAAAATATCATTAAATATATTAAAAATCCTGAAAGGAAATACATATGGGCAGATATAGTAGGGCAGGAGACCGTTAGGCAGACCAAGACAAAGATTGTTAGATAACATCAACCGAGATCTAGAGGAGCTCAATGCTAAAGACGACTGGCAGTCCATTGCTCAGAATAGAAAGGCTTGAAGATCTATTTTTTCGGAGGCAAAGGTCCTACAAGGGCTGTTCGGCCATCGGAAGTAAGAAGTAAGTAAGATATAGTAAATACATTTTAGTATGTGAAAAGTTAAAAAAGGAGTTTTTTTTTGACAAATTATTCAGAAAGTCTTCAAATAAGGTAAGAATATATATAATTAATAGCTATTTTTTAAACAAAATTATCCTTTTATTTGAATATTAAAAAAAATATATTTTAAAAATATAAGTACCTATGTTTAGAAAAAAAAAATAAAGATGCCCAGAACTCGAGCTGTCTATCAAATTAGAAAAACACTCTTCGCTGTTTCTCCTTCTCTTTATGCCATATGTCATGTGCCAGTCGTAATAGTTCCTTCACAGGCTGCACTTCAACATCTTCATTTTTGTCGGCACTGAGAGGAAAGCTTGCATATTTATTGCCTGCAGCTGGTCTGCTGGCTTGTGGGATACGCCGTGATAAGATAATAGTAGTAGTAGTTGTAATCTCAAGATTGATAATGACGTCTTTAAAATAAAAAATAAAAAACGTCTCCCTCCTGTTTTTTGGTATATAGTAGAACGAAGCATTTGTTCCAATTTATTCGAAGAGTTTAGAAGTATTAAAAGCAAACATTTCCTAGAACAAAGAAAATTTAAAAACATAAATAAATCTATTTTTTAGACATCCAACCCATCATGGTATTTGCCTCTGGTGGGTTTGTCAGCGGAAAACCTTCTTTTTTATAATAATTATACATGTCGTCTTCACTGTGCCAATAATTGTTGATTCCAATTTTGTGCCAATGATAGACATTCAAGATGGGTGACAAATCTCATCGCAGAATTGAAGATCATAAATGTGTTTAAATGTGATATGTAACGAATTCCTGCTTTTTACGTGACACTCCAAAGTGTACAGGCAAGAGTGGGTGAGCTATTCTTAACCGGACACTCTACGAGATGTATTTTTTACCTGTTAAGTATACTACTTCGCATAAATATAACGTAGCTTAAATGTTTTTACATTATCTTAAATTATACTCTTCTTTGAACCTTCAAATCATTCATCAGCTCTTTGAAATCATTGTTATAGGATAATTAATATGATATTTATATAAAATGAAGTCTCTTTATAATACAAAAAAAATTTGACTTGAAATCCACCTGTAAATTAAACTTCTCCATTACCGCTGGTTGATAACAGTATACATACACCATTTTACAGATTTAAAAAAAGTAATTTATTCTCAGAAGTCTCTTAAATGAGGGATCACGAAGATGTCGGTACTTTATAGGAATTAATAAAAGGGGTCGTTTTCACTTTGTCGATGAAATAATTGATTGAGTTATCAAGAAGTATCTTTAGATAAATGAGTTGCTAAATTCAATCACAAAAATGAAAAAAAAACTTTGTTCGTATAAGAACAAGTCAATATTTTAATTGCTCGTTCGATTCAATTTTTACTGAAAGGCTGAAGTACATTGCTTCTTTTTAAATTGCCTATTATATTGTATCATTAAATTTGTAAGAAAGGTTTTGTATCAAATTCAATTCCATCGGAAATAATCAGGGTTGTGGTGGTGCCTACCTATTCGAATTGATCAGGGTCTCTAAAAAGAGGAAGACTATTTAGCAGCAGACCTCGGGTCAAATCTAATTTATATTACCCGACCTACGGGGGTAGGAGGCTTCTACAATATGGGTCAACTGCAAATTTACGGGACTAATATAGCGGAAACCCGGCAGTATCATGGGTGCAATAAAAAAAGGTGAAGTTATTTACAAAATACATCCCTTGGTGGCAAATTACATGTCCAAAAAAACTGTTTTAAATAACGCTGAGAGAAATATACTCATAAAGCTCTATACAATATTGTGGTGTTTATATTAAAAGTCAAAAAAGCAATATTTTAAAGCATTTGCATCCTTCAAAGTGAACAATTAAATGAAGTAATAACAGTACGCGATGTGTGTGTTAATTTTATTTACATAATTACCTGATAATCTTTAAGGTGGATAGTTTCAATTACAAAGATTTTGGACTTTCTTCTTCTTTTGTCGATCAATCAAACTTTTGAGTACACAGAGCGGAAACAAGCTTCTATAATCCAGAGCTATTCTGTGCCATCTGAGCCTCGTCTCCACACCATATTCTGAATTATCTAAATACGAGCGGAAAAAAAAAGAGCGGAAGCTCTTGAATGCCGGCTCGCAAAAATTAATAAAGTCAATAGAGGAATAACTAGATATCGTGTTTCATTTAAAAAAAATATTAATATGAACTTCCACCAAGAACTCGATAAATAACTTGATTTTTTTTTTAAGCTTTCATAATCCAAATATTTTTATAACTGAGGTAATTTTGGTTTTAACGAGACGTAAAGTATATACTTTATACGCATGCAAGATATGTTAAATTTTAAATTCTAAGATTTGGATCGCAGTTTCATAAGTATCTGTGGGCTTTGTTTGTTGAATTTGGACAAATTTGTGATATTATAAGTTATTCTAGCTAATATGGGCACTTGAGCACTTAACTAAAAGCACGGTGAGAGGATCGCAGAATGCATACTGCTAATGGATGTCCGTGGAGATTCATGAGAAATTCTCCTGCTAATAATAATTTTGTTAATATTGAAAATTTTGAGAACTTACCTACCTTCTCACTTAGTCAAACAGAAATGTTTAATTGAAAGGTAAATTCTATTTCGTAGTTGGAAAGTCATTTATGAAAGCAAGGATACCATAGTACTACTTACACACATTTTAAATCAATATTTTGAATATTAATACCCATTAATATATATTATTTTGTAAGCATAGTAACACACAAACACTAAATCTGCTGGCCACACCAATTGTTGAAAATCTCCCGATACTGTAGTTGGTTAATTTGTTTGAATACATATTGATACGGTTAACAAAAAAGTACGCGACATTTTTTTGTCAGTCTGAAGTTCCTAGATTTTATCGCCATACACGACTATACATTATAAATCTGTACCCTGAATTGAATTAATTTTAATTTATTTAAGATCCAAAATATTATGATATTTAAATTGTTATGAAGGTAATAAAAAGTTTTCGTAAAATCTAATACCATACGTATAAGACACTAAATTATCATTTACAAGTCAGCGACATGGAATACCACCCATCCTGGACTTCATATTTCTTTTATTGGCACAGAGAGAACAAATTGAATTTATTCCGCAGGCAACCCCAGTTTCGGTTTATGCCGTGATGGTCACCTTGAACTTGTGGGAGTGGGTACTTTGAAAATTTGCGCTCTTTTTTTATTTCTGTCATAGAATTGTCTCATGTTTTTATAAGTATATTAAGTCGGATTACACTCGTAACACGTCGAAGCTTAATACCCGAAAGATCAGCTTTTTTATAAATGCATTTAACATCACAAAATCTTATTTATGCAAGGTATTTAACTTAATTTTTTCTTTTTATTTTACCTTAGAAGTCAAAAGCATTCATGTAGGTACTCGGTGAAATAATCATTACAAATAGCCTTTATTCTCAAAAATAAGATTAACAAATATGTCTTAAAGTGATTCTAAAAATCCATCAAAGAAGATCTATCCTTTGAAGAAAAATCTGACGTGGCGTAATCTTTAAAGAAACACAAGTTTTTTAGAAAAAAATAATGGCTAAGGTCTTGTAATTTATGATAATTCTGTCTAGCCAAGGGACTTTTTTTAAATAAAAAGTATGATGATAAAAAAATATTTGACATTTAATCGAGATCTTTCTAGCAGAATAATCCTGAGATAATTCTATGTCAGCATTAAAAACATAGTTGGTAAATATCTTTTTATTTATTTATTTATTTTATTTATTTATTTATTTAATACATAAACGGCTATCGCCTTTTACATCAAGAAAATACATTACACAATAATAAAATCACCAATTTCCAATTAAAAAGCATTAACAATTACTAAAAACATAATTAAAACAATACAATAATTCATCAACTTATCCATCTCACATCATCAATTAAATACAATCCTTCATAAATCTCATACAAAACACAGAGAACGTTAATACAGTTTAAATAACAAATTTTGCAAACAATTAATTGTATATTTATATGCATTTCTTCCCATTCAGTTCATAAAAAAATAATCAAAATAATAACGAAATGTATGACATGACGTCTCGCTATCATCAGGCGGGTAACAATTATAATTTTACTACAAACTGTATAATGTACAGTAAGCGCCCGCCTATGAGGCAGCGAGTATGGTACAACTTGGATTGGTCAATGGTAAAAAACACAAATATACACAAAAACTCATGATAAAAAATAATTACGAGACTAAAATAAATCTAGAGATTAAAATATTCAATGTAAGGTTGATAAACTGATATTGTGAACAAGTTGTAAGATTGAAATTTCATCTATAAATATTGCAAATCACATCAGTAAGTAAGTTAATCGTAGCAAAAACGAATACATACATAATCAAAATATTAAAAATATAATTAAAAATTTAAATCGTATAAGTAATTAAATAACTTCACTCATGTCATAAAATAAAATTATACAGTAATCACAAAAAAAGGAGATGAAGTGAATAATTAAAATCTTTATAACATCAATACCGTGAAACATACCAATCTATTATCATATAAAATAAAGGAAAATTATTATGAATTAAATACATTCAATTTCACTAAAATTCAAAATATGAGTCAACAATTTGGGGGGCGAAAAATATCTTTTACCAGATTCCTGAAACTATTTAGGTTTATATTGAACAAGTCTATGTCTGATAAGTACCGGTTTCCTAAGCCGTGTAACCGAGGAATAACTGTATGTGTGACGTAGTTTGTCGTGAAGTTGTCGCAATAAAACAATTCACGGCTCCTCGTATATCTACTAGGTACACGATAATTGATGAGCTGCACTAATTCAGGGTTGTCAAAACAATTATTAACAATTTTAAATAAAAATATAAGATCATTTACGATTCTTCTATCTTCCAAACTTTCCAATTTCAATTCCTTTTGTAAATATTCATAACTTAATTCTTCTAGTGGTATACGTAATTTAAAGTTAATGTATCTTAAGAATCTATGCTGAACGCGCTCAATATTATTAATGTGGACATTATAACTTGGTGACCAAATTTGAGAATTATATTCAAGATGACTTCTAACAAGTGATTGATACAAACGCAAGATTGCAAAGATATTTTCGAAGTCAGTAACAGTGCGCAGGACGAACCCCAACGTTTTTAGAGCTCTATTGGTGACTTCAGAAATGTGAGATGAGAATGATAATTTCTCATCAAAAATGACACCAAGGTCACGTATTTCTTTTACCAATTCCAATTTGGTGTTGTCTAGATGGTAATTATATTCTATTTTGTTTTTAATTCTAGCAAATCGTATAAATTGACATTTTTTGGCATTAAGCAAGAGTTTATTTTTTTTACACCAGTCGTTTAACTTATTGAGGTTATTCTGCAAAACGATACAATCCTGAAAACTTTCTACTCTTTTAAAGATCTTCAAGTCATCAGCAAAAAGCAGATAGCCCACATCAGTCAATTCATAGACAAGATCATTAATGAAAACAAGGAAAAGCAGTGGAGCTAGGTGGCTACCCTGTGGAATTCCGCTGGTAGCCATAAAACTATTAGAAAAGACTTTATCCATTCTAACGCGCAATGTCCGGTCCGTCAAATAACTTTCGAACCATTTCAGTAAGGGGTTACTTATACCTAGCGTTGATAATTTAATTAGGAGGATTTTGTGTGATACTTTATCGAAGGCCTTGCTGAAGTCCGTGTAGACACTGTCCACCTGGCAACCTTCAGCAAGACCCTCTACAATATAGTTTTCATAAATTGTCAGATTCGTAAGAGTAGATCTATCCGGCAGGAATCCGTGCTGCTGATGTTCAATAACCGGGCGTATGATAGGCAAGATGCGCTCCAGCACGAGGGATTCGAACATCTTTGGGATAGCAGATTGTATACAGATCGGTCTATAGTTAGATATGTCAGCCTTGCATCCCTTTTTGAATATCGGCGTAATGTTACCCATTTTCCAAGAAGAGGGGAAGTGCCCCCTCTCAAGAGATTTGTTAAAAATTATAGTGAGAGGGATAACAAGAGCATTTATACATTTTTTTAGAAATATAGGAGGTATGTAGTCGGGACCTGAGGATTTCCTTGGATCAAGGTGAAGCAACATGAAATTAACTCTATCGGAATCAATGGGACACTTAGACAGATTCACTGATCTGTTGCTGGTAATAAAGCATTCATTAGTACTATTGGTATTATTTTCGAATACATTACCAAAAAACTCCGCGAATTTATTTACAATTTTTTCCTTTTCACTAACACTCTCTCGTTCCAAAAACATTTGTGCAGGGTAACTGCTATCACACTTGCTTAGAGAGTTTTTAAATTTCCATAACGATCTCATATCATTAGTTACACTTTCGGCTTCCTTAATATATTTTGAGTAGCAGGTAGCCTTGATTTCGTTGCACTTAGCTCTCAGGTTAGAGAAGATCCTGTAGAATCTCATGTCATTGGTTTCCTTGTAGTTTCTGTGAGCAAGTTTCTTCTCTTGTATAAGTAATTTCAATTCTGGAGTAAACCACTTGGGATAAGTATTTTTCCTGAATACTTCATAAGGTATGAATCTATTTATAGTATCGTACAATAGACCGTAGAATGCGGCCACGACGAATTCTATGTTATCATTCCCCAGGAAACTCCAGTCACTAGAAAATAAGAACTCCGTTGCCTCGGCGTAGTTTCCCTTTTTGAAATTCAATGAAAAAGACGGTCCATCGCATGAATTTGTGACGTTCATATCCATTTTTACGAGTAGTGGTGGATGGTGGGAGTCAATTGGTACTAGTTCTTCATTTGCCTGCTCCACATAGACAGTATTGCTGTTTGTAAAAACAAGGTCGAGAAGGCGTCCTCTTGAATTGTATATATAATTACGTTGACTTAGCCCCAAAAAATTTATAGTTTCGAGTACTTCTCCTGCTCCCTCGTGGTTTCCTTCGTTGTTAGGAACTGAATCCTCCTTTGAAGACCATCCAATGTTTGGCAGGTTGAAATCACCAAAGAGCAATAGTTTTACATTCGGATATTTACAATGCAACTCCTCAATCTCGTCGCAATAAGATTTTTGTATAAGTTTATTTGAAAGTTTTTTGTATTACTTTACGATGGGTTATGCAAAAAATAAATGTAAGGACGTATTTAACTATCTTTCAAAACATATTTTTCGTTTACTGATGGACTTTTAAAATTGAAATAGACAAAGATACGGCTTGAGGGTATACAGAGTATAGTATGGTATTAAGAAAGTTATTAGAAAGTGTCGCGTTATTAGCAAAAAACCAAACTACCTAAATTGTGTTTTTATTTTCATGTATTGTGTTACTAAGATTAAGTAAAACAGTGAAATTTTATTTCTCGTGATTAAATTGGTTGCGGGAATATTTAATCACGTATTCGCAATATATGTAAGTATGAGTATTGTCCAATGTACTCGAAACATGTGCCGAATTCATTATCGCCTCCATATTATTATAATATTAATATTATTATTCGACTACTAACTAGTGGTCGAAATTCCAAACTTTAATAATTTTCCCATCTACAGAGGGCAATATAATGCTCATAACCACTCAAATAATAATTGTTTTAAATGCTCCTTCTCCATGTGACGCTCGCAGAAAAACAGAAAAGTAGAGGGAGAGAAAATGAAAAGAGAAAGCACTTCACAACTCTCTCTCTCTCCCTGGGCAATTATTAATCCCACATGATGGTGGGGTCTGCCATTTTTGTCTTTCGCCGCCACTCGGCTCTATTCTGTGCGTCCTCCGGGGAAGCTCCGCAGTCTCTCATGTCTTGCTTCACAACCTCGCGCCACCTCCGCTTAAAGCACTTCACAACTAATTTACTTAAATTTCCTCTGCAACCGTTCACTTGTAATTGTGTAGAAAAAACGAAAAGTATTTTCAACATTTGCTCTTCAGGATGATAGGCAAACCTCATCGTTGAGTTTGATGTCTAAAAATCCTGTTTTTTTTCCAAACACCTGCCTTTTACAGGACACTCGAAAACTTACGGAAAATAGTGGATTATATAAAATACTATTAAGAATTTTATTTTGCAGTTTATTCGATATTTAATAAACATTCTCCTCTGTTGTTTAAGTTCGTAAGACATTGAATTACAATTTCATTTTCTTTATTATAATTAATTTTAATAAATGTCGTTGTGTAATGTTTTCTTCGAAGCATAAAATGGGTAAATAAGACGAAAATGGAATGTTCATCTTTCTATAAAATATCCGCGAGCAATATATTGATGGGAATCTCCGACATATTTGCCTCGCCGTATTGAATTATGTTCCATTTCGCGATATTTTATTATGAAACTTGTAGTTGTACGTAAAGAAAAGAAAAATATCTTATGAATATTTCAATGTATCAATATTGTAAGCTAAAAATTGATTGCCGATAAAATCATTTTATCAGAAGCGTTGACGTTGTTACGTGATTTCGATTGTTTTCCCTTTAAATATAAAATAAACTTGCGATCAAAATATTATTAATAGATTTTAATACTTGACTGACAGGAATAAAATGTCGCAGAAAGAATAATAAAATCAAAATGAAAAAAGATAATGCATTGATTAGAATAAATCTCTTTCTAGACTGCAAAATAGAGATGAGACAATAAGTTGCCTTCGAAAAATGTCAAATTCAACATGTTTTTATAATTGATTTTGATCAGCTGAAAAAAACCACATCTAGGTACTAAAGTCTAATTTCGCGTTTATGGGCCATGCTTAGATGCATTTTAAAGTGTTTAATAACTTCCTACCAATGAAAGGTGGTTACAGTCATAAGAACTTTTATTAATTAAATTCTAATGAATCAAATAGTTACAATAAATATACCTATGTTCCCAGCCGTGAAGAGTGGAAAATTTTTGACCGGACATGGAATGTAAGTCAGAAAAGTACCTGTGGACGTATTTTCATTTAATGTCCTTTGTATCTGGTACTTATACTTTGCATTGCTGAGATGTATAAAATAAAAATATCTATGAAATCTTCAAAGTAAGATAACTTGACGAACAGCTGATACTTAAAAATCTTGTCGCTTCCTTGGTGACAGAAAAGATCGAGCGCCACTTCCTTCTATCCTTGCATACACCCATGGCTTTCGACACTGTCATACAATTCCTTATGCATATTCTTCCATTAAATGTGCTCAGCTCGTGTCCATCCTGTAGGGTCTGGTTTATGTTCTTGCCATTTGATCCTCAGATGACCACAATATGATAGCTAAATAATTGATTTATGTTATAGAATGAAGATTTTGATAGGAATCCCGTGGAGCACCCGGTAAAGAATTGGTCTCCCACTCTTCTGCGTAAGTTTTCGAGTGTCCTGTAAAAGGCAGGTGTTCGAAAAAATTAAGACATTTTACTTCTTAAAATCAGCGATGAGGCTTGCCACCCATCCTGAATGTCTTGATTTTATATTGGCACGAAGAGGACAGTTTGCATGTTTCTTACATGCAGCTGATCTGCTGGCTACCCCACTTGTGAGATATGCCGTGATGGTATAGTAGTAGTAGTAGTAGTAAAATTTTAATTTATATTTCAAGTTTTCTTATTTTTAGTTTTTTTATGTTCAATGTGTCAGGTTCTGGAAAAGTGTCGCCTAATGGACATGTTATCCTATTTGGTATTTATATTATTAAGTATCCTAACTAGTGAAAAATCTTCGTATAAGGCTGCTATCATTACATTAAAGACTTTCGGAATGGATAGCAACCGGAATTTTATATTTACCCAAAACAAGTTATCAGGGATACATAAATAAAAATATGTAGTGATTTGTAAAAAAGTTATGAGATCCTTCCAACTATGTGAAGTTGGTTGAAAATATATTTGTCTCATGTATAATAATTAATCTTCAAACAAAATTATTTTGCTATCGTCATAATCTTTGATAGAGCACAAAGTTCAAAATGGCAAAGCAAATTATAGATTATTGAATAAATCATTTCCAAAGTAATGTTACGCTGTAGTATTATTATCTTGTATCATGATAACTTTCTTGGCATTCTGAGAAGGGTCCATCAGATACCAACTGACACTTAGTATGAAAAGAAATTAACTATTCCAACAGATTTTAGGTATTTTGTAACTATGAAAAGATCGATAACTTATAAGTTGAAAATGGACTTATCTACACGTTGATATTTTTTTTTAAATTTACTTTATTTTATTGTTTACTGAGCATTGGACAAAACATCAAATAACAGAGCATTAAAGTATTAAGTAAACAATTTTTAATATCTCCTTTAATGATAATATAATTATGATTTCACAATATCTTGCAGTTTGTTATTCAAATTTATTCATATATTTTAGTTAAAAACCAAAAAACTTTACATATTTCAATTTGGTAAACTATTGTGTAAACTCGATGGTATAATAATGGTGTATATGCACCCATTAAAGACAGTCCAATAATATTATCATTCAAATGACCTAAGATTTGATTTCTTAAAAACATGTAGTAGAAACATCTTTTTTTCATTTTAAGTTAAAACCTAATGGTTTTTTCGCGGATATTTCAATTTAAATGAGGTAATTCGGATTAAGTTTATTTTATTTGAGCTTTCACTCTACTTGTCTGTAAAACATAAAATTATTAATTTTTTATAACTGATCTTCTTTTGAGGCCAAATTTATATGAGATTCATCCTTCTAAACAATAATTGATATCATAATAGTATTAATAAACCTTTCAATACTTGCACACCTATTGTCTAGGATTGAAATAATTACAATCTAATTTATCATTGGAACCTCATAGATAAATCACGCAATTAATTCGTACTGAAGCTACTAGTAGTAGGTAAGCAGTCTGTAGGTAATAGAACCATTCGGTTACCTGTCGTTAATCTAATTATCACGACAGATTACCCTCTGATAGTTTTATTGGGATATCTATCATCAGAATGTTATCATCATAATATTGTTATATCGTCTATGCATATTTTGATACGGGTAATACAATTGATATTGTGCTCAATATAAGTAGATCTTTTATACTAACAAAAATTATGTATTATACATACATATTTCAATGTTTCAATATAGGAAATTTGATAATTTTGTTCTGAGCTATGTTTTGAGCATTTTTAAGGATAATAAATTCAAACTATAGTTTACATTCTCAATGATTGCTAGTCTTATTTATATTGGATAGTGTCTAATCTTCTAGACTTGTAAGAAAGAATAATATTTAGAGTGTGAAAGGTTATACAAAGTGTAAAAACAGAAATATACTAAATTGATCGATGAAAGATATCTTAAATGTTCGAAATATTTTTTTAAAGATATATCTGGGTTTTTTATATAAACCCAAATACAACCATAAACACCTTTCACAGTAAGCTGCTAAAAGCTAGTGTCGCGAAAGGGAGTTTGCCGGTACCTGGTATCGAACCACGGACCTCTTGTTCTCGAGGCCGAGACTCTACCTCCAGGCTATCGATGTACTTTTACATAATATATTGTTATATAGAAATCATCATTTTATTAATTTTGACTGCCACTCTTTTTTTTTCAGGAAACGGACGTTTTTTGTGCTACTATACTTTTTTTTATTTTATGAAGTGATTTTAAAATCACATAGGTTCTTAAAATGCGAGTTGAATATATGAATACAATATTTGTTTCCGGGCTTAAAAGATAGTAGGTATTATTTATGATTTTAGTTTAAGTATACCAAACAGTGCCAGATATATTAGAATAATGTGTATGTATGAACAGACATTGATGTACCATGAGAGTAGGTACCTACCTACATTATTGAAACATGAATGCTTTGATAGGGATTAGTTATTATATTTTGATTAATCATATAGGTAATATCTCATCTATCCATTTATGTATTATTCGTATAATAACAGTTGCTGGGTCTACTGATTTATTTCAAAGTAGGTAATTTATATTTATTTTATTTTATTTTATAGACACTCACAGAAAACTGACAACACAATACCTACAAAAATTACAAACATACAATAAGATCTGGCCAGTTCCCCAATTGAGAGTGTCTACTGCTGCACAATCAGAGAATTCAATTAAAGCGATATAATTATATTTGATATTTTATTTTATTTTATTTATTTTCTCAATTCACGGGCTGGGCCTTTTACATGTAAATATTAACATAATTTTCATAATGTACACAACCAGTATTACAATATTTTGTATTAGTTTACACATATTAAAGATGTAAATATTAAAAATGTAATTACATGGATATTTAGAATGATTACAAAAAAAACGTCAATTTTTTTCTCATATCCGCAGCATTGGTCATTTCGATTTTATGTACTTAATAATTGTGGTGGTACAAATTGTGGTAATCTCATTCACCAAACGACGATTAAGGTTACCAGACTCTCAAATTATTTTTATTAACTAAGCAAGTGAGGTAGGTGTACATAAATAAGATACGAAAAAATACACATTAGTGTTTCTTGTATATTTATTTTTTGAGTTTTTAATTTCACTGTACACTAGAGTGGTAACAATATTTCAAATCAAGACAAAGTATCATAAAAATAATAGTAAACAATTCAATGTACAGAGGGCGAGTTTATTGCTAGAATGCAATGCCTTCCAACTAATCCAGTATGTCGTTTTTTTGGTGAATATAGTATTTTTTCTGTACTTTTTCATAAAATAATAATTACTTTACATATTCGTTTATTAGTAGTATTTTATATTTACAAAATGTTGGTAATGTTGCCCCACTATTAAAGATACAACGATCCTGTTTTGGCGCTAATAGCACTCAACAAAATTTTTATTTATTTATTTATTTTATTTAACAATAATTATACAGACATTACAATACATAGACTATTTGATAAAACTTAAATCTAAACATCCTCCTTATAGAGACAAGTCTCGTGTAAAGGAGGGTTATCAATATATATATAAAGTAAATATCAAGTAAATTATAAATATCAAGTAAAAAAAAATTCTACTTCTCAACCAATACCATCAGTCCATTTTTCGAGATCTTTTTTGTCTTGATTGTTTTTCCATGGCTTTCATTAAAAAAAAATCTAGAAATCCACACGGAATTCGCATTAAAATATATTCAATATGTCGGTGCTCAGGTACAAAATCTACATAGGTGCAAAAAAATAATACTAATGTAGTATTAAATTAATAAATTCTCGAAGGATTTTTCCATAAGAGTATAGAGTACACCTATAAACAAGTATGTGTCCAAAAGTAGCAATTATTTGTGTGTATTATAACCATTGTTATTTCCCATGTTATAATAATCAGCTTTAGATTCTGCTACCATGTCGAGCATGGATAATACCTACTTGAATTTGAATATATCGTAACATTGCACTACTATCTACCTGTTATAACACTAATAATTGTGATAAATGTCGCTTCATTAATAACCTGTGATTATTAATACTATTGATATGTTATTATGCGATAGCAGTTATAAAGGATTATCGAATGTGATTATAACGTTATGATGCATAACAATACGATATTATTGCATGTAAGCATATAAGTACGAACATTATTCATTATATTATTATTCGTACGAAAACAATACAAAGAGAAAACTTAAAATGCATAAAAGTTTTCAGAACTTTAATTGATAATCTTTTTCAGTCATTTTGGACCTATCTTTGGACATATGCTCTCCAAATAATCTTTCACTTCCTCGTGTTCTGTACTTGTTCTCGTCTATATCTATCTATAAACCATCACGGTATATTCCACACGTAGGGTAGCCAGCAGATCAGCTGCATGCTATATACATGCAAGCTGTCTCCGTGCCAACAAAAATAAGACATTCAGAATGGGTGACAAATCTCATCGCTGAATTTAAGATGTAAAATGTCTTTATTTTCGAACACCTGCCTTTTACAGGACACTCGAAAGCTTACAGAAAAGACTAGGAGATCCACGGGCGCTCCACGGCTTCTGCAGTGTTACTCTGGATACTCGATCCCAATCACAAAATCGTAAAATTTCAAAATGGTACTCTTGAAATTCGACGCTAGCGCCGGATCGCATTGGAATCGAGTGTTGATTTGAAGAAGATGTGAAATCGTGGAAAATTTGAAAATTGGTACTCTTGACGTCGTTTTGACAGTAACTCGATTTCGTGGGATTGTGTTGAAATCGACTAACTGTCATTACATACACGATCGCAAGAAAGTAACTTTTTTGGAATCGAGAAGAAGTAATTTATTAAATTACTTTAAAAAATGGCTCGTTTGGCACTATTTTTTTATAAATTTGGAAAACCGGCATCAAGTTAATATTCGTCAGCGAAAGAATTTGCGTAGAATAGCAAGATATTCGCAAAATGTGTCTAGCATGAGTGGTGGGGAATTTGTAGTAAATCATAGAATATCAAAAGAAATGTTTCAGGAGTTGTGTTTCAGAATGTCAAAAAATATGTTTCAAGAGTAAATTATTTAGAATTCTTTGTTAGTTGTTTATGCAGCTCATGACTTACATAGGTATACAAGCCAGACATGCATTAGCTGTGGAATTCACATCATAGACGAATTGAAAGTATACGTTTCATGTATTCATCATTTGTGACATGTTCATACCATTTTACACCCAAAATCCTCCTAAGACATTAGTTTACAAAACTTAGTATCTATATATTATATGTATATATACTATCTATGTATATATTATAGAATATGTAAACTCTCAAGGTTTGTAAAAATAACAAAATTGTAATTGTGTAATACGTAATAATTTTATTGACTATTATACTTGATAATGAAATTATTTAAAAAAAATACTACCTATGTACAAAATAAAAACCATTAAGACATCATGCTTAATAAACAAGTATTTTTCTATTCTAAAACTATTTTCTACTGCATATTGTCTTTGCAATCTTCCTCAAGGCTGATGATACTTGAACAGACTCTGTACGAATGGCAGCACTCCTTTCATTTAAAGATTCGGCACACTGCCCCAATTTTTCAGCAGCTATTTTAAACGCAATCACCGCTAAGCACTCTGCTTTCACCCGTTTTTCTTCGATTAATACGAGTTGCTCTCGTTGTTCCAACCCCTGTGTTCTGGCGAGATGAGAATGTCTTGTTTGGATGCGGAGACTTCTAACAGCTTGTACCTACAAGTGGGCTCCTACCGGCTTGTAGATGTGGGCTCTGCCTGCTTTGAATGCGTGGACTCTGTCCAGGCGCTGATGGAAAGATAAAATAAATATAACACTAGTTTTTTTTTTATCAAAAAAAACATTTTTGATTTAAAAAAGGACGCTAGGAGATTAATTGCTACAATTAAGATTAGTTAAAATATTAGTGTAACATGCAGTTGACTTGTTTTTTAATTTCAACACTAGTTCTACCTTTATTTACAAATCACCCTCGTGGAGTTCATATATAACTTTGTTTATAAGTTAACAAATTAAAAAAAATATACATATAGATTCATTTTTATATTAAAATTAATCAGCAACTAAAATAATACTTACGTTTTTTGATAATTATAACCAAATATATTCAAACAAACAACGCAACACTGAAATGCATAAACGTCAGAATTGATATTTGAAATGAGTGTTCCATTTACAGAAAAAAAATAATCCTAAAATATTATCGCTACATCAAATTATTATATTTGTTATGTAGGACAATTATTAGTAAATGTATTTGACTTTTTTATGTTTCAAAAATAAATACATATACCACTCTCGGATCTCAAGTTTACTTCCTTACAGATTCTTGTAGTCTACATACAAACGCGACATATAAACAATTATTTATTCCTTATTTGCAGCGAAAATATTTTTATAATTGCAATAACAAACTCGATACGAACACGATCCCGCGCTTTGGAACGCCAATCTCAATACGATTTCGATCGCGCGGGATTGGGTTCAAGAGTACGGTTTTGAAGTTGAAATTGAGATTGAGATTGGAATCGTGTTGGCATTGGATTAGGATCGAATCGAGTGTCAAGAGTAGCACTGCTGGTCCTTTTCCCCATGTCTGAGGATGGTGGTAGCAACAAACCCTCTTAGTGACCTCACTCCATTTGTAGTGGGTCGCAGACTGTCTGGAACAAAGGATCCACAAACTCAATTATCATATAAACTCGTAAGGCTCGTATTTAACAGCACATAAAAAGCGATAACAATCTCATAATCAAGGTTCACTATAATTATGGTCTGGTTGAATAGTGAGCAAAAAAAATTTTTTTTTACATGTAGTTTATATTTTCAGGTTTTTCAACCTATGTCGATTTTTTGTATCAGGTTACTTTTCTTGATTCCTTTTTGAAACAATATCCGTATCCAGCAACGCAACGCAATAACAAACCTGTACTATCCTGTTTTCTGAAAATATATAGATGATGTGTTAAGATTTTGGTATTATTTGTTTTGGAACATGGTGTTAATAAAATAATTTAATTAACTTCACTGGCCTGTGAAACTAACAATATTTAAGTAATACTATAAAATCTGTAAAAGTTTTTATTGTAGTAATATATTAATGTATTTTAACAAAATAAAAAGGTTTATAATTTAAGAAAAACGTGGACGTCCGAGGATTAAATGGCAAGATCATTTAAATCAAATCCTACAGGACGGTCATGTGTTGAGCACATTGAACAGGAGAGCATGCATGAGAAATTGTATGACAGTGACGGAAGCGGAAGATGTATCTAAGGATAGAAGGAAGTCGCGGTCGATCCTTTCTGCCTACCCTGCGAGGGAAGCGGTGTGATGGTATGTAGGTATGTATGTATGTATAATGTAAAAGAAAAACTCAAACTTTTTTGCTTTTTTTCTAAAAACTCTATAAAATGATTCACCTCACATATTTACATTCCTAAGCATTTCTCTTCTATGCCTTCTATAACATCTGGAACGAGTACTCGTAAGCGTTGGATGAGTGCAAAGATACGTTAATGCATTTAACTTTTATTGCGCAATTAACTGTGGAAAAATTTATTCAAAAATAATAATAGCACTATAAGAAAAATAATTTGCTTGCATGCAAGAGACGGCCATAAAAGCTGTGATGTAGAATTTTCATACATAAAGCTCTCTAGTTACGTGCGTGGGTATATTCTTAATGATAGGATGACCAAAATTGTTTTTATTTTTTTCATCGCCAACTCATACAATAATATTAAAAATATGAAGCACTTATGAGAAACAAACTTTGACAATCAAAATAATCGCATTAAAGTTCACTCTCTTTCACAATACACCGTTTCTATTGGTGATGTTAAAATTTAATTCACACGTTTCGTTGTTTTTTCCGGCTTTTTTCAAGCACCAAAATACAGGGAAAACTCAAGTCTTTGTTCAAAGCGACTTTTAAATTACATCTAATCAATAAATTCTAAACGCTCAATATCGAAAAAATGCCACATATTTTTGAATGACTGGTTGAAATTATCACGAAAAATCAATACGTCTAAAAAAACAATTAAAATTAGGATATTATACATTTGAAAGGTTCCCAATAATAAACTTAAATGAAAACTTTTTCTTTAAATAACATTGCATGTAAAATGCACTGTGATTCCAAAAGTTTCATTTCATTGATCACACAAGCAAAGAGTATAAATAATATAAATATGAGATTCCTTGAGTATAAATTTATTGCATGACTTTTTCCTATTAAGTCCATATTTAAATGCAAAACATGTTATTATTGAATAAATAATAGTTTGGGAAATTAATTCAAAACAATAGATAGCTTTATTCAAAACATATGAACAATGAAACTCGTAGAATAAAGCAAAATAATTAATTTATATAATTTAATGCGCAGTCACTACTGAGAAACATAAACACGATGCAGTGGAAGTTAAGTCGGAAAAAAATCCTAGGAATTATTCGATTACTTGCTTTTGATATTGAAATTTTTACTGGAAAATACACAAATAAAATATAACTTTTTAATAACTTCCAAGTACTCATTATTTAAATACCTACTCCTGATTGTATCTATTTATAATGTTCTGTCAATGAATTAAAAGAAATTTTCAATTAAAATGTGAATTCGATATTTTTAATAGGTAAATATTTTTTTCAGTGGCTTGTACCAGAGTAATTAATCTATCCATTCCTAGGTTCTTCTCCTATATCTTGTCTCTTTTGTGATATTGTTCAATGCTTAAGATCAGGATCTTAATAGAGTACCTACTTAATTGGTTAAAAAAACTGATTGTAGTGTAATGGTCTCAAATTTACAGATACAAAATTAAGAGTTAATATAAATGTATCAGTTGATGATCGGTTTTTTATTCACAGAACAATAATTTTTCTTGTCGTTCAAGGTTTTGTGTAGCATTATTTTGTTTTCAGCGCCCTTGAGATGGTCACGGATCTTTAAACGGTGCCATATTTAAATAATTGTCCTATTGTTATTATTATTTTACAAATTAAACAAGCCATTCTTTAAAAAGTTTCATAAACATATGCTTAAACATCGTCACATACCATGTTTTCTTAGATTTATTAATATGCACCACAAACTTATGTAAGGTATAGTTTCATAATATGATAATTATGCGACTCATTTCTCATTCCTCTGTGAATATCAAGTTGACTGTACGTAAAACGGAATTGTCTTATTTTTACTATAAAATATTTAAATCCTCAAGTCCCACACAGGGAGATAAAACGGAAAGGCATAGTTTTGCTGTTACTCAGCCTTCTAAATGGCGAGCATTATGGGGGTGCAGTTTAATTTGTATGATAATGAAGCATTTTGAATGATGATCCGAGATTTTACGACGGAGTTTTGGACTATAATTTTTTCATACAAAATACTTTCGTTCATAATATTATTATACACCACCACACAGGCATACCGCACTCGTATATATTTTGCTAGCGACCACATTAAAATGCGTAATAAATGTGTGCAATGTTACCTAATATATCGCTTATAATAAATAATAATTTGTTGAACAAATTATTATTTTGAAGCCAATATAATTTTCACAACTATATACAGAACAATAAATCTCGGATTGAGATAATGCGAGTTCGTCGGTAGCCTGGAGGTAGAGTCTCGGCCTCGTGAACATGGGGCCCGTGGTTCGATACCAGGTGCCGGCAAACTCCCCTTTCACGACACAAGCTTTTAGTAGCTTACTGTGAAAGGTGTATAAGGTTGTATTTGGGTTTATAACAAAAACCCAGATATATCTTTAAAAAAAAAAAAAAAATCATTTATATAAATTAATAAATTAAGCATAATAACTGCAATTTTAAAAATATGTGTTTAAGTATTTTTTAAACAGAAGCGAGTGTCACGTAAAAATGAATATTTCATAAATGAGGCTCTGGGCCTCGCTCATTATTTGAATATGTTTTAAAGTTGGAAAATGCACTCTTTTTCGTCTCACAGAAAACTGACGCTATTTGCCTAAAATAACTTCTTGAGAATAAATCGTAAAAAAATATTTTCTAATAAATAAAAAATATCCAAATCACAATTCATTTTCTGTTATAAAAATATCAGTTTAGATTGCTTTGTATTTTCTCCCTTTTTGTTATGTAATACATCATCATTAGAAATTAATTGGTAGTATTATACTATACTATACTATACCCTCACGCCGTGTCCCAAGCGGGGAAGGCAGAGAGAACGGAACGCCAAACAGATCTATATCTACACACTTCCTTCGCTTCCTCCACATTCATACAGTTTCTCATACACGCACGTCGGTTCCTCTTACTCAACACGCGGCCGTCCTTGAGAATTTGATCCACGTGATCAAGCCACGTGGTTCTCGGACGCCCGCGTTTTTTCACATCCTTTCTTTCAGATAAGTATATCCTCTTTGTCATTCTTACCTCGTTCATTCGTTCAACATGCCCAAACCACCGTAGTTTATTCACGCGCATTCTGTCCACAACACTCTTCTTGCATCCGCTCATTCTTCTAATATCCTCATTCTTCACTCTATCACGCAGCGTTTTACCAACCATTCTTCTCAACGATCGCATCTCTACTGCATTTATTCCACTTTCGTCCTTCTTCAACCACGTCCATGTCTCGCTTGCATACGTATGTGACGGTACCAGAATGGTATTGTGCACCAGCATTTTAGCCATGTTCGACACATTGCCATTGCTGACCGTTTACTCTAGCACCGGCCACTTTCCTTCTTTCAATGTCCCTATCGCATCTTCCATCCCTCGTAAACATACTTCCCAAATATACATACTCACTTACTTGCTCCAAACATTCGTCACCAACTTTGATCTCGCAAATCGTTTTTTCATTCTCTCTTTCAAAAACAAGAACTTTCGTCTTCATATTATTCATTTTCAAACCATTCAAATTGCAACTATCATACACACACGTAACAATCTCTTGTAAGTCCCTTTCACTCTCAGCCATTAACACCAAATCATCTGCGTACATCAATGCATTCACCCGAAACCCATTCAGCTCGACACCAACATCCATCTCTTTCACAGGTCGCATACAGTAGTCGAAGAATAGGTTGAACAGCCACGGAGACATGACACAACCTTGCTTCACTCCCTTGGTGAGGACAAACCACTCCGAGAGAGTGTTATTTACCCTCACGCAAACGGAGCTTCCCACGTAAAGTGAAGATATTGCGCGGATCAACCGGTTAATTGGTAGTACATATGTTATTTCTTTTTTTTCTTTTTGTATACCTATTGTTTTTCTCTTTATGCATTATTTCTCTTGACTGTTCCTTTTCATTTGTATTATTTGTAAAGGCTGATACAGCCGTTTATTATGTAAATAAATAAATAAATTTGAAATTTAGATTTCGAGAAAAATATTGTGTATTTTGATTTAGCCGATTCATAATCACTGGCAATTGAAATTTTCCAAAATCCTTTTAAACGCACAATATTTGTAAAATAAAATAAAAACATAAAATTATCTAGTAAAAATAAAAATAATCCATGAAATTATTTTGTAAATCCTCAATGATGAGTTTTCAGAATAACTAACAGAAATAAATCAAGAGAGTTTTGTTCATTAATATTAGTGGCATTTGCAATGTGATAATTTCGCGACATGATTAATAGAAGCGAGTTTTCTTACTAGGTTTTTAAGTTATCACTATTAATTTTAATTTTGCGACCGGTTTCGACACGTTAATGAAATTGTTTTCAAAGTGCTCGTCGATGACACTTACGTGTCGAAACCGGTCGCAAAATTAAAATTAATATTGATAATTTAAAAACAGTAAGTTTTGTTTACATAACACTATAGGACAATGCTTAAGATAAAATATTTTTTAATTAGGTACAAAATATATTACTCATCATTTATGGTACAAGTTATTTCTTATTTGTGGTCAGTATTCTTAAGTCTGTAACTGTATGGACACTATTTTTATCTCATCAATTCATACCATCACGGCAAAACCAAATGATTTGTCAATGGATATAAGAAAATATAAATTATAGGAAAATCAATGCGACAATATTTGTAATAAAAATACAATGGTAAAAATACATTTTTTTCGTACTAAGTTATAATAGGTAATATATTTGCCTATAAAAATGAGAAATTAATATATGACAAGGATGATCCAATGATGAAATGAGTCAAAGCATTGTCAAAGATTAAAACTCACATTAGAGATGTCTATGGAAGTCTTAATTATAAACCTACTCCCATACATACGTACATATTAACGACATGCCACCTATCTTAGTGTGCAAACACAAAGAAAGCAGGTTGCCAGCGCCGGTAAGTGCTGGCAAAGTAAATCGCAATTGGCGTTCCTGCTTTTACTATGTTCGTGTCCACTAAAATGCATGTAAACATTCTCGGCGCTGGTAGACGCAGGCATCTGAAAGCAGGTAACCCGCTTTCTTTGTGTTAGCACCCTTATGTGTTGAAGAGGTAGGTAAAATTTTATGTAAGGCATATGTATATTTCTGAATTAACTATATTATATTATAATATTTAATTTATTTTATGAAAGCATTCAGAAGGTTCGTGTTGTTTTAGGTTCTTAACAATAACAATAATAAGATGATATGGTTAGTACGTGAAATATTTACAAAATAAGGATAATGTAATCCAATTCATGTTATTAATAGTATTATAAGATTATATTATTATTATAACAGTACACAGTATGGTCTCTGATATAATATAAGACTCACTAGTACCTATCTCTTTTTTGTGAGTGGAGTTTAAATTGCCTATCATAGCTCTAACAGATACAACCTTGTATAAATATCTACGTATAGTTTATACGTCCCTATATAATTGCCATTGTTTAATTTGTTATTTTCTAACATACCTACTACCTACTACATATACCTACATACCTTTTATGTGAACTTGAATCAACAAAGTAACTTTCTTAAATGATATGAGGGAACGCTCCAAAGAAATTTTAAACACACATAAATACGATTTTTTCAATATTATTTATAATCTTATCAATTTGATTGTTGTTTGTAGAGTGCTATTTGCAGTTTTGATGGTGTCTTTGTAATTATTATGTGACTATCGTCGTTATTATTTAAGCCGAAACGAATCTCTTTCATATTTCTTATGATTCTTGTCTTGTTTTTTGTTTTAATATATTTTTTAATGATTTTAGGTTATTGTTTGCTAGCAACGTGTTTGTCTTACGCTTTGGTAATGTGTGGGACCTAGATTATTTGGTTTATTGTTAAGATTTGAATGTTGATATTAATTATGTTAAACTTTCTGTGTCATTTAAGATAATAAATAAATAATTATTGGAAAAAATATTGTTTCTTTTCGAATTTATTGAAGTTAATGATGAATTTTATTTCTATTACACTTGACTCCGTTACCGAACACCTACTAAGAGAAAAAAATGTTTTTCACGCCATATATTTTGCACATCAAAATGAATCGAGAAAAATCAACATGACAAGTAGAAAGCTAACGGTAGAGGTATAAAAATAAAAATAATATTAGAGTACCTACTTATAGCTATAAAATTGAAAAGTCTAAGTAAGAGAAATAAATTTTCATCGATAGGGTTTAAATTTCATGACCATTTTTTTCAGTCGAAATCCAATATAAATGTAAATTTTCCCTTGCTAACTTTCATTGCTACTTTCAATTTAATTTGACAAACAGCCATTCGAAGATTAGTTTCTAGAGGGGGATGTTTGTAATCCCTACAGCCTCACACTTCATATTATTGTTACTCACCACCCCTCTTCTCCACATGAAATAATTTACACTTCTCTCGTGATTTGCCAAATGCGCAACTGCATCAGCTGTGCCCCAATCCACTTTGCATCTGGTCGCATCGTTAGAACGGATTTTAAACCACAATCAAACGTTTCAAACCACATTATATATTTATACATTTTGTATTTCTTTACTACCAATTACCGAGCAGCTTCTCTAAAACCTTCATAAAAAATAAAAGTGTATAAAGCCTTCAAACTGTATTTTTAAATTAATTTTTTTATCATTAATTAATACGGCCATTATTATTTACTACTTCTCAGATAAATTAAATGTTCTTGGAAATTTAACTAAAACCTTTAATTACAAAAAGATACATAAATGTATACCTACACTGCATGAAAAAAAAACTTATTTCATCAATAAAAAATACGTAACATTCAAAATAAAAACTGTTTGTATTCTGTCGTAAATAAAGTTTGATAAACAATTTTCACCACAGAAATAGTATTTAATTTTTTACATATTTTATATTTTTATAATTTATATATGTACTTACTTATTTAATAACAGCTTTTTGAAATTAAAAAAAATTGATTGAAAGATTGTTAAGATTGACAATGTCCTAATAAGACGAAAGACGTCTTTCTCGACAGTAAATCACATAGTAGAAGAAAATATTTAATTTTTTAATTTCGTTTTGAAATTCTACTACCCAAACACCGACACGGTGAATACTTCACTTTTAATTTAAAGTCACCGAATAAAAACTTTTTGGAACTTTGTAGGTAACATAATTAAATTACAAACATTGTGTTTTAGAATATTTTGAGTCCGCCGTCCGAATATTCAATATATTTCATATTATCAATTTATTTAAAACTTTGAAACAATTTTTTTTCTATTGATTATATCAAACAAAACAGATATTGTGAATATCGGACCTCGCTAAACATCTAAGCTTGTAATATATCTCAAATACCAGTAGATGTATGTAACTTGAAATTCCATACATTATATAATATAATATGTAATAATATCCTAAAATATAATAGTACAAAATCCTATATTTACATTCAGATAATATTCCATGTGTGAAATTGAAATTTATTTCTATATCTCTCCCAGTAGGTATGTATGTATGTAAGTGAGTAGATGCGGATGGAAAAATTCTATAAATTATTTTCGTCAAGGAGGCAAAATGATTTCCGTCAATATAAAGTACATGAATTATTATTATAGTCATCGCGGATTTCGTGAATGTATATTCCGTATTCCAGATCGATATTGCAATTTTCGTATTTTGAAATATGGAAATGCTAATAATATATTAAGTAATACATAATGAAACGAACTTTCTCCTTTTATTAATACTCGTATAATATTATAGCTCGTGTAATGAATAGACATTTATGCACAATAATATGATGTGATGGCTTAAATATCTTCGGTACATACATAATTTTTTTATGTAAGATGTTTCTAAAATTACAGATATCTTATCAACACGCTAAATAGCCAGATTTTTGTTTAACGCAACATAATTTTATTTTTTGTCATGGTTTTTAATTTCGAATACCTATGTCGTTATTTTAATGTTATAAAGAGTAATTATAGTATATTTTATTAAATTCGTATTTTATTGTTACATTTTATTGTATTATTAATAAGAAGCAACAGCCGTTTATTGTATCAATAAATAAATAAATAAATAATAACTTGTAACTATTTACCTAGAAATTTTGAATAGGTATCTCATATTAATTTGAATTTATTATGATAAAATAATGAATTTGTATTTCTAAATGCATTTGATTTGTTTTTCTAGATTAAGAAAATCCATTTAACTCCTATTCCGTGGAGTCGCTGGTAAAGAATAAGTTTTGCACCCTTTTCTGTAAATTTTCGAGTGCGCTGTAAAAAGCACATGTTCTAAACCTTGCCATAAAAGACAATTCAGCGATGAGATAAAACACCTATCCTAAATTTCTATTTAGAATTAGCATGCAGAGGACGATATGCATGTTTAATACATGCAGTTTGTTTTATGGCTCAATGAGGTATGATAAGATGAGAAGTTTTAGCGTACCTTACTTACTTACTTACAAGTCAGTCATCTCTCCACTGCTGGATATAGGCCTCTTCCAAACTCTTCCAAACGTCGCGGTCCTGTGCTGTGTCTCTGTATCTATTTACTTCCCGCGATTGGAGTAATATCGTCAGTCCATCTTTTTTGCGGTCCGCCGATGCTTCTTTTGCTACTCCATGGTCGCCATTTGAGGATTCTAGGAGTCCATCTACCATCGTTTCGTCTCGCAACATAGCATACCTTTGTGTATAAAATAATATTATTTTCTAAATTAAATGAAATTTAAAAGAAAAATAAGTCTTTTTAATATTTTTTTGTGTACCTATGTATAAAATTGAACGAGTTTTATATTCGCACAATACTTAAGTTTCATTTATTAATTAATATTCCTGCTTTTATTCACTACATTCTCAAAATTATCCATAACAGTTATCCAAATATCAGTATCAATTATCGTAATAACTAAGGACCTTTTTAAGAAGGAGCAAAACATTTTTGATTTTTTCTTACTTAAGTATCTAAAAATGTCGATTCCATAATATACAAATATGAAAATATATCTGTATTGAATAAATTTAAATATGCATGAAATGATAACGAAGGCAAACTTGAAGTATATTTTCGGCAATTATTTTGTAATTTGTCGGTGTATTCGATTTCGAATTTAAAAGAGAATAAAATAATTATTATTGATAGAACAAATCTGAAATCAAACGGTTGTGAAATTATTGCAAAATCTACAATTATTTCAAAATATCTAAGGTCAGAACCTTTGCTAAGTTGTGGGTGCTTTTAGAAATTCTTATGATCTAAGAAATACTTAGAATACAATAGTAATTAATTATAACAGCAATTTGAAGTCGTCCTCTGTTCAAAGCAGTTATTAGGGAACGGAACATTAGTTGATGATATTAGAGAACTTTGTAATAATTATTAATATTGCGACAGAAACAGTTTTAATCGCTCTTCGGTTATAATAATCGTCTTCTTCCCAAAGTGATTCTCTTAGACCAAACAATAAGGAGCGGACTTGGTATATCATACCACTTCCATCTTTGTAGATCAAGTTGTTATGTTGCAGTGTCTCGTGGAAATGTGGTGCACTGATAATATTATTATTTGAGGAGATGGTATATATGTAGAGCTTGAAGAAAGTGATAATACTTAGAGGTTGAATCACAACAAGTTTGAAGGGTCTTGTTAAGCAAAATGTTGGAACTTATTACTATTGACAATAATTTATTTATTTTTTATTTTATTTATTCAAGCACATTCACGGCTTTCGCCTTTTACATGTTAACAGCACAAAATAAATATAACAACAACAAGCAATTTCAAAGTCATAAAAAATAATAATCAAAATAACAAGTAAAAATAATAATTAAAATGACAAAATATAATATTGAGATGTCAGTTCCTAAAAGTATAACATAATATGAATTATATTAGTGCATATAATTTAATTAAATAAATAATTGAATTTGATCTTGTTAGATATAAATTGTTTGGAGGATTTAACTATTTGGTTTTTTGACAGGGTTTTGTTTTAAAGAGTTTTTCAATTCCTCCTAATCAATATTGTATCCACCATTAGATGATCATCATGATCATCATCATCGCCCTCAACGCTCCTCTCGGGAGCACAGGGCAGAAACCAGCCTCCTCCATTCAGAGCGTCTCTGTGCCAATTGCGTCACCTCTTACCATGACATTCCTTGCGCTCTGATGATACAGCCTATAAAATAAAAATAAAAATACTTCCATCAGTCAAGATGACCCTTGAACACAGATGCTGTGAATTGAATAGATGTCGCGTAGAGTGAGTTTGGTTTACTATGTTGATCGTGCCTCTTGAGTGGCTGGACCGTTCTTATAGAATAAAAATCACCATGATTTGTGAATTCTGGAGACCGCTGATGTAATCAAAGCAATTTTTTTTTCCAAAATAGCCGCCCAAATTATGTAAAAAATAGATTTTCAAGTTTGTTTGAAGTGTTTGTTAACATGATGTACAATTTTTATTCTTCCAAAAGTCGTGCGACATTGCCAACAGTCAATAGTGCTTTTTCTAGATCTCTTCAAGGTTCTGGCTGATGAATGCCTGAACGTGCTGTGATTCGTATGAGATATTTGTGAACCGTATTTCATTCAAATTGTAGTAAATAGCAATCTGTAATAGACGTATTTTTGTTTAATGTTAATAAAATAAATATTAGTTGAAGATTTTAATTGAAAGATTTCAGATCAGACTCAAATCAAGTTGCTTAAAGTCAAGTTATGTATTTACATAAATCTGAGGATGTTTGAAACGATATGAGTTTTGGATTTAAGGATAATTTTACATCAACACTAGCTATTTCTTTAGTATGTTAACAAATAAAACATACATATATTATGCATAAATATATTATGCGAGTTCGTCGGTAGCCTGGAGGTAGAGTCTCGGCCTCCGGAACAAGGGGTCCGTGCGGTTTGATCCCAGGTGCCAGCAAATTCCCCTTTCACAGCACAAGCTTTTAGCTGAGTGTGAAAGGTGTATAGGGTTGTATTTGGGTTTATAACTAAACCCAGATATATCTTTAAAAAAAAAAAAAAAATTATTAGATATCTGCACATTTGAATAAAAAAGTAAATTCATCAGTTCCCTCATCTAATTTATAGTACACGTAATGTTGTTAGGAATATTTAAACCAACAAAGAAATAAACATATGCCATACAAATAGAAGAAAATGTGTAGGAATGATTTACAAAATTAATATCACACAAATGTTAACACCGAATTTTCCTTTTTTGTATTATAAACAATTAAAGTTTTATACTGTTAATTGTATAAATTCTACTATGAAAATAGTTTTGAACATGTGAAAATATGGTTTTCAAAAACCACAAATAATTAACAGTGAAAACTATTTCCAACTCCATACAACCAAAATTATTTATTACAAAAGCATTTTGGTCATAAGAGTATTTAAATTCTCATGTATTTCTCTTCCATTTAAACATTTCGTATATTATTATACACCTAAGTAAATTTCGGAATGGAAGAGTGACTATAAACTAACTCATGAACTTGGAACAAATGTTTTCTGTTTCGTTTCTTCCTTTTATAAACTATGAGAAATTAAGACGAGACAAAAAACCTTGATTTCCCGTTCAATGGACTTAGTGTGGACTTGTTATGTTGTATTCAAATTCATATTTGCTTATTTTTGCACGACTTATAATATATTTTTTTATTTTTAACAAAGGCATTCGTTAAATTATATGCGCTATATACCTGCAGTCAATTTTTATCCATTATTTTTATATCTTTGACAAAGGCATTCGTTAAATTATATCGGTAGGTATACCTGCAATCAAAATAAATTAATTTTTATCCGTAATAGAATATCAGACATTTTTTTGATTTTTGTAAATAAAAAATTGTATCTTTTGTTTTATTATTTTTGTGAAAAATTGAAGGATAATGTAGTTTTACAAACTAAATTGTCTATGCTATCACGGCATCTTCCAAGTATGGGGTATTCAGCAGTCTAACTAAATTGTCTATGCTATCACGGCATCTTCCAAGTATGGGGTATTCAGCAGTCTAACTAAATTTTCTATGCTATCACGGCATCTTCCAAGTATGGGGTATTCAGCAGTCTAACTAAATTGTCTATGCTATCACGGCATCTTCCAAGTATGGGGTATTCAGCAGTCTAACTGAATTGTAACACAAACTTTGATGAGAGAAAATTCATTCCGAAAATCATATAAATAAATTACTTGGGATAATATATTTTAATGTTATATGTGGAGCACTTTGTAGAAAATTGGTCTATTAATCTTTTTCGTAAGTTTTTGAGTGTCCTGTAAACTGCAGATGTTCGAAAAAAGAAATAGGTACATTTTACATCTTAAATTTAGCGATGAAGTTTGCCCGCCATCCTGAATGTCTTCACTTTTTGTTGGCACAGAGAGGACAGCTTGCATGTTTATAGATAGCAGCTGGACCACTGGCAACTCCACTCGTGCGTGCAATATCATACTTTGTATGAAGCTTTTATTTTTCAATGTCAATATATCACAAGTTACGTAATTTGTACCCATGTATAAAGCGCTAACTTAATTATTACTATGCTAAATATTTTTAACATTACACATGTTTCTATGAAATATTTGATAAACAATGCCACCGAATATAATAACAATATTTTGTACTTTGGTATGTAAACCTAATGAACAAAGAATGAAAAGTTTGAAACCCTCTACACCAGATACTAAATATTATTTGAAAATTTCACTTTGAATTTTTCCTTTGTTGGGTAAAAATATTGTTTTAAAGGTAGTAGAAAAACAATATTTTGCGCTTGTATCAGTAAAATTTTGTCAACTTTCGCGATACTAACTAAATTATCATTACTTTAAAAAAAAAAATAAAAGACGATTGCTTTTTGAATGTTTTAAAATTCTAATGCAATTATTTTGGCAATTTTATAATAGTTAATAGTATTTATGCTAACATTAGATATCTTTAAAACTTAATAAACTTTTTTCGATTGATAGTCGTAGCTAAGCAAAATAATATCAGAATTAATGATTAGGAGATTTTAGGACAAAATCTCGATTCGTTTTTGAGAGATATATCGGTTAACAAAAAGATAAATATATTTTTTTTATGCAGCAACACGCTCAAAAGAGAAAACATTTCGTGAAAGGCATTGGTTTTCAAACTGGCAAACAAACATTATAGGTGTATTTATTGAGTCGACATTTATTTTTATTAAACTCTTTATTATAAACTGCACGTATTATTTTTAATTCTTAAGCCTGGGATTCATTTCTAAGTTAAAATGATCAGTTTGACAATGACTTTATAGGTCGAAACCAGGTCACTGCTCATCAAAAAGCTTTTAGGTAAACTAAAATCGATTGTGTTTTTTTTTCTCATTTTAAGAATCGGCAAGTATGATTCAATATTTACCGTGATCTGGTTTCATATTTCTGATTAATACGTATTTAGCACACTTATTCATAAAATCGATAAGGTTACCAATATTTTGTATGTTTATCTACGGCTTAAATTTTTACCGATATAATTGATGGATTAAATAACAACAACGAGAATATTTCGTATTGTCATTATTTCGTATTTCACGTATAAAGCAAATACATTTCGCTTGTACAGAAAGTTAATTTAGGAATGTCTAAATAATATATTATTATTTTTGCTGATAGTAATCAATCATTTTTTCAAATAAAGGTTTATTTTGAAAGGATGAAGAAGCGTAGGTAGGTTGAGAATATTATTATCACGTTTTTTACATTTATAAAGATATTCAAATAGCAATTTTGTATCGAATGAGTTTTGTATGAAATCATAGATAAAACGTATCTTATTAACTACATATTAATACTCAATTAACTTATAATAACATTTACGGTATCCAGTAGTGTGTCTTCCTTACAACACAAAAAGCCGGGTCTCCTGGACTAAAAATGATAATATTACATGCAGTAAAATAATAATGAGATCATTTCAAATATTGCGCACAGTCGCGCACCGTGTAAGTGAATGAATTCCATTGGTGAATTTGATGCATGGTTATGGATTATTTTTATTTCACTGTATGCAATATTTGTAACGTGTTTTTAACTTGCTTAAGTCCCTTAGTGCATAGCATCTGACTCATACTCTCTCCCGTTTAACGATGTAATACTCTTAGAGGTACATGCCATTTATAACTGGAATAAGGAATGAAGTGATCCCGACTTTATGCAGCATTCCGTATATTAAAGTTTATTGAATTGATCGGGTCTCATCCAATCACTCGAGTGACGTACTTGGGCACTGTCAGTTCTTAGATGGGAGACCATTATACATAAAATGTATAATTATAACTAAAATGTATAATTATAACTAAAATGTATAATTATAACTAAAATGTATAATTATAACTAAAATGTATAATTATAACTAAAATGTATAATTATAACTAAAATGTATAATTATAACTAAAATGTATAATTATAACTAAAATGTATAATTACTCTGATTAAAATATATTGCATAAATGTTGTGTTCTCATATGAAAAAAATGTATGTTTCATACTTTATTGAGTTATTATGTTAACAAATTAACCTTAAAGGGGGAAATTTATAAATTTCTGCCAAAAGATATTGATGATTAAAAATACGCCAACTAAACTTACCACTCCTAGTAAAAGTTACGTGACCATGAAGAAAGTTAAAATGAAGTCACTGAAACAAAGTGCATGTTCCAATTATGGTACGGTCATAATATAATACTCGCAATGTCTCATTATTAGGTAAATTATTTATTATTAATTTATGCAAAACAAAAGAAGCATTGTAATTTCCACTCAAATGACTGTATTTATAATAGTTATAACGTTTTCGGAACTACTTATTCCAGTGGTTCCAATCTTGGGACCCACCTTTTAGCTGTGTTAGAGAAAAGAGGTCATAACTATTGGTAATGCTCAGATTCTCTCGTAGCGAGTCACGGAACTACTTAATGCTCAGGGACCACCTACCCAAGTTCGCGAACCATCGGCGGGTCGCGACCCAAAGTTTGGGAAACACTGACTTATTCCATCATCAGTAAAGAATTTATAATATGTGCCTTCAATACATACCAACAATTTGTAACATGATTTTATGAAATATGTATGGTTTCTGTAATTAATATCGGTTCTGACATCAATTTCATCTTACACGTGTATTGCTAAATATTATGTTTGTATTTTAGTTAGGTATGTAATCATGATTGCATGATAATGTTTCTTCACGGAAAATGAGAAGACAGTGGTCTCTGTAGAATGAAACTTAGACAATCGATTCTCAACTTAACTAAAATAAGAAGACGATGATGCCTGTCAATATAATATGTCTTAATTATGATTCTTATGAGTGGAATAACATAACTCTACCTTTATCTATCAATACATTTGGTATTATTTATAATGGAAATCAAGATAGGTAGATAATTAAATAAAATAAGTAAGTTTTTACATGAAAGTTTTTACTTGATGGAACTTATTTATTCATTAAAGATAAAATTTGATTGCGCTTTCAGCTGACCCACTTCACGTTTACGATACAAGCATACCTATTGCTTTTATTGAAACGTTTCTTTTTGTGATTATCAGCACCATTTTTAGTTAATATAACATTTGTGACTTATTATAAAGATGTCCGCACGATACATTTTTATTCAAATATTCAAACACAGTATATATTTAAATATTCATTTTGCAATCCAGTAGATAGTTAACGTTCTAAAATATGTATTTTTAGGATCAGAAGTACGAAAACACAATAAAACGAGCTTAAAGTTGCATTACAAATAATATTGTACAGGAAACATAGTACATATTTAAATTTAACATGTCAGACTTAACTTATTGTTTTATCGCAGTCTCGAGGTGTGTTTGGTCCAATTAAACTAGCAAGAGACATACTAAAGGCTTCGAAATAAATCTCTCTTATAAACCAAAATAACAGCTTCACGCAAGAGTTTCTTCTCACACAATTGTCAATTTTAGAAGAAGAAAAAAACAATATGAAAATTTATTTGAAAATCGTTATTTATTAGATATCTATAAAATATATAAGCTTTTGCAAAAATATTTATTGTCTTATTTTAAACCTCTCTAAAATAATTTTATTAACAAGTGTACCTATATAAAACAGCCAAAAATCAGCTGTCATAACCAGAACAAAAAGATTTTATTATGTATTTATATTTTGTAGCTTTATTTATATTGAATAAACAAAATGTATATCAACATTTATTTTCCTAATTCATTTGCCAGCGAATTTTGATTAAAATGGAAAGTAAATATTAATCAGCAAGTAAATAAAATTTTCCGAAAAATATTAATCGTGAATTTTAAGCAACGAATATGTTTACTAAAAGGTTTATGTTGGCTATTGTAACGATTAAAATTAAATCACGTGTAGGTTTATTCAATAAATAAAATGTTATGATTTTTGTTAAAAATTTTGTTTAGATTCAAATGATTTAATAAATACAACGGAAATTTCACAATTTTATAATATATTTAGGTATATGGCAGAGGCCTTTCGGAACTAGTCCATCATTGGTGTCATGGAGGTAGAAATTTATAAAAAACTTACAAAAAAAGTTAGTGTTTTAATTAGTACAGAGTACGCTATATTGTACCGCCTATTAAATCGTACCACCTCAATATTTCCGAAAGTACGCATTTTTTAATAACATTTTAACTCAAATTTCATTGCATAAACATTTCTATCATCATGGCGTATTCATTTGATTTGTATGTGTCAAAATAAATATATCATGAACAAATTATTATTTTTTGGGAATTCGATATAATTTTTTCAGTTGGTATCTAAGGGCATAACATATTAATGGGTAATTTTATTACTTTTTAATTATTACCGTTTTAATTCGAAATTTGTATAGTTTGAAAAAGTTTTTGCAATTGGAGCATAAGTTTTGAGTGTGGTTTGATATTTGTTGTTTTCTGATATTTGAGCGAGTTCATTAAATCGTACCACTATGATGCTTCTAAATCGTACCGCTACGATACAGAGAACCTTTAGTAGTAAATACTTGGAATATTTTTAATTTATTTGGTAAATGGAAAATAATCACAGAAATTGTTATGGTTTTTAGAGTAAATAGTTCTTTCTCCATATCACGTTGTACTAGGCTAAATATATTTTAAGAAGTATTATTGTTTGTTTCGTTACTGTTGTGTTATTTTTTGTTTGAAATTTACGTAGAGGTACGATTTAAATACCAGTGGTACGATATAGTAACCCGGTCTGCTATATCGTACCGATGACTACTTTTTTCAAAACTATTTTTTATTATGTTCATGTCACTTTTGACCTTCTTGAAATACATAATTAGATAGCCAACTAAATACTCTTTCATTTAGTATATTGAAATATTTACCATGATATTTAGTTTTTACAAAAAATCACTTTCTGCAAAACCGGTACTAAATCATTTAAATATAAGTAAAAATGAGCTTTCATAAAATATGTAATCACCGAAAAATTTTAATCCAATAAATTCTGTATCATTTCAAAAAGTTTTTTTGGTAGGTATATTAAATGTGTAATTATCCCAATTCAAATTTCACAAATATTCAAATTTACGTGGTTTCTAATAGATTGGCAGCTAAAATTAGGAATTGAAGGTAATTTGATTTGAAAATTTATTTTAATATACTAGTTTAATTTTTAAATATGTTGCATAAAAAAGATTGAAAACCTTACAAAACCACCTGAATTAGACTAGAAAGAGAGGTAAGATTATATATACTTATATTTTTTTAAATAAGAAACAGTTTCCTTCTCTTTTGAGAAGGTTGATTTTAAAAAAGCACTATTTTTAATCCACAAAGATTCCAATGACAATGAAGACCATCTTCCGCAATAAAAAGTTGACATATCAATGACATCACATCATGGGAAAAGTTGCATTGATCTTACCCCCTAGACAAACCGTACTTGGCGATCGACTAGCATGACTACGGCCCCTGAGCTTTATTTTCTCGTTTCCACCATGTAGTACTTAGAAGGCCTTAAAGTGAAAAAAGAAATAACAAGATATGTAATTTATTATTGTAATTAAGGTTCCATTATATAAAAGTTAAATGCTCAGGTGTCTCTGAGATGCGTTGTTAAATGCTTGTTGTACCAAATATACGGTTAAAAATAATTTTAATATCCTTTGTTAAAGTTATGTTGTGGAATATTTACCTATATTACACAAGTGTTCGCTTTAAGCGGAATACATACATACATAATTAATTTAGGTGTAATGTGTTTTAATTCAGTATAACATGTAAATAATTTAAAACACAATTAAAAATACTACTACGTATGTAAATATATATATAATGAGTTACAATCCACTGGATTGGTCTGCAACAAGTTTGGTTTTTCTTCTCCATTCGTCTCTGTTCTCAGCCAGTCTTTTTAGCCCTACGTATGAGCCACAGTTCATGTCTCTCTTCAGTTGGTCCATATATGCTTCTCTTGGTCGGCCTCTGCCATTTGTCCCCTCGGTCTTACCCTCTGCGATGGCGATGAGTAGTCCTGGATGCCTGATGTTGTGGCCAATCCAGTTAGCTCGTTGTTGGCTGATTCTCTTAAGGAGTTGCCTTTTTTCGCCTACCCTGGTTAATACTTCTTCATTTTCGACGTGCTCCGACCAATGGATCTTGAGCATGCGTCTGTAGCACCACATCTCAAAGGCCGCCAACCGTAAGTATATAGTAAGTATAAAGATACTGCTACATACATCATCACGGCATTTCCTTCAAGTGGAGTAGCCAGCAAACCAGTCACATGTAATAAAGATGCAGTCTGTCATCTCTGTGCCAACAGAAAATAAAGACAGCCAGGATTGAAGACACATCTCATTGCTGAGTTCATGATAATATAAAATGTCTTTTTTCGAACACCTCCCTTTTACAGCACACTTGTAACTCAGAGAAACATATTATTCTTTACCGGGTGCTAGTTGAGAGAAATGTCATTAAAACTCTTTGATTTTTTTTATTTAAAGGGATAATTTTTTGGCTTTGTTTCGTAAAACAAATAATGTTATTCTTTAATATAAGTAGGAAAAAGACCAATAGCATCTTAATACAATAGAGTTAAATAGCATGATATATATAACTATTTATTTTGGTACATATTCTCTGAGAAAAATAGTATTGCGTAACTTGTCTATATTTTTCACATTTGATGAATTGAGACATCATTAAACTGCTGAATACCGTACCTCTAATGATATTCTATGTAGATCGAAAAGTTCTATTTCTAAATGCTTCTCATATGTGTGTATGTATCTAGATAATATTATCATTCATGATAAATTCCTGGTAGTTATTAGCCTGAATGATAAGTTGTACTGCGGATCAATTTACTGAATGCTGCGTTGCACACAATTTATTACGATTGGGAGCTATATAATCGAGAGAGAGAGAGGAAACTACCTATAGTAACTATACCACGTTAACCTAATGTAATGTTGTATCTATCTTTATACGTTCAATCTACATGCCGTTGGAATTCCATCGCTTCTAGATTTCATACAATTTACAATGGTTATAACTATCAAAATACAGTGAATTCAATTTTATTCGATATTTCAATAATATATTTTAGTGCAAATTAATCTTTAGGCATTTCAGAGAGACATTTTTGAGAGCATTCTTTCATGTGAAATTAAAATTTTGTGTGAAGTTGATAAATTTGTTAATAATTATTTTTGTTAATATCAAATTGTTTCTGTTAATATCGAATATGTTTTTAATAATTATACATATTACTACCGGTGTGGCGCGGAGGCTAACGCACTTGCCTTTGAGTCACGAGGTCCCGGGTTCGATTCCCGGCCAGGGCAAAATGAAGAATGACCTTTTTCAGACTGCCCTGGGTCTGGGTGTTACATGTATATGTGTTTAGTGCATTGTATATGTGTGTATCGTCGTGTTAGTGCCCATAATACAAGATTCATATCTTAGTGTGGGACTAGCTCGGTCTGTGTGAATTGTCTATACATGTTATGTTATGTTGTTATGTTATGTTACTTACTTCTTGCTGCAAGCCCTTATCTCTTCACCAACAGGTACAGGCCTCTTCATAGTTTTCCATTTTATTCTATTCAAAGGAATACGAACTTAATTCCATGATAATATCATCCTCTCATGTTTTCTTATGCATCTTTTATCTTCGCACGATCTACATTCTAGGACCTTTGGCGTCCATCTGCCATCCTCTTTTCTCACTATGTGACTAGCCCATTGCCAGTTTAGCACATATTTCAACTTCTTTTATTTACAAGAGTGACCGTCATGGTTTCAGAGGCCGAAGTCAAAACACATTTTAGCGTTACGTATTCGTGTCGTTATCGTTCAAATATAGACGACGTTGTGAGAAGTGTTAATTTTCGTAGGTTAAATACACAAAATTTACGAAAATTGTCACTTTGGCGCGACGCCGTCTATATTCGTATGTTAACGACATGAAAACGTAACGTTAAAATGTGTTTTGACATCGGGCCCTTGGTCCGTATGTTACCACTGATGCAGCAAAATTTTTGAAATCTGACACGGAAAATAGATGATACCGTTATATATACTTTTGCAAGAAAGAACTTAATTTCACCGTTTTGTTTGTAAAAACATCTTATTGCAATATCATCTTTGATTTGACTTGCGTTTTAATGCTTTCTAATTTTTAACCTTACCGCATTTTTCAAAGATGCGCATTTCATAACACTCTGATGCGGTCTTAAGAGACTCAACTGTATCATTATATTCAATCTTATCCTTAGCTTCTTTACTTCATCACGTCTCATAGAAATGATAAAAATGTCTTTCAGTACCTCCCCAATGCTGTATTCTCTTCTTTCAACTTTATCAATGACTGGATCCATACACTTGATTCCAACTTTGTACTAAGATTTTACTATGGAAATACTTAGATAGTAGATCTCTAGATATAATAACGTAATATCCTATTTACTTCCCTATGTATGTACTACACTAAACTCTGTCTTTTACATCCGCTTGTATAAAAGAAGACGACAAGTGCTTACTCAACTACAGAAGAAATAAATAATATAAATGGCACAGCACTTATTGTTGTTGAAAGAGAGACGAGAAACTCCATAATGGGAACATTATAGCAATCATCTCGAAGTTATTAAGTAGATTCGTTCAAATATCAGGCTTTATTAAGATGATACCGAACGATTCTTTGAATACTGCTAAGGGTGTTTGTTGTGTAGGAGCATCTGAAAATATTATAGATACGAGTAATATATCTTATTTAATCAATAGCTTCATTTATTACAATGATTGCTTCTCAGTTTTTCATTTTATTAAAGAACGTAGTAATGTACAATAGAAGTCCAATAAGGGTTGCTAAATGTGCATACTTATAATCCAGTAGAAAGTCCGTAGGGTTTGAGGTGGTTGGTAATCCGACGTATGTGTTTATAAACAAAAACACAGTTTGCTATTTAAAAGAAATTTGATCCACATAATATACAAGTAATGTATGTATGTAGATGTATAAAATTCTGCCATATATACCGTAAGAAATGTCAAACTGCAACGAGAAAAATATGGAACAAAAATAAAAAAATGAAAACTTATTCATCAAACATAATAACGAACATCGATTGGCGAGCTTTTTGCCCCTAGGCAATATCTTCCAGCTTACCGCAATATTTATTAATGAGACCCGTGCCTTTTGTGAATACTGTGAATAAAACATTACTTACCAAAAACTGAGATGATAAATTTTATTTTTACGTACACTGAATTCGGTCTCTACGCTTGAAAAGAAACTTCATCAATCTTGATTTACTTACATACATTGTTAAGCTACACATTTGTAGGTAAAAATAACATGCTATTACAACATTTTTGTATTTATTTTCATAAAACAGTGTAGGTATCCATGTATTAATGATATAATAATATAGGTAAAGTATGTACATATCAAAGAACAATTAAATTAATTGAAATAAAAAAACTTGTTGTTTTTCTTATTATTACTTTATCAGTACAGTTGGTGCAAGTTCTTTTGGAATTTAATATTCCGAATTTTGCACTCAAAATTATAACAGAGTTCTGGCAAAGTAGACTTAATTGTATTCTGTCATTTTACCTCTAGCTGAAACCGGTCTCGAAATTAAACAAAATTTGTTTAACTTTATCTTGTTTCCAAAAATAAACATCCGATTATTATAATAGAGAACGATGGGGCTTCCTACAGGACGAATCCGGAGCATGTGACTGTGGTGCAGCACAGACTATGCCACACTTGTTGGAGTGTCCATTGTGCCCTGTCACTTGCACTATGGAGAATATTTTTGACGCATCTCCACCTGCTGTGCGTTTTGCACAGTACTGGAGATCAGTTTGATTGTTTTTTTTCTGGGTTTCGACACGATCAATAATAATAATCACTATACCATCATGCCATATTCTTGAAGTGGGGTTGCTAGCAAACCAGCTGCATGTAATAAAATTGCAAGTTGTCCTCTCGATGTCCTCTCCAAAAAATATGTCATTCAGAATGGGTGGTAAATCACATCGCTGAGTTTAAAATCTGAAATGTCTTTTTTTTAAGAAAATCTGCCTCTTACAGGACAGCCAAAAATTATTAAAGACAAGTCCGATTATATGAATTTAAAAAATTGCGAAATGATTGAATCGTAGATGATGTAGTTTATTCAACTATTTATTTATATTTCAAGGTATATTTAAAAATGAAGTTGCTAATTGTCAAAAACATAATCTTACTAACAGTCCTGTTAAAAAAAATGCATTGAAAATGGGAAAAATTCATTATTTTAATATGCGCTTTATATTTCGAAATTTCAGAAAATATTAATTTAACCTGAGCCAAAACCGAAGTTAGCCGATTTCTAAATTTTGGTCCACCGCATACTAGGACCAACTGAATGATGGTCGGTCGTCATAGTTTATTACACACTATCATTCTTATTTACTCCACATATTACATACATACATAATTATTAACTACTGGTGTGTTTTACTTATTGTGTTAATAACAAATGTTCATTTTATATCACAACTTTAATGCTTCACTCCGTGTGGTAGGTAGGTACCTATTGTTAATATGAAAGTAAGACTGTTTTCACACTTACAACTCAACAGTCTCTCACATGATTCTATTTACATAAATAATACTGAAAAAACGTCTAGGTTTACTAAACAAATGGTTCTGATATGAATAATTAATAAAAAATATAACTTTAGAGTGGAAAAGGCTCGTTGCGTCTTCCTGAGATGTCGTGAGTATTGAAAAACAAATAAAGATATTCCGTCTTCACGTTGTCCACAGAAACTCTCTTGTGAAGATAGCATTTTATTTATCAAGAGCAGATAAATAGGTTTCTTCAACTTTTCAGATAACCTTATATGCGGTGGAATCTCGCAGTTCAGAAAGAAAACGCTAAAAAGAAGAAATATTGACTGATTAATTTAAATTAAGATATTTTCTTTTTTGAATATGTGTCAAGATTTTAACAAGACTTAAATTATGCTTTTTTGAAGATAAATATAATTGAAGATTTTCAGGCCCCTAATACCAGCTCTAAAATGCTTTCTGGGGACAGAATTTTGTAATTTTTAGTATTTAAAATGTAATTTTAACGGTTTATATTTGATTTGTTGTCTTGTACTATGTTGATGAATATATTTTATTATTATTATTATTATATCCCTTTGAATCAAATACTAGAGCATTCATTTCACTGGATAAAAAGAGATTTATTTACTACTGAGACAAACAAAATAATAATTGAAATAAATAAAACAAGTGTTTTATTCTACTACAAGCTTTTGTAACCCGGCATTGCTCGGTTTTAAATAAACAGAAACCGTGCAAATACATGGGTAAAAATTGGTATTTTTAGTTTGTAGTACCTACATAAATCTTCGTGATTTGCCATGAAAAGTAAAGAAAAATATTAGGCGAAAATAAATAGGTTCTTATGGCTAGTACCGAGGTACTTTTGTATTTATTTATACAAAAAATCAATTAACATTGTTTATGGATTTTTTACATAATACTATTCTTATTCTACAGTATGGATTTCTATGGTCTCATAATATCCTCCATTATGAAAAAAGCTCAAAATGTCAAAAATATGCAATTTTTATTCTCATAATTCAGGATTTTTTGTCATTAGCAATCACAATGTTTCATTATGTAAACAGTCCCTAATTATTTAGTTTCAGTATTGTTTTATTTATTGTTACATCCATTTTGAAATTAATTCAATACAATGAAAAATGTTTGACTATAAATATTGGATTTTCATACATTCGCTTGGCAATTTTGTCAAGCGAATGTATGGGAATATCATTAAAATTGTAATATCTTTATCAATACATAAGATATTTAAAATGTTTTTAGCCTTAAACCTGCCCAGGAGATGAGACCTCGTATAGAGTGTATTATTTTACTTCTGTCTTTCCTTATTTCAGAGTCCATTGAGGACATACGCACATACGAACCGACTCAAATATTTATGTGTGGATTGTTTTATTCTGTGAGAGAGACGTCTTTCGTCTCATAAGACGAAAGACGTCTCTCTCACAGAATAAAACAATAGTAGAATAAAACACTTGTTTTATTTATTTCGATATGGAATTCTACTACCTAAACACCGACACAGTGAATAAAATAATAATTAATATTAAATTAAACGTTCAAAAAGTTGTCCCAACCCAATATTTCGTAGACAATCATGCATGTATTTGGACAAACTAATATCTTTGAAAAATATTAATCTGGTGATGCAATATCATATATATATGGGACACATTTTATAGGGACAGAAATATCAGTTACTCCAACCAAAAATACAAAGCAAGATTAAGGGTCGACAAGGAGTGGGCAGAAGATGTCGTTCTGCACAACCGTTTCAATTGGACCAGAATACGATGGGCAAGGGAGTTGTTCCGGGTTGCGTAGGGCAGAGACGTTTTCTCTATGGTGATCACTCTTTGAAAAAGAAGGTGATATAAAAGTTGTTAGTGTGCATTTGAGTCAGAAAGTAACTGATGTACTAGTGTGATAGTTACGTATATAGGTAGTATCTATCTTATATTATTATTACTCTTGTATATTAGCACGTGTTGGCTATTCTTCATCAAAGTGCAGTATACAATCTTAGCACGTTTGTTCATAAAAATGAAGAACGTTTTGTATAGAAACATTAAACTGACAACATAGAAATTTTATGTTATGTAATATTTTATCCCACAAGATATTATGATAAGGTATACATTGTATGTTAGTTATTATTATAGATATTTTTATTAAAATAATATTATGTAACTTATTGTGATAAAAGTGATTGGAAAGGCTTAGGAACTCTAATAAAAATTGAAATAAATGTGAACCTTATCGTTGAAGCTTTCTTAAACATTAGATCATCAACCACATTTTTTTTATTAAATCATGACTGATAGCAATAACGCTGGCTGATGCAAACACTTAAATCATAAAAAAATATGTTAAAAGCTTGGTATTTTAACTTTAGAATACACTCACATTTTCAAACCATTTTCAAAATATCACAATGCAGTGATTGATATCAATTAGGTACATACTTTAAATGTAGGTTTTTTATTTTCGTTTTCAATAAATTAATTTGTTATCATGAATAAATAATCAAATTTGAAATAGTTTAAGTTGATAGCTAAAGAAACTTTATCTGGTGCTAAATCTGTACATAATTGGATATTTATTCATTCTGTTCGTCACTATTGAATATTGGAATGACGTAATTATTAAGTTATTTTAAGCTTTCATCTAATTTGGAATAGTCAAGAAATAAAGTAAATATCTACTTAAGTATATTAAATATTATGTATTTGACTATTATTAGACCGGTATTTGTAAAACATCAAACTGCCTGGAACAGATTACCTGTGGACCTAACACAGAACCAATCTTCTAGCACATTCAGGATCAAGTTGAACATTTTACTGTTTTCTCGTATTAAAAATAATAAACACTTTATTGTTAAAATAAATTTTATAAAAGGCGTACATATTGCCTTAAGGCAATGTCATCCAGTAAACCTACAATTAAACTAAATTAACACAATTGAATCTTCAATTTAGCGATGAGGTATGCCTCTTAACCGGCGTGTCTTATTTTTTGGAACGGAGAGGACGATTTGAATGTTTATAATATGTAATTGTTCCGCTAGCTACACCATTTTAAGGGAAATGCCGTGGTGGTATGATTGAATAAATAAATGAATTATGCTTATTCCAAATTTGGATGCTAAACGTGTAAAATTTAAGTAGGTATTTCCTTTTAGTTTTTTACTAGTCAAATCTTGAAATGTTATGAAATATCTTGAAAAGTCATTTTGATCTGTTTATGATTTATGATTCAAATTAATGATTGATAACATCAAAATGAAAATTATTGTTGTTTACTAGTTAATGTCAGATGAGTTTTCTTTGATCCTTTTTGGGTCTATTGAATGTTGTAAACACCTTGGAGTACCTACCTTCAAAAGATGCCGCCTTTATAAATTTTCTTAGATAAATTTTCTTTGCATATTCATAGAAATACAAAGATAAGATAATTTCATTGAATAATATAAAAAAATGGATCCTTTGAACAGGAAAATATTATTTTAGTATCGAAGTCTTACTGAATTATAATGTTCACGAAATATTTTTCAAAAATAATTTATTTGGTCCGTGGTAAAGAATGAATAAAGAATTAAATATTACGTCTTAAACTCAACGATGAGGTTTGCCACCTATTCCAGCTGGTTTGCTGGCGGCTATCTTGGAGGTATAGTGGTGGTAGTAGTAGAAGTAGTGTAGTTTAAATAATTTTTAACAATAAATCAAAAATTTGGCCGTGCTATCCATAGTGAATTATATAAAATGTTTTTTTTTATTGTTTTTTTAAGACATTTTTATCTACATAATCATGTACGTATTTATAAAGTAAGTAGCAGCCAAAAACTGACAGAAAGACTTCTTCACTTGAAAGTCCTGATTCCAAAGAATAACAGCAAACAAACTCTATGTTATTCTTCATTATTGTAACTTATCTATAAATCATATCGTCCCTTTTTCAATTATGTTCACTCACAATCTAATGTTGAAAAGCCTCTTGATCATTTCAATGATGAAATTAATAATTATTTATAATCTCAATTAACACTCATGGAAAAAGCAAAATTACGAGAGCATTTTGCAGTTGAAGTGTTCCAACTTCAATGTGTTTTCATATAATAAAACGTATTAGTTTTGGTACTTCAGTGTACCGTTCATTGTGACATTCGTAGCAAGTTTAATAGCCGGTACATAAAGTTTTCAACAAAAAACTCAATATGGAACCATGTGAATGGACATGGATAATGTTAGTTGCTAACTTTGATGACGCTCATACAAACCATGTAGCAGCCAATAAAAGACGTACCTATTGTTTTTATAGGACTTTGAATTGAATGAAGGTTTTTTACAAATGCACTACCTACATTCCAAATATATCCTTCTGGATTAAATCCTATGGATTGATTTGCAAAAGAGCATCTTTCTTTCAATTGCGCTCTATCCTGTGCGATCCTCTGCCGTTGGATGTATGATCCGCAGCTTGTATTCTCGCATAGATCGTCGAAGTATTCTTGGCGTGGGCACCCTTTATGATTTGTCCCCCCAGTCATCCCAACGATAATTTCTTGTAGAAGTTACCTAAAAAGTACATTTTTCATTTTGACAAGTAGGTATATATAAAAGCACTATTTATATATTAGCCACACTAGCCTCATGCCTGTGTTGTGGCCGCAAAACAACATAGGCACAATAAACAAATACAATACATATTAATAAATCTTTAAAAAGAACTATCAATTATCTAACAAAAGTTCAATAAAAAAGCATAAGTAAATAAAAAAAATAAATGGATGTACAAATTAATGCGAATACAAATTATAATGTATTAAATGAAGGTTAAATTGAAAAAAAAAAACAAAACAGGCAAATTAACGTTTAAGGAGGATGGTTCTTGTCTGAATATTTTGACTGTAAAGTAGATTTTGAAGTAGCTACTCATATTATTTGTTCTATGAATTCTCAATTAATAAAATCATTGAGTACCTCCATTTCCATTAATTTCAGTACTCGTATCATAAACAATAACGAGTAAATTTAATTATAAATGTGAATTTAATAAATAAATATTTTTGTTTTCGTGGTCCAAGAGAGATTTTGATAAAAGCTGTTAAAACTTTATGAAAACCCTTCAACAAATCTAATTCATTTTAATCGTGGTTTCTTTTTATATAAAAGCATGGAATTAAATAAAATCTTTATCGAGATTTCGAAAATTGAAAGATTACAATTATTTGATTTCTAATTCATATCGATTCTAGCATAAATATATTTGTATATATTTGTGTATATTTGTTTGTTTATATTCCCTTCATAGGCGCTTTTACCGAACATGCAATAGGGAAACCAACGCCATGATTGAAAACATACATTCTTCGACTGTTTTATTGAATTTAAAATATTATTAAGATATTTAGAGAAAGTATATAACGGACAATTTAAAAAAAAAAGTCATAGAGAAAAGTTTGGAGCAATCCAAAAATCATTGCATGGTGTCATTTTTTTTTACTATTTTTTGTAATTTTACAGCAAAATGTTAGGAAATTTTAACTGTAAAATTTCAATTTGATATTTATTTTCAAAGAGATGCCATAATAAATGTTTTGATAGTTTTGATAACTGACTTAATTTTATATTATATGTCTATAAATTATAATAAAAATAAAAGGTATCTATAAATTAAAATAAAAAGGATTTACTTTTCGTATAATTATTTTTTATGATAAATTTTTCAGTAATTAAATAATTATATAAAGTTTCAATTTTATTATACTAAAGGAAGCAGGAAGATCAAAAAATCATGAATTTAAAATTAGAATATTTTTAAAGAATACAGTCGTTCTTAAGGTTCACTCTCTCTGTCTCTACAAAAAATATCAACTAAATATTATTGTGAAAACGGTAATTTTTTGATAATTAATGAGAAAATATACGTATTAATTGTTTAATCTAGAAATGTTTTTTATTGATGAGATTTACATAGAACACAGGTTATTAGTTCCCCCATAGTTTCCAAAAAGGATTTCAAATATACATTCTTAGGAACGGTATCAAATTATTACTGGAAAACATTTCATTATTTTTTAGTACGAGAAATCTACTTCGTTAATAATGGATGGGATAAAGGAAAGGAATATGATGAAAGAATTTCTAATAATATTCCTGACTTTGCTATGGACATTTTGTCTAAGTGTCCTATCGCTTTTATTATTTTATTTGTTACTTAATAAGCTATAAAACTATAGGTGTACTTATTACTTTGTGACAAAGAAAAATATGGTAGAATATAATATTATTAATAATAATACTTGACTAGAGCGTACCCAGTTTGAAGGAGTGGGGGGGAGCAGAAGGGGTAAAAACCTTCTTATCGAAGTAGGTAAAAAAGTAGGTAGGTACTCAAAAATAGACAAAATAGGGAAACTGCTCTTTTTTCCTACTACTACTACTATACCATCACGGCATATCCCACAAGTGGGGTAGCCAGTAGACCAGCCGCATGTAATAAACATGCAAGCCGTCCTCTCTGTTCCAACAAAAAATATTAAGACATTCAGAATGGGTGGCAAACCTCATCGCTGAATTTGAGATGAACAATGTCTTTTTTCCACCAAAGAAAAAATAAAATAAAAATATCATCTTTTTTAGCCACTTTGGGAACATTTTTGGACAAAGGCATCCTTTGCCATTCCACTTTTTTGTGTTTTGTGTTTTTAAATCTGATTTCAAAGTCAATTTTTTTACATTATTTTCAATATATTCCGTTACTTTTTGTGTATCCATATTGAATATGTTTCAGTATTGATAATGTTTCATTAAGAGACGAAACAATATTCTGAAACTGAATGAATTAAAAAGTTTTTTAATTGATTCAGTTTTTTTTTTATTTATTTACTCTTAACTGTACACTGATAAAAAAACAATTAAAACATTCAAGTTAGATACAATCAACATACAGAGGGCGAGTTTATCGCAAAGGCACTTTTTTAGGATTAAATTCGGAAATTGGTACGAGACTTCCTTCCTTTCGACCACCTCAGCTGAGCTGAAGTCCATCCCTTCCCAACATAAAACATAATTTTATTATGGTTACGCCCGTGCAATTATTATGTCTGTAGTAAAATTATAAGGAACAAAGGTTTCAGTATGGTTATTGTGTATAAATATAATATATCGTATGAATATTATATTTATATTATTACCAGACCAATTTACCTACTACCTAACTACTGTATCTACGTGAGTGTGATACTATGCATAACTGACTTATATCGGATGAAATGGTTTTGGAGATACACCTAATGATTAAACTAGCCCGAATTTACACTGAGAACATTCATCCACTTTTGACAAAAATAACAATGTACAGATGTTGTAAAGTATTAACATCGCTGAACAATTGTGTAAAGGTATGTCCATTTATTCAAAAATAATAGATATTTTTTACTATTCTATATGCAATATTTATGTATTTTGGATATATACCTAGGTATATCTATAATAGAAATTCATATTTTTTTTTTCAACTTTTTTTTTTATTATTTATTAGTATCAATTATAGGCATAAAATACATGGTCCTGTTAAGTCATATAAATTGACTTGTCAACAGGTTCTAATATAAAACATATGTAATTATTAAATTACTTTACAATAATACTCAATTATACATAAATATCTTTTTCTATTTTATACAATAAAATGATATCATAAGAACTATTTCTACGCTAAATTAATAGGTATATCTTAATAATACAAAACATAATTCAAATTATAAAATAACTTTTAAATAATTCTACAATGATTCGTAAACAGAAATGTCAATTCATACTTTCTAAACAGCGTATATATAATTATACATAATGAGTTACAATCCACTGGATTGGTCTGCAACGAGTTTGGACTTTCTTCTCCACTCCTCCCTATTCTCAGCCAGTCTCTTCAACTCCATGTTTGAGCCACAGCTCATGTCCCTCTTCAGTTGGTCCATATAGGCGTCTCTCGGTCGGCCTCTGCCATTTGTGCCTTCGGTCCTACCCTCTGCGATTGCGATGAGTATTCCTGGGTGTCTGATGTTGTGGCCAATCCACTTAGCTCGTTGTTGGCAGATTTTTTTGAGGAGTTGCCTTTTTTCGCCAACCCTGGTTAACACTTCTTCGTTTTCGACGTGTTCCGACCAATGAATCTTCAGCATGCGTCTATAGCACCACATTTCAAATGCCGCTAACCGTCCGCTTTCCCTCTTGCTGATGGTCCACGTCTCGCACCCATATAGCAAAATGCTCCACACAAAAGCTTTAGTGAGATTCTTCTTCACGCTTAAATCAATATTGGGGGATTCCAAAATTTTAGATTTTTTTGTTAAAGGCAATTCTCGCCTGGTTTATTCTGCTCACAATTTCTGATTTGGAGCGTCCGTCCTGGTTTATTCTGCTGCCCAAGTACATGAACAGCTCTTTTACTTGTTTGATGCTCACTCCATTTATGGCAATGTTCGCAGTCGCTTCATCCTTTCCAACGACCATACATTTTGTTTTGTCTTTATTTATTTTCATGTTGTACTTTGACCGCAGTATACTTTCCATTCTTCCTAAGGTTTCGTTCAGCTCCATCTCGGAGTCTGCGAGCAGTGCTATATCGTCGGCATATCGAATTCCTGTCAGCGTATACAGCGAAACAGCGTATAGGTACCTACCTATCTATTGTTTTAAATTTCAAAATACCGTTCAGAGCATTGCTTTAAATTATAATACACTGAGAAAAATTTACCAATGATTTGTTTGCGAAGAGTTAATATTATGGATTAATACTAATAAATCGTTTGTACTATCTCTGATCCTGATCTGATAGTACGTACCAATGATTCGTTGTGAATATTTTTCTCAGTGTAGGTATGTAAAGTTTAAATTAATCGAAAACAGTCAGCACCTCTGTTGCTAGACAGCTGAAACAAACATGTGTGTTTATTATCACTGACTTACATTATTAATATTATTCTCATTGAAAAATATATACTAATGTGAATGTAATTTCTTCACTTTACGTTAGCCTGATGATGAGAGCAGTAGCTATTGAAAGCTGATTTGCGATTAAAAAAGTCATTGTAGAAGTATTAAATAAAAGCGTCTTATTTTAGTAATTTAATATGAACTTCTACCAAGTACCATTTCTTCTTCTTCTTTCTGTACCGTGTCAGGTCCCCCCGACGTTGGCGATTACTCCAGCGAAAACCTCCCTGTCCTGTGCTGCTCTGAATAAGTCATCCACTGTCCTCATTCTGGTCCATTCTCTAATATTGCGCAGCCAGGAGTACCGTTTAACCAGTTTAAAAAAATAGCTTTTATTTCACCCTCCACATTAAAGGCACTTAAGTCAAAAAAAATTACAATTTTTTAAACTGTTTTAGATAATTATTTAATTTCAACCTTTTTCTCATTAATTTTGGGACATATCACAAAGCTAACTTAGATCAAAGGTAGTTGAGGGCATTTTCGAATAAAATAAAATTTCGTATAGAGGGTTTTCTTGTCTCACAAAATGTCATAGTTTTATAAACGTATTTACGAACGCACTGAAATATTTCTATAAAGGTTGTATTATTAACTTAATAAGTACTTACTCCTTAAGTAAAAATATGAAATTATCGAAAAGGGCGGATTTCATTGGAGCGAAAGCGGAAAAGGTAGGTAATTCAATATAATAATATCATATTATTATTGTACTTTGTATGTACATAATAAAATAGATACTTCCAGTTGATATTATATTAGTTTGAATAAATATCAAAGTTACCTTAAGAATCCCAGTAAAAGAAAAAGACTTATTTTTCAAGTGTCAAATATTTTAGGTACCTATAGGTATTAATTTATTTTTTCATTTTGCATTTTGATCAAAAGCAATTTTACCTAAACATATAATTAGATAAATAAACAGTCAATGTACAGTGGTCGAGTTCATTGCAATGGTGCGATTTCATAAAATATCACAAAGATTATAATCAATATTTTCTACTACGTGTCTTATTTTTTGATCGGTGCGCAGACGACTATCTGCATGTTTATTGTAAGTAGTAAGTTCATTTGCTACCTCACTTTTGAGAGATGCTGTGATGGTTAGGATGGATGGGTATTAAGTATGATGGTAAAAGTTTCTAGGTATTTATTTTTCAAAGTCCGTAGGTATGTTTTGCAAACTGCGTGTATCTACCTTATATTGTGTGAGGTAGATATATAAAAAGTTCATCTTTTTATATGTTATGTATTTCCTGATGTTTATTTAAAAATCTCTCCACTTCATTATAAGCTGGAGTCTGTTGAATAATAATAATAATATTATTATTATTTACATCACGAAGTTTTGTTTGATTTTGCTCTCTTACGAACCCTTATTTTCTTGATTGCTACATCTTATTTTATGATGTTAGTAGAGCTAACTTGATTGTAGCTACCTAGAACAAGTAAACACGTACTCACCTTAGTAAGTATAAAACATAATACATACATATTAGGAAGAATAGATGAACATTATAAAGGACAGTAGCTACTGTGTGAATGTTACCGAAATATTTCGTTCGGTGAATTGTACTCTTATTTATTACTCATAATGTCTTCATTATAAGTTAATTACTTGTCTGAAAGAAAGGGTGTGAGGAAGCGAACAAAGTGTGTAATGATAGATATATTTGGCGTTGCCTACTTGGGACACGGCGTAAGAGTAAAGTATAGTATAAGTTAAAGACTCCTTCATGAAACTACTGATAGAGCAGGTTGGCAACAGGATACAAACTGTGGAGTTTTCAGTCCGAAGTCCGAGATCCTCTCACAAGGTTTCTTATCATCTCAAGATTCGGTGAAGAAAATAACTAGGTATGTGGTCGAGTGTAGGTATATATAAACCAGAAATTTTCAATACTGCAAAAAATACACTGTAAATAGATGAAAAAATGTTCGTACAAATATATCTAAGCAGAAAATAATAACACAAAATAAGAGACCAAAACTGTTTTTTTCATACCGCGTAAGCTTGTAGGCAGCAGTTTATATTTTTAAGCATTTTTTGTTCTTAATGAATAATATATTGGAACTATCGTTTAATAAACAAAACAATTAATTTGTATATCTGGTTATTTATCTATTATAAAATACAATGTTTTGTTTAATTTCCGAAATAATACAAAAAAGTAGTGACGTAAATTTTTACTCCTCTATTATATCCTACAGTTGTATTTGTATGCTCGTTGGTATAAATAAATATTATTATTTTTATAGTTACATCCAACAAAAGTACATATATGTATACAAACATAAGTATTTCAAACATATCTACATTAAACTGTATGGTATTGTACAGTAAAATGAACAGCAATTCTCTTCTTTTTCTAACGAGATCATCCATTTATTTGCGAGTCATTTAGATGTAACAATATTTTAAGCTATTCACTGTGTTGGTGTTCAGCTAATAGAATTCCTTTATGGAATCTTGATTGCAATCCTGATTGACAATGTCCGTACAAGACGAAAACTGCTCTCTCGACAGTAAAACATATTACCTATACTTAAGGACAATATTTGTTTATTATCATGAAATAAAAAATGAGACATTGAAGATCTGTGCCATACTCTATCACTAAATTTAATATCCATTACCACTACGATAACAATACAATCACGCCATATTTCTCAAGTAAGGTAGAAACACGCTAGCCCTCCTCTCTGTGCCATCGAAAAATTCAGACATCCAGGATGGGTGGAAGGCGGCTGAAAAATTCATGGACAGGATAATTTCTCTCGAGGAGAGGGAGCAACCCAAATATTGCACCCTCGGGTAGACCGCAAAGTGGGAACTGGGGCTGCAAAGAAAAATGAAGGGTTTTAACCAGTAAGAGTCCGGCACTACCTATATAGGTGTCCATGACGGGTTTCCTCTCATTATAAAAAGATGGGTGGAAAGCTTCATCATTGAATTCAGATGTAAAATATTTTATTTTTTCTATCGTTTGTCTTTAACTGGACTCTCAAAAACTTATCGAAACTTATTAAAAAAAAACTTATATAAACGAGTTGAAGACCTGTACATGAACTGAAGATATAAGTACGAAATAACTATTTATTATGATCTCGGTTTACGATTGGTGTTGGTTGAAACGTTATTGAACAAAACCACTCAATTTTCAGGTAGATCCTTCAAAAAATCATTTGAGATGTTTTCATAGGCCAGCTGATTTTATCAGCGTTGTGGGAAAGTTTTCTTCTAAACTCAATAAAACATGTCATTACCTATGTGTATTAGAAACATTATCAATATTTTCTGGATGGCTTAATTTATTTGTCTAGCTTTATTCAAACAACACGTGCCTTGTCGGAGAAGAGATATTAATCTAGGTATCTTCTCTCCATAGCAACAATTTATCTACCTTTGTCATAAATGTAGCCAATTATTTATTAACTGTAGATAGATAATTAATTCTAAATGGCCAATTTAACATTAAATACCTTTGCAAATTAGATAACACACAATAATTACAAGTACTTAACAAATGTAGGTATATTAGCATCTACCTTCTGTATATAGAAATTCATTAGGTAAAACATACAAGTTTGTTAAATATCGGCATTGATTTTCTAACATTTTGTCTTCAATTTATTTATTTATTCACTATGTCAGCGTTTAGGCAGAAAAATTAATTGTTTTGTGTATTACTGTATTTTAATTGAATCATCTTCAATTTTAAATACCTTTCATAAAATTTGAATAAAATTGGCAAACCCCTGGAGTCACCTAAACTGTCTTAATTCTAAACTAACCGATAAATAGTCTTGTCTAGGACATTATCAGAGCGCAGGGAATGTAGTAGAAAGAGGTGACGCAATTGGCGCAGAGTAGACGCTCTGAATGGAGGAGGCTGGTTTCTGCCCTGTGCTCCTGAGAGGAGCGTTGAGGGCGATGATTGACTAAGTCATGTTTGTTAGAAGCATTGTGACCAAAAAATGTAGTTATTGATTATGGAACATAGGTACCTTACGTCATGCGATGATTTTGTGGTTTATTAAAAAATAAACTGAAACACTGAAAATTTATTTAAAAAGTTTCAACCGAATTCATTATCCCTTTAAAGAGCCAGTAAAATTTTAGGGCAAAATCTGATAGATAGGTAGAAGTTTGTTTGAATGAACCCGAATCAACAGTTAAAAAGTTTTGAAGGTCGCATTTTATCCTGCAATATCGCGAAGCCGACATTTTTATTAATATTTTGCAAGAACTTGGATTATTTTGTACTGAAAGGTACTCCTAAAAGTTATTTTATGGTTATTTGTTTTAGGTTCTCGAACGGTTTCTAAAATCATTTGTCCATTGAAATGTACTCGTAATAACATTGATACTATGTAATGAAATTTTTTCCATCTAATTCTAAACATAAAAATAACAGTGAACATACGAATTTCCTTCTCAGTGCCTGTTTTAATCCTTGCATGACTGTTTGAAGTCCTGTGTCAGCAATGCCCTAAAAAACCCAGACAAATCAAATTGTTGCACACTAATCCAATAAAGTAGTGAGAAGAGATGGACTACTAGAAAACTTGTGGGAAAACTTTTTTGTCGGGAAATCCACAGTGAAATTTGATTTTGTCACATTAAATGTTACAAAATCTGTTTACACCACCCTTTCACACTTATCTCGAAAGCACAGGCTAAAAACAGCCTCCTTTATTCAAACCTTCTCTGCGCCAATTGATTCACCTCTTTACATGACGTTCCTAGAACTCTGATGTCGTTGTCATAAAAACGATATATTCTGGAAGAAGGATGCCAAGCCGTCGGAACCCTTGTGGACGACAGAAAAGTTTTCTTATTGGTCAACTATAACTGTACATTCTCAAAATAAAGAACAACTAGGACCATCGTCTCTCCTATATCACAATTATTGATATGCGGCGGTGTACTCAGCTAAGAACTATTGTCTCTGTGATATAGGAGAGACGATGGTCCTAGTTGTTCTTTATTTTGAGAATGTACAGTTATAGTTGACCAATAAGAAAACTTTTCTGTCGTCCACAAGGGTTCCGACGGCTTGGCATCCCTCTTCCAGAATATATTGTTTTTATGACAACGACATCAGAGTTCTGCTCATACCTACCGCCTAATATCCAAAATATTTTTAGACACTTATTTTCGAAACATAAAAAATCTATTTTCTATGCGTAGATATAAGCTGTTAAATATTCAGTTTATTTATTGTGAAAATTACACACAAATTATAATAATATTGACACCCATATAATTATACCAATATCCATGTAATTATACCAACACCCATATAATAATAATTGTTTTATTATCATAAATAGGTATCGCGTACATTATTTACATATGTAGTTATATGTATTTGTAAGCATAGGTAATACCGTACCACGATAAATTACAGTGAATATTGGTTTCATTTACCTATGATGATGCTAACGAACATGTGTCATAACATCCCTGCTCACCTTGCAATATACATGAACCAATACTCAATAAATCGAAATGAAAATTTACACATGTTTTCAGCCATATTCAGAGTTCATACTATTCCATGTTTTTTTTTGTAGCTTAATATTTTTACGAATATTATATTTCCTATATATTGGAAGTGTTATCAGAAAAGAATAATCTTCATCAGAATCTTTAAGAGTGTGAAGATTTAGACACGACACAGAAACGTTACTAGATAAGTATTCAAATAAACTATGTACTATCCTATCACGGCACATCCTAATTAGTGGGGCAGTCAGGAGACCAGCCGCATGCAGTAAATATGCAAGCTGTCTTCTCCATGCCAAGAAAAAAATTAAAGCAATCAGGATGTGTGACAAACTTCTACGATGAATTAAAGATGTAAAATGTTTATTTTTCACTTTGCTTTATTTAAAATCTCGAGTACTTTCGTCAATGTAGATTTATTTAATGTTATGTTATTTAATTTATTTATTTATTTATTTATTTATAATTTTTTTTTATAACATATTTACATAGTTAACAAATTCATATAAATAAAACATTATTTTTTAATGACTCAACTTCAAAAAGAGAAATTCTCGTGTTTTGAAGTGAGCTACATTGTTACAATATTACAAAACAATACAAAAGTAAATAAAAAGAAAACAATTTCAAAAACATTACCAAAATAAATCCTGAAACTTTCCATAAACTTGAAAAGAAAAAGAAAAACACATCGTACAAAAATAAACATGGTAGTACAAATTAAATAACAATAAGGTACACTTTCAATCAACAATCTATACCCAAAGAGAAGAAAAATCTACTTCATTAACTTTTTTAAAGCTAGATAGATATACATAGACGAAATTGACGAAAGTAATCGAGATTTGAAATAAATCATTGTGAAAAATTAACTGTATTGTGTAATAAAAATAAAATATCATCAGTATGAATTTTCACTCTATGAACGTACAGACTATAGAATTATTATGTAAAATGTCTTTATTCGTTCAAATTCATTCAAATAATCAATCCAGAAAAAAAAACCGTATCATTAAATTTCGCCATTTGTCAAATATATTTAGGTATCAATATATTTTATATTGATATAAAAAAATCGAAAAATCTCATTTTAACTTATTTTTGCGATTGTTTGTTCTTTGTTTGGTTGTTTCTAGTCACGATGTTAAACGAAGATTATTAATATAACGATAACTTAAATAATTATTTTTCTTTCTGAATACGGCTGATAGTCATATTATTTATGCTTGGGACCAATAATAATACTAATAATACGCTAAGCTCGTGAAATTTTAATGAAAAGCTTTGATAATAATCGTACATACATATAAAATAATCTCTACATACATCCAACATTGATTAACCGAATCCCATGAGTAGAGAAAGAGAGAGTAGGAACATTGTACATAGTTGTTTCATCTGTGGTTATAACTTCTAGTTAATTCTCCGTACTACGTACAACATACAGATAACATACAATATGGTTAGTGGAACAATTAAAATCTTTCCCCGTGTGACCCGTGGTTGAAAACCAGTCGAGTAGATACTACCTACAGTTATACATTTGGGGACATCGTATACTGTAACACGAGTAGTATTAACTGTAGCCGTAGTAGTAGCAGTTAACACGTTGTGCCTAATTAAAAAAAGGGATCAACATATTATCCCACAATATATGTACCTATATAGGTAGGCGAACTATGTATATCCGACACAATATAATCTCTCAAGGGATGTCTTGTAGTAGTACCAACTATGTAATAGTTATATCGTCGGGAAGTGGACTCAATTGGTCGAATCTACCCAGAACTTAACGGCTTGCGATATAAATATTTCAAATGGTTCTACGCGCTGTACGTTGCGCTGCTGTGGGTATACAAGTAAGTACTGGGTAGCTATTATATCTCTGTAATATGTGTCCAATTCCCCTTTATACCATTACAAGAGGGCAAACGTTTTACTCTTACTATTAGGTAGGTACGTAGGTATGCAGTGTGAAAAATACGATACAAATATAGGTATACCCATTATAATTGGAGTGAACTATGCCCATACTAAGTATTTCATTGAATAGGTAGATACCTACTTATCCTCATATATTTTTTTAAATAAACACTGTTTTTTGTTTCACCAACGTGTGTACAATGTAGACCACAAACACGCCAAGCGTTTTCACCAACGAATTGGTATCATCAGATTTTATGGTTATATTTATACATAGCCATTCGTTCATTCATTCATATCACCATGAAATTTCCACAACTGAGGAAACCAGAGATCTAACTGTATTAAATAAATATGCAAGTCGTCCACTCCGTAACTATCAGGATGAGTTCCTCACTATTGAAATAAAGATGATTAACATGTTATACAAGATGTTAACCTAACGAATACGTTTCTTTTACAGCACACGTGAAAACGTACTGAAAGTATTAGGAAAATATATTTTTAACAAGGAACCTCACAGATTTTTTAAACGACCGTCTTATTTTTATTCGAATAAAATAAAGAGAATATCCTAATAATATGACCTATAAAAATCAGTTTTTTAAGTGATTATTTCTATACCTACTAAAAACAATATCATTCAAGTAATAATTTTGGAAATATATTAATGTAAAAAGCTTTGAGATGACCTTTGCCATCGTTCAGTTTAAAATGTTTCTACATTTATTGATGTGGTTATTTAATTTAGGAATAAGGTGGGTACTTAACCATTAATTTAGATTGAATGTATTGAGAAAAACAAATGCCAAAGTGACTCCAAGTACTGTAATAGATTAGTTACAGACCGCAAAGGACTACAAAAATATTTCAAGAGTTTTTCATCCATTTCGAGCACAGTTTCACTTTCCCTCTTTTTGATAAATTACACGAAATCTTTCCTATTTTTGTACTTGTCGGACTCCTCGTCCTACGCTCTCCCTATGGCAATCAATCCAAGAATGAAGTAAAAAGGATATTTCTACAAAAGAAAAAAATACCACAAAATATCTCGGCCTCTACATTTTGTGTTAAATGATAACAATTTGAAATACATACCTACCCGAAAATTTCAAGAAAAGATTAATCACTGAAGCCCGTGCCGATACCGTCTTGAAAAAACTTACGGTTGTGGTGAGAGATTGAGACAGAAGGCATTAAAAAAAACATTCTCGGTTAAGGTTTATGGCCAAATCATTTCAAGATATTTCCGATGAAAATAATGATAAGTAAGTGGATTAAAGATCTTATGAAGCTACCTATTCTGCTACTTCTACTAATAAACCATCATGGCTAATCCCACAATTGGTGTAGCCAGTAGACTTACTGCATGTAATAAACATGCAGATTGTCCTCTTGATAATAAGAGATTTAAAATATTAAAAAAAAATTTGGGTTTCCACTATATTTGTTTTATTTATTTAATGGTGCCTGAATATTTTTTTTAAATATAAATGTAAAGAAAAACGTATTTAAAAGTTTTCATCGTACAATTTTTATTTGTCTTCGTTATTTTGGTGCCTGCCTTTCATATTAGATTTTCCTATTATTTATGCAGAACATTTTGATGTATTTCGAAAATGTTCGTGTTTTGGAAAATATTATTAAGAAAATCTCAGTAAACTTCACAAAATACAGACAATGAATTATATCCAACGTTTGAAGTTGAAAATACTGCAATATAGTAACTGCACAAATTCATCACAAATGCCTCAAAGAAACAATAAGAAAAGGATGTAATTTTCCAGCGATGAAGAAAATCCATCAAACTAAGACCAGCAGATGCTGAGAATGGAACGGTACCATACTGTTCAAAAATACCACTTGATTTAATTGGAGATCCTCTTGAGACGTGTTTCAAATCCCTTTAAAAGGCAAGACGTAGAATCAAGCGATGAAACTGTATCGTTTATTTTTAAAGCTGCTTGATGGATCACAGTCATTAGTCAGAACTTACAACAGACTTTGACTTACATACGAGTACGTAGTATAATATACAAAAACTGTTTTGTTTCCGTCTAAGGAGACAGCTAGGTACCTCAGCATATACATATATTTTAATTTTATACATTTAACTGAAGACAAATAAATTGGATTTTATTTCTTCCACTAATTAAAAACAATGAGTTATTTAAAATTTTATTTTATAATATTCATTTAGAGTACCTACCTTTCATTAGGGTAAAAATAATTAACTTGACAATTTAAAAAAAAAGTTTTTTTGTCCTTGTTTGTTTGTTTGCTTGTCGCTATCCCACTTATTCCGAGGAAGGATAAATATCAAAACAAAATTTAACCCAGACAGTCCCAAATAAAAAATTTCGTCTGATTTAGTTTATATTCACAAGATTTAATAAAAATGTCATCAAAAAATCATAATTGAAATCAAAATTAAATTACATCAAGCCATTTTTGAGAAAATTGGTGTTCTTTTTTTAGGACAGTGGGACTATAGGCATGTATGGATGTATGGAAATGAAAACATTCACACAAATTTCTAAATTTATATTTATTCTAGGTTCCTCTATATTCTAACATTTATACATAATGCTTAACAAATATAAAATTTAACATGAAATAAAAAATATGGACATATAAATGGAGACTTATAATAGGTAGGTAGGTATATTATATTATTTATTCCTTCTTGTGATAAATTTCAAAACATTTCAAATGCAACGTTATATAACATTTTCTGCACTTTGTTGTTGCTTTTTTATGACAATGTCGGCATCGAGTTTGCTTCTCTTGCTTTATAAGAACATGATGTATCTCTTGATATCTAGAATCTATATTTTCGAGAAAAGATGTTCGACCTGGATGTGGAAATCTCTTTCTCCCGTATAATTCTAATAGCGTCAAAACCAAACGACGTCTAAATGTTAAATGGTCGAATACATTTTGCTGGATACAATGAATTTGCCAAGCATTTTGCTCAGCTGCGTCTATAGCATGTGCTATTAGGGAGAAATACCATTTTTTGCCTCTGATCGATGTTCTATAGAGACTCATATTCTGATCCGCTCGGTCTACTCCACCCATAAATTTATTATACATACGTGTTATATGCGGCTGTTTTATATTTACTCTCTGTTTCCTGGCTTGTGAATATCTTTGGACAGTTCCTACTGGATTATAGGACACTGCATTACTCGATATAGTCACCACGTTATTGTCATTCCACCTTGTAATGAGTATATCAGTATTTGTTTTTCTATATTCATACGTGCCACGAGGAAGTTTTTTAAATTCTTTTGAATTAGGAATAGGGCACCTGTGAAGTCTATTTTCCCTTATTGTACCGGTTGCTGAAAATCCATTAGATTTCAATTCTTCTAAAAGATGAATGCTGGTAAAGAAATTATCAAAATAAAAATGGTAACCAAAATCTCCAAGAGATCTTAAAATCTCGCTGTAGGACAAAACAACAGATCCTCCCACGCCAAATTTTTTTTGTCGGGCGCTCTTATTATTGTAAGCAGCTCCTTGATAGGGATCCATATTTACAATATATCCTCTACTGGTTGTTCCTGTCCATAACTTGAACCCATACCTGATGGGTTTCCCTTTTATGAATTGCTTTGCTCCATGTTTTCCATAATAAGGAACCATTGATTCATCAATCGAATGGTTTTACTCGTGAGGTGCATGATCTAAAAACCTCTTATTTATTATATTATATAGTGGCCGGATTTTACTAAACCGATCACTATGATCAAGTTCATTATTATTACAAACATGTATGTTTGACATGATGTGCTGAAATCTGTTCCTACTCATCGACATTGAGACAAGTTCATTGTGGCAATCTGGCTGAGTATCCCAATAAAGTTTTTTTCTAGGAACATCGACATATCCACTTAAAAGTAATAATCCTATAAAACACATGATCTCTTGTTCAGTTATGTCATTTTCTCTATTTCTGCTTGCTGCATATTTATTTGTATACTCGGTAATCATTGTAATGAGCTCATTATCAAAAAATAAATTGAAAAGTTCCAAGGGTGTTAAATTGTTTTCCGCCGAATGCATAGGTTTCCACTCAATATTATTTGTCGAAATATCTTGCTTTTTCCACTTATAATTTCTATCTATCTTCCTAGGCAACTCTTCAGTATCTCGAGATCTTCTATGCAACATACGCAACTCAGCGGGAGCTCTTAACTGACTACCTGGAACGTTATCCAATACTGGAGATTCTTCATCACCTGAATCTTCATCGGTTAAGTCATTACATGCATTTGTTGGTGGTAATAACGTTATATCAATGGTGCTTTCTTCCATATTTTCAATTTCATCTTCGTTTCCTTGAATGATCTCCAGAACCTCGTGCATTGATAGGCCCCTTAAAAAAATTGTATAATAATGATACCTATGTAACAAAAAGATTTTTGTATGGCGTCCTAGAACTGACAATGAAAGAAAAAATGTGTCTGTAGACCCCAAACAACGACTGATGATGATGAAAAATACATATAATGTAACTTTCAATATATTTTGTGATGTAAAATAAAAAAAAAAAAACAGTTTAACAGACTACTTGAAAATGCAGTACATTGATGCCCATAGTCCCACTGGACTAAAATAAGGACACCGAACTTTATGTCAATATATCTTTGAAATAAAATATGTAACAATAAATATAAATGTAAGGTTTTATAAAATGATAATTTTAAAAGTAAGATTCAGTATAAAAATCAAATTATATTACAAACTCAAAATATTATACTTACTTTTCTAACGGAATGTCGTAAAAATCCATCTTAAAAATTATCGTTCAAATTAGATGTGTTCAAAATGGCGACTGTCAAGAAACTGATAGATTAAATATGTCAAAATCAATAAAGCCAACCTTAGAAAACACAAATATGGTGTTACCAGTGGAAAAAAAATGTCTACACATGTTAAAGTTTCTTGTTTAGTGAAACATGTCTACTGTTCTTTTTTTAGGACAGTGGGATCATCTGGGTTAATAATAATATTGTGTCCTTAACCCAGATATAAAATATAGAAGTACTTAAGGAAATAACAATACTTACTTAGCTATTTTTTTTGAGAAGTTTGAAAATTAACAAGAATCTTCAGAAATTTGAACACATTCGGAGAACTTATAAAACAAGGAAATATAAACGAGATATAGGTATAAAAAGTTTCATTCTAAAAAACATTTTGAATTCCTCCTCCAATAGACACCTCCTATTGATTTTGCAAACTTTCCGCTTCATTTCAAACTTTATTCATTAAATTGTTTCATGCAAATAATAATAGTACTGCCATGGTAAGTAAGTTTGTAGGTACCTACCTATAATTTTCTCATCTCTCTCAATACAAATCTTTGTTCAATAATAATTTATTAAGATGGAGATGATTACATTTATTGGACGGAGTTATTAAATCGTCAGTGAGTTCTTTTAATAGGAACTGAATGCCGTCTGATTAAATAGTAATTGCAAATTAAATATTTGCATACATATTTTTTTACGTTTATCTTACACAAATTAGTATATAGGTAATCATATTGATCTTATTGGTTATATTCTGACATACATTACTAACTTACCTACTTCCTGCATAAGGTTTAAATTTTTCCAATGAAATAGGAGGTAACTGCCATCGTCTTGTTATTTGCCAAAATCAGTCCTTCAGAACTTCAATGGGTATCCCATCAGTAGTTTAATTACTGACTACCTACCTACATATGTGCTTGAACAAATAAGTATGTAGACTTCTTCGCTATCTGGGTGGTCGGTGAGTCTCTGATAGAACTTTACTGTCAAAGTTCAGTTCATGTTTTTTTTATTTGATTTGGCATGTTTTGAACTCATATATTACACTTGAATAAAAAATAAACTTTAATATTGTTTAAAGTGCATTTAAGAACTGTATTTTTTGTTACCCTAAAATAAACTGCCTTTGAAAAGGTATATGAAAAACCCATTAGACGTCTGTAATAAAGACAGACTGTTTTCAAATTTAATCGCTTTAAAGATTTTAAATTTGACCCGTCGGAAATAACGCTATTAATAAGAAGCCTGGAAAAAATTAACTACAAACTTGACCAAGTAAGTACGGAAATTGTTCAAAAAATAAAAAATAATGTTTCAATATTAAATGTTTTAAGGATAGTATCTCTCATGATACTCTATCAACGAGTATGTAAATGACAATACCTCAAGGAAATCATCTCAGACATCATACGACGAGACATTTTAAAATAAACTGCACAACCTAATAGTATTACTCTCAACGGTAAATATTGTGTATCCTAGTGACAAACCATTTCAAAATGTTCGTTTTTGAAAAAGCTTGTCAAGGAAACATGTAGTTATGGGCGTCAAGGGATGAAAGAGTAAAATAAGTAGAGCGGTGAATCAGAAACTTTGATGTCTTCATAAGATATAATATAAGAGATTTTAAATAAACATTTATTATAAAGATTTATAGATTAAGAAAGTGCAATTATAAATTTATTCAACGTTATTTTTAAAACCTTCTTACGAATAATTCTGGTATCAAACTTATTGTTTTGATATGGTGAGTCAATCTCATATTGAATTTGGAGTAGAATTGCTATCAATTATATAGTAGGTATACCATATCAGATAACAATCAATTATGTTATGAACACAGAAAATCTATGGAGCATTCTTGAAAATAGTTTAAATTAAAAATGCATAAAAAAAGTGTGAATCATCTGTATCTATCAAATTTTAAAGAGTAGAGTTCAAGAGTAGAGTACAAAATTAATATCTCAGTTTGGGACTACCTTGATCTGCGCAAATTGTCTATATATATGTCTATGTTATGTTTTGTAAGATTTTGTCCCGAACGTTGCCGGTCGTCGACACCATGATCGCGTCTTTTATTATTATTTGTAAAAATAACTGGTAGCACTCACGAATTTCGAATGTCTACTTAGCCTCAACATCAACAAGAATATTATTATTCTCGCGTTAAACAATCCAGAATGCCCTCCCTTTACATTATCTCCCTAATTTCCCAAGAAAATCCTCCGGGAATACTACACATAACTACATTAGTAGTATGGAAATATTATGCGAATACTTATATACCTACTATCTATTGGAAAAATGTAAGATTTACTGGAAATCGATATTTTCGCTGTCGATTTGTCGTTTGGATGTTTTATTTTATTATTTTTTCATAATACAGGGATATCGGTAGAAAAATATTGTAATAATTCTCGTATTTCAAATGTTTTAGTTACCTACTTCACAATCAAAGTATAGGATTGTTTGAATTTCAGTAGGCTTTTTGTTATTATTTCAAATCATATAATCATATATCTCCAATCAATGTTGAACTATATGCTTTAGTTATTAATTAATTAATTATAAATAAATAAATTAAAAATATTTAGTTTTTTTTTTCAACCAAAAATACGGCTTACGCCATTTACAAATATCAAAAAATAAACCAAAAAAATATAAACACCTGCGCACTCCTACAAATATAGGTACATACATAATAACACTATATTCACTGTGTCGGTGTTTAGGTAGTAGAATTCCATATCGAAATAAATAAAACAAGTGTTTTATTCTACTATTGATTTAATTTATGAGAGAGACGTCTTTCGTCTTATGAGAACATTGTCAATCGTTTCGTCTTATGAGGATTGACAATGTCCTCATAAGACGAAAGACGTCTCTCTCATAAATTAAATCAATAGTAGAATAAAACACTTGTTTTATTTATTTCGACATAATAACACAATTATACATAGGTACATTTTTATACTTAGATCTATCATGTTCGTTGCTCAAAACAAATTTGGAATTATACAAGAAATTTATATCCTACCCATCAGTAACAATAATTTTAATTATTTAATATCAATAAATAAAATTCCAAAGGGGTTAAATTGGTAAACCACTCTCTACCCAAAATTCCCTTTCATAAAACTTTCAACAAAAAATAAATTTGTGTATATTTTTAGACACCTACTTACCTTGATAAGTATATATTTTTATTAAATATAGATACAATTAATTCTCTGTTCTTGTAAAACAATATCACACCTATTGTATGAACGATTCATTCCAACAACAGAGACAACGCGGTGGCAGAATTGCCATCCACACTTTTAAGCATCATACAACCAGATAAGTCTCTATATGATCAGTCATGATCACAAAAACTAAACAGTCTAATGTGTATGTAAGGTTTAATTATTCCATACCATTTAATTTGACAAAAAACTTGGGATTCCACATTTTTAATGCAATATAAAATAAACATTTCAATATTACATCAAATTTAAATAAAATAATTATATAATTTCGTGAATTGAATCGTCAAAATAGTACCTACCTATTCTCATTATTCGATTAACGTTTAGGAAATTGGTATTTTGATTCATGGATTATATCAGTTTATTAAGAATTAATAGATAACGATTAAAATATTCCTAAAAGTTTTTTTAATACATTTTTCCGTCACGTAAATACTTTGAAAGGATTTATGCATGAATACGGTTTTGATTGGGTACTGATATACAAATTTTATGCAATAAACATGCAGGCTGCCGTCTCCGTGCACAAAAAAGATTAAGATATTCAGAGTGGCTGGTAAACATCATCGCTATTTTCAAGATTTAACAAGTCCTTTTTTTATCACATGCCTTTAACAGGACACTCAAAATTGTACGAAAAAGAGCTGAAGACTTAAACTCTGCCAAGTGTTCCACAGCTGAATAAATAAATAAAAATAATACTGCGTGTAACATGGATTGTCTCAGAATATAACGACAGATTATTAAAAAGAGAACGGAAATCAAATTCAAATATCTAAGAATGTGAAGTATTGAACGCAAAAATAACAAATCCGTTACCTACATAAATAAAATGATGAATCACAAGAAATTCAAAATTACTTTTAAATTATCATAACTTATAGGGGTATGAGATATTTTCAAACGATTCTTCGTCGTTATAAAATATCACCTAAATACTTCTACAAACATAAAGTCGTTGCATATTCAAAAAGGGACATGTGAATTCATAAATGTTTTGACATTTCTAGAATAAACCGCTTAAAATGATATCATAACCATTTTATAAAGTAATTCTTTGTATCAAATATTAAAATTCAATACTTGAAGAATAATATCACATGTCAATAAAAAGTCCAAACTAACAGTTTTAAAAGAGTATGCCTAAATAAAAATGTGCGCACATGCCTCTTTTTGAATATGCAATGACGATTAGTATAAAAATAGCTAATAAATAATCAGAATATGACTATCATTATAAATTATGTATGAAGATGATAATAACAGTTTGGTAGAAAGTTGTGTGAAATTGAATAGGATAAATGGCAACATTATTATGATGGAGAAATAGTCAGACGTTGGTTGTGTGAAGAGAGATAGTACGAGCACTTTGTATGAATAAGATGATCGTTATAATATGTAAGGAATATAATATAGGAATATGTGGGAATAATACTACTACTTCAAGGAAGACGATGAGGATGTGGAATAAGAGAATGATGTCGTCAGCAGATTCTGGAGAAGCGGGATGTTGAGATGTAGTATTATACCTACCTAATCTTCTAGTAGAGCAGTTGTTATGGATGGAGTATCAAGGAAGAAATTCCTGAGAGGTAATTTGGCTATTGAGTTTAAATCCATGATAAATAAAGCAAAATGATTTTGTTTTTAGAAAAGTATGCTATTTTTTTCTATGTTTGCAAACTATTCTTGATATTTGTAGGTTCTAGGTATTACAGCAATGAAATGAAAGGATTTATTTATATGAAACACCTTCTACAAAACAAAATCCTGAGTAAGCAAACCGATTGAGCTTTTCACATGATATTATGAATTCAACTTTTTTATTTGACTTTCAATTAATTTTAATCGTTAAATGGGGATAGCTAATTGTTTATGATTTAGTTAAAAAATTAAGATGAAAGTTTATGTTTTAAATAACTGCTTCTACTACTACTATCCCGGCATATCCCAAAAGTAGAACAGCCACATGCAAACTGTCAAAATGCAAATGTAAACTGTCCTATTTGTGTCAACAAAAAAAATATAAAAGATTGGTGGCGAACCTCATCGTTGAATAAAAAGATTAGACATGTATCCACAACGATTCAGAAACTTTTAGTAGGTATTTAATATGGCACAGCAGTTTGCATATTTTCATAATGATTAATTTCAGTTTCATAATAATTAATTTCAGTTGTATTTACCCAGGTACTTACTTCAGCCCCATTTGTATAACACTGTTTCTGCAATATCAAAAGTAACTAACTCGCAACATTTTCACTATAATAATTATATGAAATATTTACTATATTTACACAACGGCAGGATCGACGCAATGCTACAAAACTTTGCAATGTAGGTACGAAATATTATTTACTAAATCAAAATTCACAATTATAAATCTTTACACTTTGCATAGCTGAAGTTTACTCAAAAGGCGGAGGAGAAAGGACATGAGAACAAAAAAGGTATTTTAATTTACCAATACAAAATTCACTTCGATGGTGCTGTAAAAAATAACATGTCAATACTGTGTGTCTACAATCCTGGCATCCAAGTTGTAACTTCTCACAGAGCATTTCGTTCGGCCGATTCCTTTAGCGATAGCTAAGTGAATAAAACCAATAATTTTAGAGTGATGCGAAAACTACCTCGTGCAAATGGACTTAATTTTTTTAAAGACCCTCTTTTAACCTAATGACGAACTTGGAATATTTAAACATATACTTTGAGATTATTTTGTATCGCAAAATTTTTAGCCTTTTATCTCTTATTTTTAAATGGTAATTATTTTCATTTAACATTATATTATTATTCTTGTTTTTATGGTTGATTATTATTTTTTTTAAATGAAACTCAAACAAAATTAATCAACCGTATTCCTGAGCATATAATTAACTTATAAACAAAATGTTTACTTAATCGTCAATAGTCAAAAATTTTAATTGCCATTTATGAAGTTATTCCACCGACTTGTGAGTTTAAAAGTCATAAATTATATTTCTAATAATACGTCATGTCATAAAAGTTTTCATCTCACTTCGGTACCGTATAATTATTACAAGTGCGAAGGAAACAATATGTCGAAATCTGAATTCAACTTCTACTTTTGAAATATATAATGTACCTCCATGTAACATATCCTTCAAATTATTCGTATTATTTTGTATGTGTTGGTTGGCATCTGCTGAACTAATTAAATTCTGCAATAAACTAACTTTCTAAACATACATAGTTCATAATTATTTAGTTGCTGTTGTGTTTCGACTTGGACACAGTTAAATTCAAAATTTTTAAATCATTTTTATTTTTAATTATAATATGTACCTATCTTGTTTGGGATTTTCGAGAGTTATTTAAATGTACTGAATAATTCTTAACCTATGTACATCAAGATATGATATTATCAAAACTGTCGATGAAAAAGATTGTTACATTTAATATTATTAATTTCAACTTATGAAAACCATTGAATCGAATCTCTCAACTAATCTCTTTTGCCTCTATGACACAATCAAACTGCGTATTTTGAGGATGTCCTCGGATGCATTTTCAATCCTTGTATAAATTTTTATGTAACTGTTTACCAACTTACCTAAAAAAATGCATCATTTCTATGTTTTCAAGAAAAAGGCAAAGAAAAATATGAAAATAAATAATAAAAAAGAGGGAAAGTTGTGGACACAAAACAGCTGATTTGTGAAACAGTCTGTAACGTTACATTTAACTTGGCATTTGACCCCATATCCCTTGCATAGAAATCACCCCTAAAGTTGCTGTGCTGTTGTTATTTTGAGACCGATTTGATGTTGGTCGGTGTTGTTGTTCACTATACCTATTTAAGTAGGTACTGCAAGTCAAACGGTGAGAATAAATGACGCGAGTTTAACATTACCTATATTATTGTGACGGTGAGTTGTGCACTAAACTAATGTAACTAATACGTCAATGACACCGTCATAGTGTTTTGTGCCATATGTACATGGACTGCTTGAAGTTAGTAATAATTTGTAGGTATGTATTGAGCTCAGGGTGGTGACTACTTACTAAGAAATGTTGAATATTGTTATTTCAACTAATAAGTAGTAACCAACATACAAATGTTGTTTATTATTGACTTGATAAGACTTGACAGGTTAAAATAGTTTGACTGTAATAATTAAAATTTGAGTGAGAAAAAATAAACTACTTAAAATTTCTCAATATTTGGTTGGAATGCGAAAGGGTGCCAAAAAAGAAAATCACAATGCGAGCGCTTGCTGCATAGGTCTTTTTTAAATGAAACCGAATTCGAAACAAATGCAAATATGCTTGTATTGCGAAGGTAGAATAGGTTGGAGAAGGAAACATTCAAACCTTCAGTATCTCTCGTTATGAACTCCTAGACACGACCAACAGGCTGGAGTGACCTGGAGTGGTCAGTGGACTAATTATAGTACAATATGGAATATGCCATCCAATATGTTATAAGTATAGTTATAGGTTAACAATAGTTATAGGTGTCGTACATCATTGCTGAATTTACTGTTATTAAAAGTCCTTTTAGAATATACATTTTAACACAAAACAAAACAATTTTCAAATACACAGTAAATTTTGTTTTAGTTATTGTCTCGTTTCTAACTCAACTCCTACACAGAATATTAAAATAAAATAATATTTAAATAAATGTGTAGATATATTGTAATATAAACTCTAAGTTTTAAAATCTCGAATTCAAGGTGTAAATACATTTCTGCTGTGGCGTCTTATGGCTCTTGTACACAACACACCTAAATATATTATACCTATATCTTTCATAGAATAGAAGATAAAGACTTAAGTAAAGTCTTCAGCGAAAATCCGCCTTGAGCACCAACATAAGAAGGCACCAACGTAAGATATATTATGCATAATCTTCATTTTGTAAACAAAAAGAATGAAAGAAAAAAAACTAAGTCGCATTGAATTATATGTACGTATAGTAACAATATCTATATAGTTGATACGTACGTTTGGCACTTAAGAATTGTATGAATGTACAGTCCCTGGCCACGATATTATGATCACACAGTTTTTTTTTTAATATTACACATTTTCAAATAGACTCTCCAGTTTAATCATAGATAGCTCACCCACACTTTGAAATAAAGAATTGGTGATTTTTTACATAAATAAATTCTGTAAATTATTTGGGTTCGTTCGAAGATGACGATGATGATGATTGTGATAATTATAATATACAATAAAGAATGAATAAATAAACAAATAAGTATAATTATCAAACATTTTGGTTTCTAGATATCAAGTATTGTCACAAAATAGGTGTAATCAGAATCTTAATGCATTTATGATATCTTCAATACAGCTGCAATGAGGCATACATCTCACGGTACCAATGAAAGTCAAGTTAATTCAGTATCAGTGATGTTCTTCATTGCTGAATTTTAGCTCTTATGTCTTCCCTTTTTGGTTTAACGAACACGTGTTTTTTTATAGAATAGTGGCAAGTTTACAGAACAGTAGAAGACCTAGTTTTTGCAGGTGACTCTAGCGCAGCGATGCACAAACCGCGGTAAATTTTCGTTCGTAAAAGTTCGTCGGTAGCCTGGAGGTAGAGTCTCGGCCTCCAGAACAAGGGGTCCGTGGTTCGATCCCAGGTGCCTGCAAACTCCCCTTTCACGGCACAAGCTTTTAGCTTAGTGTGAAAGGTGTATAAGGTTGTATTTGGGTTTATTACAAAACCCAGATATATCTTTTAATTAAAAAAAAAATATATATATATATTCTTTAAGAAAACTGAGGAGTTATTGAAATATTTCAAATTGCTATACCATTTTGAAAACTCGGTGACGGGGGGGTTGAAATTTTAGTGTGAGAGCATCCCGTTCTTGCCTCATAATCTTCCCGATTGGCCCTTTTTCCCTATAAGTCTGTGCATCCCTGCTCTAGCGAAATAATATGCTGTCTTTGATTTCATATTTAATATTAAAAAAATCAACACCTTCTTTTACACACTCGTTTTTAACATGATACAAAAAAGGCCTCAAAAAAGTAGTAGAACTATTATTTGCTGTGGGTTCCACTGAACGAAATGGTGAAGACAAGGTTATAATATTAAAGCCAGAGACTGTGAGTAGAGTATAATCTCAGTACTTTCATATATTCATCTTTCTGTCAAATTCAAGTGGTATAACGTACTAATGTCAGCTTAAATCTGAAATATTACTTCTTGAACATTTCTTGAGTCGACATCGTCCATGCGGTTGCTATGAAAAACATACCCACCACTTGTTCTAGGTACTCACCCATACAACATTCTTTATATCGTCTATATACTAATATTAAATGAAATCTCAGCGTATTTTCCTTTTGTTTCTTTACTTTTTATTGTCATTCAGATTTATTATTTGTGTACCCAGTGGATTCGGACAAATACTACGTATCTATGTACATACATTTTTTCTTTGTGTAGATGTATTCATTTATTACTTAACTTTATCGTTGAAGGCCATAGCTTTTTAACCAAAAGCTTTATAAATACATTTTGTATAATATCTGATATAGCTACATATTATGGAGTCGAAAAATAGCACTTACACAATTGTTTATTTAATTTATGCAAATTCAAATTATTAAATTTAATATTTAAGGTGTTAAATTTATAATTATTCAATCCATCGATGACGACCCTACCTATCATGGATCTCTTATCTTTTCTAATGGTACAAAGAAGACAATATGTATGTGCATTACATGCAGTTAGCTCAATGGCTACCCCAATTATGGGCTGTATAGTGATAAAACGGATACGTACCTATGTACATATAGATAGTCTTTTATTAAACTTTCACGGAACAATAATGTTCGGTAATATTTTTTATATTACATATTATTATACTTCATTATTTTTATTGAGAAAGAATTACCAATTCTTTTGACCAGGAAGAATACTATTTTTTCTTTCACAAGTTTTCAACGGTCCAGGCGTCCCTCTTTCTCAAATCATCGTATCCATGATAACGATATCAGACTATGTCAATAGTGTCTCTCGTTGGAAGAGGTGACTTAATTGGTGCAAAAATCTCCAAATGCAGAGGACTGGTTTCTGTCCTTGGTGTTCGGGAGGAATACTAAATGGTGATTAGTTTGGATTGATCACAATTAATGCTTTATGGTACTTATATATTTTTATATATCTTCTATATTTGGATTTATATTTTTGACGTATCATCGTGTGCACTCGTGTAGAAGAATATAGCTGGAAAACAGGCGAGCGATAATTGCTTTGACACCAGAAAAAACTGAACAAAAAGCTACCAATTTTTCATAATAATAATAATATTTAATATTTACCTTTATCAATAAATTGTTACGACAAATTTGGACTACAGAACGCTACAAACGAGAGGGTATCGTATTTTTGTCGTCAGAAATATGACAATAGATATCCATATAAATTTAAAAGTTTTTTCGTACATATTATAGTTGATTATTTTTTCGCTGGTAAGTCTATGTACCTATAGCTGGTATATCTTCTATATGACTTTTGGTATACTAGTATCCACTTTACTATAAAGATACATAATTTTATTCCAGTGTTTGCTCCACCCTCAACTAGGCCATATCCTTACTAGGATGGCAAGGTTTGCTTGTAATGTAATTCATTGTACATTCATATTTTGAAAGCAGCATGTACCTAACCAAATAAAAAAACAAAAAAAAAACAATAATTGATTTAATTCTGTTGAACGTATTTTAAAATAATCAAGATGTATATTTCTTGTTTATTAAATTATAGTGTTACAGTTTTTGGATAACCTTGTGTTAAAATGTTTTTAATTAATCCATATCAAATTTGTCAAAAATATTTGTTTTTTTTCGCTATTTTTGTAACTTTTAGATTATGTATTTACTGTCGTTTGGACTAAGAATTTACAATATTAAGTATAATGTTAGCTAAATTTTTGCACAATTATTATTTTTGAGCAACTGAATGTCATTATTTCTTGAGTGAAGTCGGGTTAAAAGCTAGAAAGGAACAAGAGTGAGTTTATAGAACTTTCAATCACGGTGCCGACAAAAGCTGATTATAAGTGAAAAGATGGTGATCACTCAATCGTAAAAAAAGATAAAATGTATAAAAGAAAAAGCAATAATTTGTATCGGTATAAGTAAATTAAATTAAGTCCTACTACAACTCAATGAAACCAATAAAATGATATTTCAGGAAACATGACATATTACCTACATATATATTATTACGCATATGATGCAAATACACAACGTCCAGTCAGTCGATAGACTTTAAGTATGAATGTCTAATAATACCTACAGACCTAAAATAGTAAAAAAAATATAGTAAGTATTTCAATTTTATAAGGATTTTAAAAAAAATATTTAATTTAGATTATAAAAAAGTAAATAAAAAAAGAAACTTAAGTTTTACTTCATTGATATATCAAAATTATATATATGAGTATATATTATGTTATATATTCAATAATAACTACTTATTTATTTATTTTTATTTATTTTATTTATTCATTCTTTACTGTACATTGATTAAAAATAATTACATAAAAGGTATACATTCAAATTAAATACAATCAATATACAGAGGGCGAGTTTATCGCAAAGGCGCGATCTCTTCCAACTAACTCAAAACCTAACCTAACTTATAACTAACGACATAAATAAAACAAAACCTAACTTATAACTTACGACAAAGACAAAATGGTAATTCATAAAACAATAAAAATGTTACTACTACTACTACTACTATACCATCACGGCATATCCCACAAGTGGGGTAGCCAGCAGATCAGCTGCACGTAAGAAACATGCAAACTGTCCTCTTCGTGCCAATATAAAATCAAGACATTCAGGATGGGTGGCAAGCCTCATCGCTGAATTTAAGATGTAAAATGTCTTATTTTTTTCGAACACCTGCCTTTTACAGGACACTCGAAAACTTACGCAGAAGAGTGGGAGACCAATTCTTTACCGGGTGCTCCACGGGAAATAAAAATGTTTCGTTTTTAAAACTGTGATCATATATTTCAATAAAAAAAAATTGAGGGTAAAGAAATAGTACGGATGTTTCTAATGTTTATAAATTGGCTTTAGCTGATTAGAAAATGAGTTTAATTCACAATGTATTTAAATTATCACTTGATATTTATATGTAGATCTGCGACCGGTTTCGATACGCTAGTACCATTCACGAGCAGAATATTGTTTATATTCTGCTCGCTCGCAGATCTACATATAAATATCAAGTGATAATTTAAATACATTGTGAATTAAACTCATTTTCTAATCATGTCGCGTAATTATCACATAGTGAATGCCAAAAACATCGAAAATATTGGCTTTAGCTGATTTAAGCATGTTGTACTCTAGGAAAGTTCACAGATTTCCACCATATTCATTATGTCTCTCATATTTGTATAAAAACACACTCAGGATCATCATCATCATCATATTTATTTTTATTTATTACATATTATTATTATTTATGTCACAAAAATGTATTTATTTATTTATCAAATAAAGGGTACCTAATGATGCCTTATACAAAAAAATATTACAAAAAAAAAACATTTATCATCCAATCAAAATGAGCATTTACAAACTATTCAGACAATAACTTAAAAATAAAATAAGGTTTTACATAGTGCCATCTTAAAAAAAATGTATCATCTCCGAAGGTTCCTCAATCCTGAGGATCGTGACCATCATGCCTCGTTCTGTAGACCATCTGTCTCCACCTAGAGCGATCCTCCGCCATGTACAAGGCCCCGTGTAGTGATCTCTGTGTGGCCTCCTTAATTTGGTCGATCCATCTGGTTGGTAAAAAATATAAGTATGTAGGTACTTAACAGTAAAAGTAATAGAAGTTACAATTTTTTTAAACAAGAAACTAAACAAGATTTTTTCAAACAAGAATTGATTAACTGTTCAGTATTCTTGAGGTGCTTTGGCACGTAAATGACATTTTGATATTGCCCATAATAATATACTTACACGTATCCTAAACAGTGCTCAAAAATTTACGGAAAAGGGTTGGAGATCTTTTGTATAGTGGACACAATTTTTTTCGTTCGTATCAGCTTCTACTTAGGAAATCATTGTTCATTATGAACATTTAAAATTTTGATCATTGATTACTGTTTTATTGATGCGATTGTAAAGCTAGATAAAAATAACATTGCTATGTAAATAATTATAACAATAAAGTTATTCTGTTAATTAAGAATTCACCCCGACACAATGCTAATAAATAAACGTTCTATGGCTACTTGGACCATAAACAATTTGTCTTGAAAATTATGTAATAGTAATAATATTATAGGTATGTAAGTATATGGAGGTACTTTGAAAAGTAATTGTATAACCTTTATTAATCAAATGCTAATATGCAACGGAATATTTATGCGGTCGTTGTTGGTAAATCCCTTTGAACATGCTCTATTTCATATTCAGGGTGTTAATATGACTCCCAAGAACTTAAAGAATAAAAATAAATTATAATGAGTATTTTAAATATGGTAATCACAATCTGAATTTCTATTTAGACTACTGATTACTACTAATGCTTTAAAACTATTACAAAAAAAAACTTGTAGGTGAACAAAATTTAGAAAATAATATATTTGAAAGTAAAAAAGAATAATTTAGGGTTTGATTTAATTTTTGCCTCTAAAACAGGCGTTTTAGTGTTCAAAATGACAAGAAAAATGATAATCCAATTGGCAAAATTAAATCTAAGTGGAGAAGATTTTTCCCATTTTTTCTTCAGAGTATTCTTGGAATATAAAGATATTTATTGTTTTGACGTAATTGTTTTTTTTTTTTAATTTTCCTTGTGAATATTTTCTACCCTGTATATTTAAATAGACGAGTACCTACTCTTGACTAAAACACAAATGGCCGTCCGGTCTGAGGTCGCTTGTATAGGGGTGTTCCATCTATGACTATTTTACGGTAATTATTTCAAGTTCTTTTTCTTATAATTTATTTTGTTAATTTATGGGGTGACAAGCCAAAAGCTTGCAGAGGGTGAAACGCGTGCTTATTATATATATATTATATATATATTATTCAACAACCATTTTCTATGCATTCAACAATTTCAAGTCTCCCTCTTATGTAGTTCAAGAACTTCTTCTGAGTTTAAAACTTTTGTTCGTTAGTAAAAACCTATATCTGTATTTGGTTTTCAACAAATAATGAAATAATTGAAAACAATAACAACAAATAAAGCAGTTTATCAAAGTTTTGATAAGACCCTTGAGGTTTATGAACTTCTTTGATGGTCGAAAATAAGATCTATACTTGAACTCAAACAAAACTATTCTAGGTAGGTATTTTTGGTACAAATTCTATTTATTTAACTAAATCATTTGAGATCTTAATTCATTAATGTCTTGCAGCAATTAAATATTTCGATTCATTCAAGTATAAACTTACTCGTATAACTTTTTAAATACATATTTTTAATTGTTTTTTGTTTAATCTATTACATTTTTATAAGTAAAACAATTTTATTAAAAAAATGAAGATGATTCTGGATTTATAATAAACTCAGATACATTTCATTAAAATAATTTAAACGAATTCAATGGAAAAGCATTAACGTGCACGTGGTATTATAGGGAGCATTGTACTATACGACAAACTATGATATTATATAGAAATTTAATTAAGAATAGGTTTAATACATATATTGGAAGAGGTGGTATTTTGTTTCCATATGAAACAATCCTGCATCATAATATTATTAATAATACCTTGCCTGTGTACCAGTGTCCAGATTTTCCATGGACTTTATGACCCGGAGATTTGAGATAATTGCTATTCTCTGCTTTTGATTTTGTCCTTCAAGATATATTTTGAATGCCCTCTTCCGACTGTTACAATCCTTAATTCATTTGAATGGAATTATAACCTTTGTTCTCGCTTATATTAAATGACTTCTGTTTCAAATTACTAGCCTTGGGGATTTCGGATATTTAAATTAATCGCGAAAAACAATTGGTAGGTTTATTGCCATTACAATGAGGTTGTGTATTTTAATGTAATGTGATTTTGCGATTTAGCATTGAAGGTTTTAATAATATTTGAGGGGTGCTAAGTTTTCACCCTCTGGCAATGTTAACTCATAACTTAATAATTACTTATTTCACAATTCATTTTTATTCTTTGCTTTCACTTATTCTCTGCATTTTGTTTGAAATATTATTTAACTTTTTAGCTTTTCTTTTTCCCTGTCACGAATCTCGTTCTTTCTTCTTCTTCAGTTTATGTTACATCTACTTATTAATTATTTATCTTCTCTGTCTTGATTTTATCTATTACTAGGTACTACCACTACTATACCATCACGGTATATCTCACAAGTGGTGTAGATAGCGTAATAATTATATTATATGTATAAGTATTATAATATTGTCTCTGATTAATATTGTTATAATATGGTCTATGACTATTGACAGAATATATATTATCGTGATTGGTCTTAGAGTACTTCCTGTCATGGCGTCTTAATAGAAAGTAATAAACAGTGTCTGTAACAACAAAATAGTTGTTTTTATAAAGTTATCAGATCCATTTCTCCTCTTACAGAAAGCTGTTAAAAATTAAAACTTCCAGGATGGGTGGCAAACCTCATTGCCGAATTTTAGATGTAAAATATCTTCTTTGTTGAACACATTATTTTACAAGACACTCAAAAACTTACGACTAAGTGTGGGAGACCAATTCTTTTCCGGGTCCTACGCTAAAAATAGATTTTAAAAATCTCATTATTTTTCTAGATTTTCCAGTATTTTTAAGTGAGAAATTCTGATGCGGAATATCTTTAGCATCATTATATTATTTAGCAGGTAAATTCAAATTTAAGAGAATGATCTAAGGATAGGTACTAAAAATATAAGTAAAACGTTTTATAGGTACCTAAATGAACTCATTGCATTAGTGTGTAGATTGTACCCTATTTACCAAAAGTATCCATGTACCAACAAAGATTATGTAAATGGTTTACCCCACTGTTAAATTGTATGTTACACAAGATACCCCAAAACTTTTGTGCAAAATTATCAAGGTTTTATTATTATTATTTAAACTATTTCTACACTGTTTTTTTAAAAAAAGTTTAAATTTGCCATGGAAAAATCTCAGACAAAATATCTTGGGCATACGTTTCGTTCAAATTAAAATTACAACAACTACTACTAAACCATCACGACTTATCCTGGGGTAGTCAGCAGGCCAGCCGCATGTTTATAAATGTAAACCGTTCTCTCCGTGCCAACAAAAAAATAAGGCATTCCGGATGGGTGGCAGGCCTTAACGCTGAATTTTAAATGTAATAAGTATGTCTTCTTTAACAAAACCTGCCTTTTACAGGACACTCAAAAATTTACAGGAAATAATGCGAAACTAATTCATACAGTTGATTATAATAATACATATAGTTACTTACACTAATCTAAGGTTATATTATTATGTACATAATATGCTTATTCAAGAATATCTTGCATTTCGTATAAAGTTGGGTTATCTGCATAGAATATAAGTTTATTCCCAGTACGAGAACTCGATATCATAATTCTTTCTTAACCTCCATGGCACGGTCTCCTCCTTTTCGATGTCTTAGTGTAGGTCAACACCAGAAGTCAAGTGCTCCTAGAGTGCTTCGTGCAGATAAAGGTTGTATGTCTCTGGATTTATACCAAGATCGTTTTCAACGGCAGATGTTTGAAACCATTTATAAAAATATACACATATACGAATCACGTTATAAAAAAATAATCAGAAAATGTGAATAAAAAGATCTTGAATCTCTCGTTATGTTTTTCCACAATATACGTTAATTTTAAAAATATATACCTACTAGTATACATAATTAGGTGCATGAAAATAGTAAATATTGTTCTTTAAATGGGGTAGCAGATGAATTATGTTTGTGAAAAAAGCCAGGACTACCTTTTTTATGTAACTTACCCCTGTATCATTCAAAATAAAATCATTTATTTAAACTGTAAGTTGTGTTATAAAGTATTGTAATTGTTTATGAAATATAAGTAAACGTTTCGGGGAAACGTTGACTAACTGCGTAATAAAATGTTCTCAAAAAATTTACATAATGTTTTATTGTTTTGTGTTTTCCAGGATGTTTGATTTTTTCTCCCAAAGGAGGCGTAATTCTTAAAAAATATACATAACTTAATCAATACGAACATTATTATTCACAAGGTTTCCCGCGGTCTGAGCAACTTTCTTTCACAGTACACCGTTTATATGGCAACAAAATCAAAGCGCTAGGAGCATCGAAAAGTGAAATAATTTGCAAAGAAGCTCTCCTAAAAAAATTGGTTTGTTTTCGCTATTAGGCAAACATTGCGCAAAGAAGAAAAATATTTATTCCTTTTTCAAATTTTTTTAAAGAGTAGGTATACCTGCGTATGAAATTCCAAACCAATTATAAATGTTACTGACTTTTATCGCTGTATAAATAAATATTCATGAGCATTCTCCGATTCTGATTTAACAAAATGCGTCCATCTTTGGTAATCTGTTCCACGTGACTAACTCAAAACTTAATTCAAAGATAAGGAAAAATCAAAGGCAAGTTCAATGCACGCTATACGAATACAAGATACCATCATTATCTTTTTTAACAGATACAATTATATATGATTATTTAGTTTCATGTTATGAAATATACAGACAAAATACTACGAATATACAACCATCCAATTATTTTCATATTATCGTATTTGTTATTCCTGAAAGAAAGGGGTTCGTTTAAAACTTACACCGTTAGTTCGCTTGCGAGTTAAATATATAAAAAAAATGTATTACGTATTATGAGTGAGTGACATAAAAATCTGACGGTTGATATACATAATATCGTGTCTATCGCACTTTAATAATGAAAAATGCATTTTTGTTAGTTTCTGAAAAATTATGGATTTTTTCTGTATCGCGGAACAGGCTGTTAACTCTCAGCTACGACAAAAGAACATGATTGGCATTAAAGGAAAAATAGAAGCCGCATTTTTTTTTCGCCGGCACCCTTTAGACGTTTGAAGGTTCGTGAATTTGCGTACAATAAATCATCCATCATTTAAATTAGTCAAATGTGATGATAATCAGTAGATCATTATGGCACTTCAGTCATTTTCTGAGCTCTGTGTTAACAAAACACCTGCATATAGACTTCTACGCTCGGCTGACACATCCACCAACATGCTGGACGAAAACAACAGAGCAAACAACACCTGCTTCTATGATAGGGCTTTTGGCGTCGCAAGACCCGTCATTTGGAACCAAATCCCCGAGTAGCTAAGTAAAAACCAGCCGATAACAACGTTCAGGAGCAAGTTGAAGACATCGCTCTTCCAACATAGTTTCCCGCGCCCTTGAGATGGATGCTCCATTAAACGGCGCCGAATAAATCATCCAACATACATACTTACATCATTGTATCTGCTTGAAGGTTTGACGCAAAATAATCTGGTACTAAATCAAGAGACGTTTTTTTGACTGTCGCTGGATCGTCATACGAGTCAATATACTTTCAGTTCGTCAATTTTTTTTTACGCCTAATGTTTTTTTTTCTTTCCTATTTTTCTATTGGTTGGTAGGTACAAAATAATATTATCTCAAATTCAACCTTATATGTTGTTATAATAACATGGTTGGTGTATGTTTCATGTTTGTCTTGTTAGTTTTGTTTGTCAAGGAAATAAAAAAATCCTTTGGGAACTGTCTACCTACATCTAAATAAATCTACAAGAAAAATCATATTTTATTATTTTGGAACATAATGCTACCTACTACCCGTGTATCTGTACACATTCATATTAAATTTCGCTCGATAATAGTTAGATTTGTTGACGTAAGTATAAACGTAGGTATCTATTATTCAAAGCGAATGTTAAAAGATATTTACGTTTAAAATATATTATATTTTATGTATACTGTTAAAAACTTTTAAATTGTGAGATAACTAGCTTTATTTCCATCTTTTACTTCAAATATGTAAAATATACAATATCGCCAATTAATTCTAAATTTGTAATTTTTCTAAAAATAAAGACACTTACAATCTTATCCTTCAAAAATCAAATAAAGATCTAACTATACATAAAATAAGAAATTTTTGTAGATGGGTGTATCTACAATGTGGTAGACAAAGAGAACAGTGTAGGTTGATGAAGTAGATCTTTATTGATGATGATGATGATTTTGGATGATTTTATTTATGACGCCGTTTTACAGTCTCTAGACCGTCTCAAGGGCGCCAGTGAAGAGTTCAGTCTTTAATTTGCCTCTGAAGCTAGTGACCGTCTGACCATCTCTCAGTAGCACCGGTAGGCGATTCCACGTAACTGGTCCGACAACACCAAAGGCCCTCTCGTAGAAATTGGACTTACCGGTTCTATTGGGCTCAGTAAGTCTATTTACGACCAGTTCCATAGAGCGCAGAGGTCTTCTAGTGGTCGAGAAGATTTATTTATTTGTATTTTTTCTTTTCTTTTATTGTCGGTAGTTACAACTTGAGAAGGTGAGGTGGCGATCCATCTTGATGTTGTGGTGTGAAGATATCGCTGGTGCAACTTCCAGATGCGATCCGATGGAAGTGATGTATGTAGTGTTATCATCTGATGTTATGACGATGTGATGGTTGTATCTCACGGAGTCCTCCTTACATAGTTGTGTTATTTTAAAAGCATTATGACGTTCAACGTTATGGTCACGTAGGTGCTTAATCAGCACTGGTGGTTTGTAGGCACGTAGGTGCTAATGCACAACAAAAGCAATAATTGTTTATTTTTTGAGCACAACACTGTCGATATGCGAAAAGCACCATTCACAGTTTAGTTGGTACATATTATGTGTTTTATGAATCTGAATATAGGTAGCTACGTATCTATTATTTCCTTGTATATGTACGTATATTCAGAAGTACAAGTATATCTGTGCACACAATGCACACACGACGACCCTCTTCATCTTGGTATTGTTTACATACCATACATCTGCATATTATTGTACTAATGCTGGTAGATTTCTGTGTCCTTTACATGTTGTTTCCACTTCGTCGTACTTAGTTTTCTCTACGTTTGTTACGCGGCGACAATTTTTCCACTTTACCTTCGCCAGCATTTCAGCAGTTTAGGAATGTCAATGCGACTCACTTTTCGACGCATCGATAAAAATGTAATTTTCAAAGATTTGTAAATTTTGTACGTGTACCATATTGGGGTTGAATTTGGTTGAATTGGGGGCTTATTTGTTAGTTCTTCAGATTGGACTTCAACATACCAAAGGGTACGAAATGAAATTCTCTCTTAATTTCATGTGTAGGTATTATCCTGGTATACATAGTATGTCATTATTTGCGTAGTTTTAGGGTTTTGTGGCCTTGGAACTTTGTTTTTTAGTAATTTAGGGAGATTCAACTGATCCACTTTTATATGTAATGAGTCAGTTCAAAGATTACTGAACAATTTATGATATTTGATACTGTCTTATCATTGAAAGTCTCTCGTCACCAGATTTTTAATTTGAATGTTTAACAAATTTGCCAGAGGACGATTGGTCATATTACACATGTTTTGGGTCTTCCAAATTTGATCATCCTAGGCAAATGCTTATCTGCCCGTTTTTTAGTCCTGGGTCTGCTTATAATCGATTAAAAACATCGATTTGAGTAGTCATTGAGCAAGAAGTGAATAAATTATTTACATTACTAATTTGGAAAGAATAACACAAATCTGGAAGAAAAGAGTGCAGAGAAGTAGGAAATGTATATTATTGTAGTAGAAGAAAGAGGTGGCAATAGTAGTATAGGTACCTATAGTGAGAGATGGAAATTGAAAGAAAAAACAAGGGAGACGTTGTTAACGAGGTGAATGGAAGTCATGTCACGTGGGAAACTTGAAAAAATATTGTATCATATATGAAGAACGAGTGTTCTTGTTATATTTGTGTTCCATTTCGTAATATACAATATGCTTGTATGTTTTATGAAACTATTTCTGGCAAAAGTTGTTTTACTATTGCTACGCAATGAAGAAGAAAAATAAATGAGAAATCTTTTTCTTTATAATATAATTATATGCTCGCATTCCCATATCTTTATGTCGGAGCGAAACTACATTATGTCACTGGACGTAATTTTTCAGTATGGCTGTTCCAATATTTTTTTAACAAAATAATTTTATTTTTTTTTTATATTCACAGAATATATTGATAAATTACACATTACGTAGAACAGATCAAAACTTTTATATATGAATGTAGTTTTTGTCAAAATTTGTCAAGACTTGTATCACGACTTGTAAATTTGTTTTTTATATTGATTTTTAAATTTGTTCTTTTATTTTACTTTTTGACTAAATGGTGAGAGTTTTTTGTGTTCTTTGAAATATCCACATGTCTTCTTGTAATAATTTTGCTAAAATATTTTCATTTAGTTTTGAAAATAAAGAAATATTTAGGTATGTATTTGTTATATGATATAAACAATGAGTGTCATGATGATTGTAACCATTGTGTCACTCAAAGATCATGTCCAAAACAACTTTACATTGATTAACATGTCATCAATTAAATATCCCACAATCCACAATACACTTTAATTTATTTCACTTTTAAAGATAATTATTAATAACATTAAAGAACAAACAAAATTCTATGAGTAAATAAAGTTGTTAAGTATAAGGGTATTTATTTCCTAAAGATAATATTTTAAACTATAGGTAATAAATACTGTGAAGAATCCATTTATTTTATTTTATTTTGCGAGGTTAGTTTCTAACACAGCTGGTAAATTAAGCTCTTGTTAATTTATTATATTACCCATAATTAAATTTCTTTTTATTAAATAACATTAATTAACCCAGAGTTATTTTTAGATTCAACGTGAAAAACAATGTGAGCAAAGTTTTAGAAATTTATAATTACATTGTGTGTATATGATGGAATACAATAATTATTAACAATATTCGCATCTGTAGGTATTTTGATATGATATTTTATCTTTTTTAACATATGTAGGTTTATGGTATAAAGTATTTTATATCTGATCTATTTGTAACCGAGGAAATTATTTCTGTATAAGTGGCTAGAAAAATATAAAAAAATAATAATTTTATTTTTTTCTCGCATGTTATTTACAAAAAAATACTTGTCATAAATGAATGTATGCCATTTTTATCAATTATTGGATTAGATTATTTTTAAACTTTTAACGTGTCAAGTTAAAATGACGTTGTTTTGCTTTAAAAAAATTCAAAATTCTCGTATACACGGATATTTATTAACACGTTATCTAATGCATTATAATAAATTTCAAATAAATTATAAACTTCATTGATTTTATTATTATGGTTTACAAATACCAAGTGTCAATTATATTTCACACTTTGTTGTCTTCATGTTAGTGTTAAAATCTATTCAGTGGGTAAAAAATGAAATGAAATGAAGTCTGTACGATAATTTATTTATTTATATATCTCATGGTGCTTGGAGACGTGGACGTTCGTGGATCAAATGGCAAGATCCTACAGGACGGTCACGTGTTGAGCACATTGAACTGGAGAGCATGCATGACGAATTGTATGACAGTGACGGAAGCGAAACATGTATGCAAGAATAGAAGGAAGTGGTGCTCAATCCTTTCTGCCTATCCCGCGAGGGATGCGGCGTGATGGTATGGGTGTATGCATTTATATATCTCATCAACGGCTTTACGCCTTTTACATTAATCACGAAGGCTAAAATGGTAGAGGCCGACCAAAAGACACCTCTATATGCACCAAATGAAGAAGAACATGAACTGTGGCACATAGATAAAACTAAAGAGACTAGCTGAAAATAGGAAGTAATGGAGAAGTAAAGCGAAACTCGTTGCAGACCAATCCAATTCTTTGTAACTCACTATACACACATAAATAATTTATATACATAATATAATATACAATAATCATTAGAATAAAATCAAATTTGGTAAATAAAACTTAAATAAAAATAATATTTAAAAAAATATCCATTTCATAAAAACATATGAGAACAGGCGTGCGTACAATGCAGTATGAGCAACACAGAAATATAAACTAGTACATAATATATAACAGTACCTAATGAACTTTTTCATTGAATTAACATTGTTTTATTTTCCAGTTTGTTTCACAATTAATATGATTACAAAATGAATTTAAAATAATATTTCGTTTATAAGCGCTACAATGTTATTATGAAAAACAGTTGTACAAAAAAATAATATTAAGAGCAAAATAAATTCCTATTCTAAATGTTTTGTTTCATCAACAATAACACTAGAAAACAATACAAGCAGCAAACTGAACAAAAAACATTGACATGGATAGCAAAAGTTTAGTCTAAACACTATGAAACACATGTAGAAAAGGATTCATGTATGATTTTCCCAAAATTTTCTGTCCTGTAGATTCTCCTGACAATTTATTTTATAAAGTAATCGGAATAAAACTGGCTACTTCTATCTATCTATGGTTTGCATTGAATGTTCCTCGATTGGTGTTTCTTATATCGTGACAGTGAAAAAGACGTAATCGGTGAACGTTGTCCATAGACATATTAAATTTTTATTTAAGCCAGCATAGATCTACCTCTCAATATGACACTGTGTAAACATTGTTCTCAAATCGAAATGTCTAATTGGCTTTATAATCTGCGCGCTTTCTCCAAATCCTGTAAAAAATAAAAAAGTTAATATTCTTACGTTTACTATGAAAGAAATTAATAATCAAAACCTTACTGGTCATTAGTACATGCAAAATATAAAATAACATTGAAGAATAATTAGTGGATTGCAAAAATTTTAAATTGCTTAAGCCAATTCTATCATCTAACTTTTTTAAAACATAATTTTACAAATAGCTTTAAGCATTAAATGCAAAACTTAGAATTGAAAAACAATCTTTAAAAGGAATTTAAAATATTTATCTATTGAAGTATGTTCATAAATATACACTTAAATAGATAAATATTTAACATGCATATTTATTTATTTTTTAATTATTTATTTATTTAAACACAATATACGACAATTGCCTTTAAAAGTATACAGATAAACTTTAAAATATCACATAATCATTCAACACATGTGGAAGCTTTCTTCTAAATGGTCATCAACGTCGGGGGCACCCGGGAAGACACGTGAAGAAGAAGATATAATACAAACAAATAAAAAATAGACAGTAGACAGATACATAACAAAACAGATAAATCAAAGCAGTAGGAAGTTTGAAAAGAAACAGAATACACAGGAATGGATGGTTATCAACAGGACCAAGGTTGGAACATTGTTCACTTTATTAAAATTTACTCTAATTACCCTATTAAATTTATCTTATTTTTTCATTTAATTATCTTTGTTATTTAGATAGACCATCGATTCTAGAACAAAGACTCCATTTATGTCTATAGTGCATCATGTTACAGCTAGATATTGTATGTAAACACATAATAATAATATGTTACATTATCGAACAAACATTTCGCATACATAAAAGTTAACAATCAGTAAAAAGAAATGGTGGAAAATATGAATGTTATAATACAGAGAAAGTCAACTGGGACCCATAAAGCAATTTACACAAAATAAACGCAATCGTGCCTTCACTATAAGAATGTCGACCGTCGTTATGTTTTAGTTCGTACTATACCAAGGATCTAGTAAGTACTTGTAAAATGCGAGTAGATAATATGTGTGTTCGTCTAAAACCCCCTAGTCTAACAGTAGTAAAAGTATTTGTAGCTCCTACATACGACCAGATGACCATACATTATACCAACATACATACATATAGTCAGCTCTTTCGTTAAAGGACCTTCAGTAACACCCTTGTAAGAAAGTGGTAAAACAATCATTTGTTACAAAAAAGTTAGTTGAAAGAAAAGGGTTGATACAGGGCTGTGTGGATAAGTTGAAAAATAGAAACGAGCTATTTTTTCGTGCTATTAAGAAAGATGTTTTCAACAGCTTTTTAAAAGTGATAAATGGTTATATTTTTTTATAAAATTAGATTGTGTCTTCTAATAAATATTTATTTCAAAAGATGTAAATATCAACATAAAAACTTTGTAGAGTTATACTATGTACTTTTATTCAGTGACCAGGTTTCGACATGTTTATGTCTTTTTCAAACTACTTAATTTAGATTGTAGTTAAAATAAAATTCAATATTTGAAGAGTTTATTGTTACTTACGTTGCTTATTAATAATGACAAAATGGTATATATACAAAAAATGTAGTAGGTAATGAATATTTAAAAAAAATATCCGTACGTAGAGACAAAGGAAAATATTCCTATAAATTCAAATTATATTCTTGAAATTTCAAATTGTTATAAATTTCGAACTCACAGCATCAAAGGTTATAGCAAAAAACTTTCAGGTAATCAAAAGTGGAAACTTATCAAACACGTTAGAAATAAAAATATCAACGAAGAAATTATAGACTTCAATATTATACCTACAGATGCGATTGCTGAGAATGGTTGGTAAAACGTAGCGCGATAGAGTGGGGTATGAGGATATAAGAAGAAAGAGTGAATGCAAGAGGAGTGTTGTGGATAGATGCGTGTAAATAAGTTACGTTTGGATATGTGGAATGAATGGATTAGGAAAGGACAAAAAAGAGGATTTACTTATCTGAAAGAAGGGTATGAGAGAATGCGCGGGCATTTGATAACCACGTGGCTTGATCACGTGGATAATATTCTCAAGGACGGGCTTATGTTGAGTAAGAGAAATCGTTTGGATGTTGAAGAAGCGAAAGAAGTATCTAAGGATATATCTATTTGCGTTCCGTTCGCTCTGGCTACCCCACTTGAGATATGGTGTGAGCGTATAGTATAGTATGTTACCTATATAAGTCGACTTTTACAAGAAGGAAGAAAACTAGAGTATCGTACAAAAGTGTATCTCTTTGTACTAAGGTATCTATTTCAGTTGTGTTTTAATTAATCGTCATGTTGACAACCTTGAAATATAATATGTTTCTAAAGGGGTGAAAAAGTTTCAAATTTAAGCGCTGTATTTGGTGTGAGAGATTCTCTTTACAGAAAGTAAGTAAGTAATATTGCTTCAACGAGATGGACTATACTCAATTTGTGTTCGGTTTTCCTATACGTTGCTCTTACAGACGCGTGAAAAGTTTTGAAATATTTTGATGTGAAATACGATGACTTGCAGTCATAATTCTTTTTTTTTATTTTGTTTTGAACATTTCTCTCCAAAGCATGAAGAAAACCAAGAAACACTTGGCATCCAGGACAACTTTGAGCTTACTGGTGATAAATTCTTTCTTTACTCAAACTTAAAACTACGTTTAAATAGTCATTTGAATGGTAAACTGTGAACTTATTAAAATCTTCTACAACAGTTCTTGTATTTATCATTTTTATTTCATGTCATCTCTTCACGGCTGCATGTACATATAACTTTCTATATTTCTATACTATATTTTTCTAAGTTTCTTTTTTGGGATGCTCTTTCATTGTGATTTCATGTGATCATTTTGTTACAGGCCACAGGGGTAGAATCATCGATCCAATTTTTGATGACCGACCTATTACTCTTTAGTAGCTCCAAGTTCTACATTTTAAAGATTCTGGGTGTCCATCTGCTAGGAATCTAGAGGTTTGCTACGTGGTCTTTTATAATCACATTGACTTAACGATTCAGTTCATTAATTGTCGAATAAGTCTTCATAATAAACAAGTTGACGCATGAATTAGTAGTAATAGGTTTATTCTCTGTGACTATACGTTCCTTGTTACACACTCCTTGTTACTTGGGAGAAATATGAGATTTTACTATACTTAAAATAAACATAAAATATTATTACCATTGGAGACAAAGATTTACGATCAGTACGGAATGAAATAGCATTTTATGGCATTGATGGAGTGATTTTAATCCAGTGAGAGAAGGGTACAGTAGGTAGTATAGAGAACAGTACGAATATATACTATATTTCTATTATTATAGGTATTATACCACATAGCAGAGGAACAACAAACAAATCCTTTTCATTTGATAAAGACGTCGCTTCACTACAATACAATATCGCATTAATAATATTGTATCTACCCACCTACATATTATTACGTGCCTATGTAATATTGTGTGCATATACCTAGTGATGTGAGAAGAGAAAATTCTCCAAAGAAATTTCTCGAGAACGAGAAATTTCTCCGAGAATTTCTCCTCTGATGGAAGAGAAATTTCTCTCCATAATTTTTCTTAGTGGTATTATGACATTTCGCCCAGTATACTTCGCAGTCAACCTGATTGATCCAAATGTTTGTGGGGCTTATTAAGGCCCTAACCAGAGGTTATTAACACTTTTTTCCATGTACGTACCTACAATTTTTTTTAACTTAAATATGGGCATGTGGGGTGTCAAACATCAAGATTTTTCATCAGTTATTAGCACTTTTTTCTATGTAGGTACCTAACATTTTTTTTGTTTCCATAATTAATTGTAGCCGTATTGGTGATAAATTATCTCAACATTTGTACATTGTTATTGATTGATTGAATAAAGTAGGTATTTATTATTATTATACTGTTAAATAAAAAATAAAAAAAAATCTCGGAAAATTCTCTACCTCGAGAAATTTACCGAGAAATTTCTCGGTAAATTTCTCGAAAAATTATTTCTTGAGAATTCCACAACACTACATATACCTATAACTTGAATAATATTTCCATCATTTCAGTGTATATCGTCATACAATACCTATATATTGTACTACATATATATGTGTAAGTCTTGTTTTACATTCCGTTATTATAATTACTAGCCATGTCTCTATATACGTAATATTTATTTACTTGAAAAGTCTTAGTATTTCGTGAATCTTCTCATTGAGATAATGTTTAATTAACTTCATAAATTGCAGTGAACCAATAAATATAACTAAAAACAATGTGTTTGAACATTAAAACTTAATACCAATATCACACATATGCATTGTTTATTTCTTAGAAGAGATGTTTAACATCCTTATTATTATTATTATTATAATATATGTTATATTTTTATTTTCGACATTGGTATATCATTATGTATTTTGTTATAAAATTTTCGGCTTGTACTAGAAGAAAGATATACCTACTTACTTTTCTATGAGTATATGTGAGTGACAATATGATGCCACAATGCGAGCGTATAGGTTATTTTGCAATTCTCGGCACGCTGCAGTACTTGTCGTATATCCGGCCCCGTTGTACTCATCTACTCATAACCGTTCGGTAAATTTGGAAGCGTCGAGACGACTAAATATAAATAAAGTGAAGGGCGAAAACGCCTTCATTTTTATAAGGAATTGAAAATGATGTTTCCTTTTAAAAATTTAGTATCACGCTTTCCGTATAGGCATAATGTTTTCCTTGAAAAGTGAATAATAATATTACTTTCAAAATAGGTACCTTCCTATCTACTACGTTACTCGGTGTGTTTCGTGAATATGACGTTTTTCTTTTCATTATGTTCGCCCGTTTTTTCATTGAAAATATAAACATCGTTGTTTGATGAGTTGTTTACAATGTTTTTGAAGGTTGAAAAACAGTCTTTTCAATATTTTGAACTTATCAATATTCATAAACTTTATTAAATTAACTTTGCAAGATCAAATTGATTTTATTGAATTTTCTTTTTCGGAGACAAAACTTGGCATAAAGGACTGAGAAGATATATTAAAGTATATAAACTGCTAAAAAAGTTTAGAGTCTTCATTAAAGCTTTCAATAAAAAAGTATTTAAAAAAATGTAGGTATAAAAGAAAATAATATAAAAACGAAAAGTCAGTACTTTCCTAAGGTCTCATTCTCACTTCACAATACAAACGTGGTCATGTAGTACATTTCTATTCACGTTACACAATTACATATGTATCCTCATCAAGGATTTTTTCATAATGAACTAAAAAATAAACAATCTTAATTACCTATACACATAAGAACTCAAATACATAGTAGATTGAAATAATTCACTTAAATCTTATTTCGATTGAAAATTTTCAAAACCCATAAGCATAAATTTCTATGCAAAATAAACAGTTATTTTTATCAATAAGTTTACCAAACTAATAATATTATTGTTCTTAACTTCATGTAAATTCAAAAGTGGTTTCTAAAAACATATTTTACTTATAAACTGTCTGCGTATGTTTAATTTATTAAATTAATTAATACGAGTATAATATCTAATTGAAACTGTGGTTACATAACAACATTCTGGAGTATATATCTATATTTAGTAATTTATAAGAGAATCGACTGCTTTAATGAAATTCAAACGTAATAACAGCAGGAGCAGACGTAAGTGACGCGTAAACTTATTTTCTGATACGTTCACTAGGTATATATTAGTGATGTCTGATATTTAAAATAAAAAGCTTCTTTAAAGTTAAACATAATAAGGTAATTCTCCTACGTATAAGTAGTGATTGCATGAGATTTTCCAAAGTGCTCCTAACTGAGATAATTTTAAATATTTGGGAGCTGAAAATGAAATAGTACCTTATTTAAGATTTACGGTCAAATAATTATAATAATAAACTTTATTGCACAAAAAGAAGCATACATAATTACCAAGTTATAAAACAATGTGATACAAATAAATGGCATTGTGCAATGGGCGAGTTTATCGCTCAAGCGATATCTTCCAACTAACCCAAATACTTGAATATACTTTTATTTAATCATAACGACCTTTGTTGAAAGTAATACGGTGGTGTGCACAAGAAATTCTTGTCTTGCATGTAGGAATTGCAAGAATAGGCAAAATTTATATTTTAGGTATCCAATTAAAATAAAAAAATACGTTTTATAGCACTCATCGTGACTTTCGTTTAGTACTTAAAAACTATGGAAGTTTAATTATATTCAAAGGTATGACTTTCACATAAAAAGTTATTAGACAAGAAAATTTACCAGTACCCATAGGTGTTTTCCTAAAATTGAATTCTCAAATTTTAAAAGAGCAAACTTTAATTAAATGATATGTTTCATTTTGACCACGTATTGTATTCGTTTGTGAGGGTTGTTCAACTTCTTGCAATTTTTCATTGTGCAACAATTTTATCTCAATTGCAACCTTTTTAAGTAGATGCATGAATATGTCAGTTAGCTTCGGGCATTTAGTTCCAATACATGTACGTACTTTGAATATCAATGCTGCTTCGTTTCCATCCCTTGTTGGATTTAATAATATAGATACTAGTACATCAGACGATAGCGTCTGCAATAGTTACACTACAATTGCTGAATGCATAATCACGGCAACATTTAAAATAGGTCGCTTGTTTGTTGGTAAAAAAATTACAGATCTTAAATTTTCTTACATATTTTTAAGAGGACGAAAGATCTAATAGATCATCACAAGAAATAAAACATTTTTACCATAAATGCAAGAAAAAACTAATGGCAAATTTATCTAGAAGGAATGCAATAAGATGCTTATCGATGGAGTTGGGTAAAAACAATATCATAAAACATTAATGCATGGATTCAAAATAAAATTCAAGCAAGAAAATATTGCTATTTCGCTTATTTTAAATACTCATATTTTGCTTGTTTGTCAACACCACTCGGAAGACGAAACTGGATTGACATTCTGAGTGAACGGAGCTTCGGAAATGGAGAATAAAAACAATTCATATTTTCAGAGAAAAGCTTTATTTTTCATTCTATTTATATGCATATTTCGAGGGCGACATTGAAGAACCCTTTTTTTAGGGTTGCACCCTCCCTCACCCATGAATGTTACAGGAATATCAGTCCCTATGTCATCCATACTGAAGGACCCACCGACCACCCGGATAGCGCAGAAGTCTAAAGAGTTCTATTTATCCGAAATTCTTAATTCTTAATTCTTAACAAATCTTGTCCACACCGGAGGCGCCATAGTGGGCAGAAGAGCTGGCCGGCCGAACCACCACCAAACCGCCAAAAACTCCGTGTGAAATCTTTCAAGGGCTGTCATGGTTGCACAATAAAATATAGTACTTATGAAGTATAGACAGATTTCGTTGAACAAATTATTCTAGTACTTTATAGAAATGATGCAGCCGTGGTAGTGTTGCGGTAGGTACGATGCAGTGTGTAAAATTAATTCACAGTGAAATATTCTATTAGCCAAGCTCCTGGTTGTTTCCAACTTGGAGACAGTTGACCGAGAATATAATTAAAAACATTACAATTCGAAAGGTTCTGAAACTGTACACAAAATTTCATTAAAGGATAACAATCGTATTCTAATACAGACAACACCTAGGTAAGTACGTAGTTTGAATATAAATTCTATTTAATTATCTCAATAAAAGGAATAATATGTAAATGTTAAAACAACTATGTTTAGATATCGTACGTATTCTGTCTGGTAATGTTTCTGTTACTAATTTCATTTCAATATTAAAACTTCGCTTAGATAAAATATTTATTTGCATAAATTTTAATAAATTAAAGAAATATTACAATTAAAAAAAACTTCTATTCATTTATTTCTTGTCCATTTTCCTCATAAAATTATTAAATCATCCAAAATATTTAAAGTATCAATAATTAATCATGAGATTTTGCATTGAAAGTAAAAGTTTTTTGAATATCTCTTTAAGATTTTGAAACACGAAAATTAATTAAATGTTTTTAGATAATTTTTACCTTTTGATAACTTCTTCTTCTTCCTGGCACTGTCCCAACTTACTGAAGGCTGTTGGGGTCGGATCTTCTCGTTCTGAGGTTATACATTCTTCTGTTTCTTAAATCATCTTCATCTAGGACATTTCTCCGCAGGATTCTATTGCATTGTGTCATCCAGGTATTCTTTGGTATAATTTTCACCTTTTGATATATTTTACATAACACTAATTTTTATTTCATATCATTTAGTTTTTACTAGATACCTATAAGTATCTTTGTGATGGGTCGAGCTAGAAGCTCTCACAGTAATAATTTCCTTTATTTTGTGGCACGGAGAAGAAAAGTTATTATATGATTCTGTCCGTTGTACATTGTACTTGTTGAAGTTGTCATGATGGTAAAGATAGCGAGAGAGTAAAAAATAATCTCCCAATAATAATTGGTTTTCCTATATCATTAGAACCATCCATATCCTATAGTTCAGCATACCATCACGGCATTTCCCAATAATGGAGTAGCGAGTGGTCCAACTGTATGAAATAAATAAGAAAATGATTAGATCCATTCATAGCAAATCAACAAACTTGTAGAACCTAGTAGAACAAATATTTCCAAATTCGTAGAGAGGAGCTTCAACGTCTCAAGCAACTGCCTGAATACCAGTGGATCTAAGACAAAACCAAGCTAATTCCATATTCAGGAGCAAGTTGAAAAAATTACCTACAGTTAAGGAGAGATCACGGCGCCTTTTAAATGGTCACGAATAATTCAACGGCGCCATATAGATATATATGTAAATAAATTGACCATATTACAATAATGTATGCTATAATAAATTTATTCTCGTTAGAAAAAAAGTAATCAAAAGATTTTAACTGATAGAATAAATAAAAGCATTCGAAAATATCTATGAAGTTTCAACTTTAAATGTTTGATAATTAACCGCACCTTTCACATACACTGACATTTGAAAATCAACTAAAAGTTGAGAATCCCAAGTATCTAACTTATATGATGTTTGTAGAGTCTCGTAGGAACAAATACTCGTATCAATAGTTTTTATTCGATCGTATATTATGTGAGCTTATGCAAGTAGGTACTATATCAAACGTGCAGGGTGTTGAGCACCTTATTTTTTTAAAAAAAGTTTTAACCAAAGGACGATCAAATAATCATGAAGCTAAAAGCAATTGGAGCGTACTGCTGCTCAGTCTATCTCTATGGCCTTACCAATACATTTATATGTATGTGAATTTCGTTATAACGAGCCATTTGTATGCAAGTGATTTTTTTAATCCCTATTTTATTGGAAAATTATTCTAGATTTGGAATTAATTTAGACATTTATGACATAAAAAAATATACAATAAATTGTTCTTTTTAAGTTAAGTGTTTTTTTTTCACTTAAATCACAAATTAAACTTGATCCTGATTGACAAAGATATAATATTTCTCAGATACCTACTGTCATGGAATCTCAGACAATATCTTTTAAATCTGTGGACTGGATACACATGTCATGAAGGTAATGAACAGTAAGGTATGCAGATAAGAGTTTTTTTTTTTACTTTTAATTACCAAACGGCCTTTTTTCTATTGAAAATGTATGCACATAATATGTGCCATGAATTCATAGTGTCGTGGTCCCACCCCACAAGAGGAAGAAGAAGAAAAAACCGTTGAGACCACATTGACAGGAAATAAATAAAATATATTTATTTATTTCGACGAGAGAATAAATACGTATTTATCCTCTGAGTTGGAAGTAATTAAACTAAAAGAATCAAGTTTATCCAATCTACGCAAATTTATAAATTTCTTTTCGCAATTACGTCTTTATAATATTCCGATTAAAATTTTATAATACAAAATACTTTCATATCTCCTACCTACTTGTAAAATCCAAGAGTAATAATATTCGTCGTATAGAGACATTATACCTATATAATAATACGTATCATTAGTTTAACCTATCTCAGTTCACACCTAATTTAAGTTATCTTAGACGTTTAACGTAAGACCCGTCAAAAGTGTCGGTCGCTAAATTTTACAATTTCATTTTTAAAAATTTTGGCTCATGATACATCTAGAGAAAAGAAATTTTACGTAAAGGACCCTTTCTACGTTGTGTGTACGATTTATAAAAGAAAATTTTATCAGTGGAAAACAAACAATAATTTCTATTCAGAACACATAAAGTATAATTTTATAAAAATCAAAATTTTAATTTCTGTTGTACATAAGGTTAGTAATTAATAAATTATTTCCTTTTATACTCGACGTTAGCAAGTATAAAAGACCTACCTTATTGCTGAAAATACACAAAGAAAACAACACACAATAACAATCAAGAATAAATATCAATTTTTTTTATGTACCACAGAAATCCATGTTATTTGTTAGAAATAGTCAATGAAATAATATTTTATCAAACTTATGATTCAACGTTATCGAAAGTTTATTTCTGTAATTATATTACAGATTAGTTTTGAATGCAGTTTTATTTATAAAAGGCATATGGTTTCATACATAACTATTATATGTCTAAAGCGCCAGGGGCGCATCGAGATGAAATATTTTACTGAACCAAAGTTTGACAAAATTCAATCACTGACTATTTTTGTTAATTTTAACAATAAAATCTTGTTTTCGTTAGTAGATTAAGCTCCATCTCACGCTTAATCCGATCTGGACCAACCTTGCATTCGCTACGTCCAGCCCCGTTAGTATACAAATATGATAAATTAAGAGAATATAATACATATATATTTTCATGCAAAATAAAATATAATAATATAATATTTTCTGCGGAATTCGCTTAGCCTTGCGGCCATGATAACCGGAAGAAGTTTAATCACGAATTTTAATTTTTTCACGCTGGGTATCCCAGTATTCCACGCTGGGACTTGTGGGTGTGGATGGTGGGACGTTAGTTTATGATATAATAAGAGATATTTACATAAAATAAATATGAGTTTAAAAATTCATGCTCAAGTTAGTATTCAAAATTTCATAAAAATAAAAATTTATTCAATGTTTCTGAGTCCGTCCCTGCTCTTATTATCAAGTAATGTCTATAAATTAAATTTACAAATAATATTAGTTATCCAAATTTTATTAATTTGGGAAAATAAAATAATTTTATGTTCTGAATTCGACTCTGTTCACATAATTGAGTAATCCTCCACAAGACAAAATTGCAAACAATGCTAGTCTACAAATCTAACAATGTAGAAAATAAAATATCAAACAAAGCCAATCTCACAAGAAATTATCAAACTTTACCTTAAAAGAGACATTTAATAAGATAAAAGAAAAATAAATATTCTTAACAATCAAATTCAACAAAATAAAATAAAACAAAATCTTAGCTTTGGGTAAGGTGGTTTACTGCAAAATTCGCTGCTTCGAGACACTGAATTTAATGTAAAATTATAATAAAATTTTAGGATGAGTTTCTTATTATTTCCATTGTGGAAATAATCACATAAAGAAATATTATATTTATTACTCGGAGAAAGAAATGTCAACAACGAAAAACAAATTGAATACAACACTGCTTTTATGATTTTAACCTCTCTCTCCTAATTCCAAGACAAAACTGCCCCGAATTTTGTTGTGACATCATTTTTATTAGTTCATTCCTTTGTCCTCACCACAAAAATACCTACTCTTTCACTCCTAGCACAAGCATCTACTTTTTTATGTAAACAACCACACGTGTCTCTCAATCCTTTCCTTGAAATTATTTTTATATGAAGTATTAATACCTACATAACATATCAATATAAACAAAATTTAACCTCTTACCTAAAAGCAATTAATAGTTCAACAAACTTTCTTTGTTTAAAATTCAATTTGGTACTTTTCTTCACCCGATGTACTAATATCTACTTCCTATCATCTAAACACTGTCACGTGTTAAAATATTCAATGTGCCTTCCTAATAAAATTATCTAATAAATAACGTACTCTCTGAAGTACGTACCATTTATTTACCAACAAATATACTCCGAGTTATACATTCATATACCACTTAAAATAGTAAGTCGAAATATATTTAGTTTAATTTCAAACAATGTTTGTTAAAAAACTAAGACCATGTCAATAGGTAGGTATACATAAATAACCCATAAACTATTGAAAGTAGAATTTTTTTACTGATTAGAATGCCAGAGCAGGTTTAGCATATAATATATAGGAATATTCTCATTATAACCAAATCCTCGCAATAACAGAACTTTTACAAATCGAATTTAACTGTTCATACTAAATATCTACCTACTTAGTACACTACTGTGTTAATTGGCACACAGGAGTAGAAATGGTATTTTGCATTTAATTTCAGATTTAATTGCAATTCACATACCTCGCTTCCTTTCTATATGTTCACATTACTAACAACGTTTGTTAGGAGTCGGTCAGACTTTTATATTTTTATATAAATAATGAATAATATACATAGCTATCTGCTTTAATTTGATTTCGTACCTACACACGTTTGCTATTGGTACTCGTCTGTTCCTTTCTGTTATAGAAGAGAGTAATATTATGTGAAACACTGCTTGATTATTTAAATTTTTAACGATGTATTATAAAATAAATTTTCATATTTTCTATGAAGCAAAAGAAAAATATGAGACCAAAAAAAATATTAACTTGCATAAAATAAATTATGTACGCACCTACATACCTACTATTAACAGCAAGTCATTTCACAGTTATGTTTAATTACCTTTTACCATATACCATCATTCGGATACCCTTGAAAGCAGACAGAAAATATCGAACGTCACTTTTTTTTATCCTTCCAAACGCTGTTCATTTCCACATCATCCATATTTTCTTTTCTGATGCATACCCTCCTATTCATTGTTCTTATTCTAGTTTTTAAATACTTCAAAAATCTTCAAAAATACGCGAAGTGAAAATATTGTGATGAAAATACTTGATTACTAAAAAGGAGTCACGTTTATTGAAAAAATAAAATTTGAATGCAACAAATTCACCCATTTGTACTGTGTGTAATGTGCTGTTTTTTTAAGTAGCAATGCGAAACAAAAAAACAAAAACGAAACAAAACAAGCTTACATGTTTTTTATATGCAGCTGGTCTTGCTTACGGCATATCAACTTGTGGGATATGCCGTAATGGTATAGTAGTAGTAGTAGTAGTAGCGTAACAAAAAAATTAAACAAAAAAAATCACTGTAGTTAGTTCACTGTAGACTAAAAAATGTGTGGCGTGAGGGTATAGATAGATAGACAATAAGTCACGATAATCTAAACAGATGCATAAGAATAATAAAATTCTTTAATCCAACTAAAAGGTTCTTTAATTCTATAAGAAGAAATAGATAGGTAACATATATTTTTATATTTCTACTACAGGTATACGAGAGATAAGCTTAGTATTTTTGTGAAAAATCGTATGATTTATTGGTTTGGTTATTGCTACACTTCTAAGCATACAGCAAAACACTAGTAAGTACAAAATGTTTGGTGTTTTGCTCGCTAATACGCAACACAACTGTATGACGGGATACTGATTTATAAGCAAAGTTGAAGCAAGGGAATACATGTCATACAATATTCCAAGTAGAAGGTAAGCTGTTCAGACCCTCATAACATTTGTACTTTAGTATTAGTATTATTATTATTATATCTTTCTGTTAAATATCTCTCTCTATACAAAGATATATACGTTTGCAAGTGGAAGAAACAATCAATCTAACTGTTTTATTTTTTTATTTACACGCATTTCATAGGAAAATAATACAAATAAAATATAAAATAATAGGTATATGGCTAAAGTTGGTTAAATAATTTATGATCAATATGTTATGTGTAACTCAAATCAAAAAAGCATTTTGAATAAGCTTTTTTTCGATTCTGTGTCCTATAAGTTATAAAAAATGCAAGATTATATTTCTTTGTTTAATTTTGAAATATATTTCGCATATATGATAATAATTCATATAACTTTTTTTTCAGACTTTAGAATTCTCTAGTAAATTTGGATTCTTTGCTAGTCCACATATTGAATGTATATTATTTTTATTTACATACAATGTAATTGACTGTTTGATTTTATGAAAATTGTAAAAAAATGAAAATATCGAAGTGTACATTTTTATTCTTGCGAAATGTTTATTATCGTATTGTATTAAAAATGTTCTAAACATTTACTAGGTGTGAGCTCTTGCATTGTATCTCTGTACAAATTACATGACAAGCTAACAATGGTAATTGAATAAAATGATATTTGATTGATTTCAATGGTTCTATGGGGTACTTGTATAAATTGTACCTACTTGTATAAAAAAAGATTGATAATATGGAATCTACAATAGATACATACATATAATATTGCAACATTGATGTGTAATAAGAACGTTTCCTCGATATTGTTGTCTCCCCTAACAAATACTACGACAGATGTAGCCAAATTATTAGGACCAATATTTATTTTAAACGATGAGAAAATTTGTTAATGTAATCTCCATCGCAAAATTTTGTCAACTTTAGTAATTGTTTGTGTTAAACTTACCTGTCCTTATCCATCAGGTTGCTCACCGTCTATTTTTGTTTTGTTAAACTCCATTTCTACGACAGCAATGTTGGCATACATTATAATTTGAAATGAAGGAAAGAAAGCTCTGGTTTTTCTAAGGTATTTTTCTGTCCCGTTCCACCATATGGCACGGTTTTTTTTGCAAATAAAGTGTGCTTATTTGTAAGGTTTATAGTTTATTTATTTATTATTAAAATAAACGGCTGACACCTTTTTACAATTGACATGATGTGGCGTTATTTGGTAGAGCATGAGAAAAGAATAAATAAAATTAGTAAGAATCTTCCATACAGAATCTTAATTTTCATATTTATCCCAGAGCATGGGTTGAAATTCCTTCATAAAAATTGCAAAAATTATATTCTACGAAACACTCTATATGGACTATTCTGGACTTTCATATTATGAATATTTTTAATACAATTTATTGATAGTTAAATATAATATATATATATATAATTAAGAGACAAATCAGTTGTGCATCATTTACAAAAAAATGTATGAATAGATTAAAATTACCCAACTACATTGGAACATCGTATGAATACAATATAAAATAAATTTTAAAATCTACATTACGACCTGATCAAATTCCTTCTGTGGGGACCCTTTCCAGACATCAATCCCATATTTATCTTTAATTGTAGTCTCTCCTACTCCTCCCAGACACAACTCAAGACTTCTTCATCCACATAGAATAAACAGTATCGATCTCAACAATTCTTCTAACATCGCATAGTCTCATGCAGTTCAATACATATGTAATTAATGTGATTCCACAATCTATTAAGAATCCATGTCTTATATCCGACTTAGAATTTCATTCTAAGTGGAAACCAGAAACTATGAAATAAGAACTCGGAACTAGGAACTCATAACTAGGAACTCGTAACTAGGAGCTCGTAACTAGGAACTCGGAACTAGGAGCTCGGAACTAGGACCGCATCTGATTAAAATAAAAATTCAGAATTAAAAGAATATTCCATTCATCATTCAATTATACATTTGACTAATTAAATAATTCGACAACGTTTTACCTACCTTAATGGCGGATTAATCACTAATTCACTGTTATAACATTATATATAAAATTGAATGAATATCTTTAACATCCATTATGAATTAAAATAAACTTTTTTTATATATTACACAAAACTAATTTGATTTATACATGTCGAGTTGTCGCATCGTAAGAGAAATTTCAAACAACGTGCGGTACTTTTTATAACTCCGCTGAAGAATGACATTGTTGCAAATTTCATAGGCGACTTGTGGGTGAACAAAATTTTATTCTCCACACTTCCTTTCCGCAATGTTGCAAACATTCAAAATTCATACTCTTAACAATTTTAATGTGAATTAATCTGTCACAATGAGCAAGAAAATTATACAGTCTTCAATTACAAAAAACAACAATTATCACTAAAAAACCAATAAATAAGCGAAAATGGCTAGGTACATTAGTACTCTGTCAACAAATACGTATAATAATAATAATAACTGGACAACTTTTTTGAGATGCGCCGTTTTGTGGAAAAACCACCGCAAGGGCCCATTCAAGAATCATAACACCTCCTGACTCTCTAGACAAACACGCACTTGGCGATCGACTACAAACAAATTTTCGACAATAACTGCAACAATAACGCATAATTATACGGTACATATAAGTAGATTGTCGAAAAGTTCGCCAATAGTCGATCGCTAAGCACGGTTTGTCTACGGCCCCTAAACAATAGACATACATTGTAAAAAACAGCTGATACTACTGTTGTAGGAAACATGTGTTATGGATTAATATCATATTGGATAAAGACAGGTTTGGTTAATAATTCAGTATGATAAAAATTGACAAAAAAAATTGTAAAATGTTTTGTTTTGAGTCTATTAATTTGACCACGTGTGTAGTTCTGTTCGATCTAAAGCTTCCGTTGTATGATTTATAACTGTTGGTTGTACGAATCTTCATATTATATATTGTATGTGATCCAACTTCTTGAATAGTCATTCTCTGGGGAAGATGAGGTTTTCCAACTTCTCAAAACTCTCGTATCCCTTCACTATCTGAATCAAAATGAGCATGCTACATCCCAACGGAAAGGGTTCAAAACTTAGTAATTTTGGGAATACTCACCCACCGCATATTATTATTATGAATAATATAAGAAATAGAAGGTTCTATGTTTGTAGGTACTTTATACATATTAGGTACATCGCAACGGATTGAATGTATTAACATATTAAACTTTATCTGTGTTTTGATTGAAATACTAATGTTAAATATAAATATTATTTTATGTGAAATATTTTAGTTCCAATGAATTTTATTTATTTAGCAATAAATGGCAAAAGCAAAAATGAATTAAAGAAGAATAACTCATATATTGAAAGTCTAGAATAAATATTTAAACGGATACTTATATTTAAAATTTATATTTTTTTTCTTCCTCTATATTCTAGATAAAAAAAAATTTCAGTGGTACAAGTAGATTTTTGTCCATTTCTCATATCTGCATCCATTTATCCAACTGCTTCTTCTACAACTCCATCAAGGAATATCCCACAATTATTCCGGTATCCAGCGGACTAAATGTATGTTAGACCGTTAAGTCTATCTGCGCTAAACTCGCCCATTGCACAAATTTATTTGTCTGGTTCTACAATATTTATATTTTAATGTTTAACAGTTTTCATGTTTCTTACATGCAGCTGATCTGCTGGCTACCCCACTTGTGGGATGTGCCGTGATGGTATAATAATAATATTTAATAATGTTTGTTTTTTTGTGCAATAAAGATTTTTATAATTATTATTCTTATCTCATATCTCATTTATTTAACAAAACAATATTAGACTCTACATTTTGAACACAATATAAGATTAACAATAAAATTTAAATATAACATTAGATAACAAAAACCATAAAATATTAAAATAAATTTATATTCAAAATGTAGAACCCCAACATTATTCGAGTTGATTATTCCATAATGTTCTATGAAATAGTACAATCATGGGAGATCACTTACAGAGCTACAGGGACAAAAACCTTCTTACTATCCTAGTGGACGATAGAAGTACAGCCTTCTGCATGCTGTATTTGAGCCTGTCATCTACTCCCAGTTTTCTGAGATTGCTTGACAAACTCTTAGGTATTAAACAATTCACAGACAACACTATAGGCACGATGATTGTGGTAGATGTTCTCAACATATCTTTGATTTCGTGAGCAAGATCAAGATATTTTATTATCTTATCTTGCTCAGCTTTATTTAAATTTTCATCGTGCGGTATAGTGATGTCTATGATGTATGTTTTACGGCATCTGCGATCAACCAACACAATATCTGGTCGATTAGCTAGAATAGTTCGATCAGTTTGAATTGGTCGATCCCAGTAGAGTTTATTATTATTATTATTATTATGTGTCAATAAAAAAGGACATTCAGGATGCCTCATCACCAAATTTAAGATATTTAATGTTTGAAAATATTGTAAACTACTCATTTTGAAGACGTTTTTGTAGGACAAAAGTTTATAGCATTGAACATAAAAGGATAAACGTTATTGTACACTCATGATTTCGATAGAGACAATTCAAACTTTTTCTTTTTTAATTAAAATATTATTAAATATCAAAATCCTTATAACAATTATTAATTAAAATGATAATTATAATAATTGTATTTCTTACTAACTATTTAACTTTCAAATAAAAACGTCTCTTTGAAAACTTTCCGGAAAGTGAGTGGCTTTAAAAGCATTTTAATTACAAGCAGAGTATAAATACTTGTACAGCCAATTAAGGAATAAACAAATAAATTTTACTTTATTTTACTTTGCTTTTGGTAATTAATTATTAATTTGATATTATATTACAACGACCACAAGACTTGCTCTACTGATATTGATTTCACATAAAATGGAAATATTTCTTGTTGTGTAAATATAAGACAGGCGATAAAAAGTTTCAAAACCAACTTACGTTATTATATTATGCTTTTATAATTTAATAAATATCATTAGATTATGTGTGCCCATTTATTTATGATAACTTCAGCACATTTTTTTTTAATCCCTTAATAAAATTTCAGGTTCTACGGTCAAGTCACAAAATTAAATAGGTATGAAAATATGCCATCAAAGATAAATGTTTTATTATATTATTGACATGGTGAGGATGACTAACATTATAATTATAAACAGTAAGTCTATTGGTTTGAATATTTATGTGGGATGCCATAATGACGTAGAAGGATAAATAAACTTAATTAAGTAGGTACTGTTTTACTTTATTCTGTTTGTTTTATATACATAAAAAAAAAAATTTGAATATTCAATATTGTGGCTTGGCTTTCAATGCATGGCTTATGTGACAACTGTGAAATATATATTGTTGATTATTGTTATATTGCAATATTCTCTCTCATCAGAATATAATTGCCTACGTGGCTTAAAAATAGTATATTTCGGAGGCTGGGTTGAAGATTGAATAGGTACCTATGATATCTTAAGGCTTAAATAATCTCCACTCTCAAACTTCCCCTTTCCCTCTCGTAGTCAATTTCGACATAATTATTTCAGCTACTAATATACGTGTAAGTTCCATGCAATGTTTATGAAAAAACTACTACTACTACTATACCATCACGGCATATCCCACAAGTGGGGTAGCCAGCAGACCAGCTGCATGTAAGAAACATGCAAGCTGTCCTCTCCGTGCGTGCCAATATAAAATCAAGACATTCAGGATGGGTGGCAAACCTCATCGCTGAATTTCAGATGTAAAATGTCTGAAAAATTAAAAAAATATAATATAATATTATAGATCAATATTTCATCTCAAATATCATTTTGAAGCTGGTTTGGTAAGTTACCTCTACCGGATTTGATTTATGAGAAAACCAAATAATACGAGGTTAAAATTTAAATGATTACAAAAGACGTAGGTATGATTTTTTATTACCGTGGTATATTATCAAAACAAACAAAAACTTTTGACTTGTTTAATAAAAAAACCTACTTACCAATTTTGATCAAAATTGGTAAGTAGGTATATTAATTATCTGAAACGATGTTGTTTACTCAATACGTTCATAAGAAAACTGAAGGCTATTGAATGGAAACTTGGTAAATATAGGTATTTCATAAAAAATACTTTTATAACTAGATAATCTTGAGATCGTTTTAAACAATATGACACAAAAACAATCAAGTAAAAATCAGGTAATTCTTTCTATTTTTAAGCATTTCGCAAGACATTGTATTTTTGGAAACTTCACCTGCAAAACAGCAGCAAGAATTTTACATTGGAAATTCCAGTGAACGACTATGTTTTTAATATAATGTTGGCAAGTAGACAGTTATTTCTAGGTATCATTTTTATTCTAAGCACTTTAAAAATAAACTAAATAAGGATAAGGATAGTTACATGCCATTATTTACACCGAATTTCCGGATTTTCATTTCGGAACTAGGAAATTTAAATTAGAAAATAACAAAGATTTTTTATATTTTCTTCATATATCACGCGTTTTCGTTTAACAGCGTGGGTTCATTCATCAATTTATTTACAGTAATTTTTCAAAGCAACCAAGTATACGCGTGCTCCGTAAAATGTAGAACATTTTGCGGAGTGAGTCTTGGAAAAATACGAGAACTGTCACTGCTTCTATTGGTCAAGACAAATTGTGCTTGCGGACGCTGAAATACAGTGGCGCATTTATATACATGATCCTATAGGCAAGTATATTTTAAAATAATTTAATGTTACTTTATGAACTTTCGATATTGAAATAATTGGTTAAACGTAACGAGATAAAATGAAGAATAAGGATATCGAGAGAATAAGATTAGACGATGACAGAATAACAAAAAGGGTGTATTTATCTGGTATATGGGATGCAAGAAGGTTCAGACGTCCAAGAATAATAATGGCTTAACCACGATTCTCAAGGACGGCTGCGTGTAAAGCAAGAGAAATCGGTGTATACCTACGTATGATAAATTGGATGAATGTGGAGGAAACGAAAGAAGTATGAAAGGATAGATCAATATGGCGTTTCTTCCTCTCTACCTACCTTATCTAGGACACGGCTTGAGGGTAAAGATAGATGGAGAATATAATTTAATTCACAACATTTTTTAATTTGCTTTTTATGAAAATACTTGCAAAATTTGCAGATTTATATACATTATTTTTATGCCTATTAGAAGACTTTATATAGGTAAACCATAGATAAACCACAATGTCAGATTCGGAGATTAAAAACAAAACCATCTTAGTATGAAAAACATATTAAGTTTATTGAACTTTTTCATTCCATGCATTTTTTTGTCAAGATAATAATATTATTATCATTATACGTCAAAGACTTTCCGATATTAGTTTCATAGGAAATTTGTACGTACATACATAGATAGTTAATTAAAGTGGATATACTTTTTACATTTTACAATAATATCGTTACTCTCAGGAATTATTGAAGTTAATCTAAATATAAGTATTTCTACTTTTAATTGGAATATAATTAATTAATCACATGAGCAGATTTTCATCGCATTTAAATTAATAAAGGAAACTAATACAATGTGCATTATACGTGACAAACTTATTATTGATGAAAATACTGAACAGTAGGTATTAATGACGAAATTTCTTTATGTAATTTTACTACCTGAACACCGATAGAGTGTATGAATTACATGTTTATTTTTAGAAACAACTTATTTCACATTAGCCTTACTTAACTTAACCTAATATAATACTAAACCTGATTATGTATTTTTAAGCAAGTTTTTTATTCTATTGCAAAAATCAAAAGTAGAAATCACTTGAAAAAATTTACGTTTTGTGTAAATGAGCCTCTTCAATACAAAACGATTTATTTCTTATTGGGTAAAGTTTGTTTTCATACCATTGCTTTAAACTCTTTTATAATTGTCACAAAGACAGTGTATTGTAAAAGAGGAGCATCCGAGCAGTCAGAAAACTAGTAAACAAAAAAAAAGAAATCTCTTCTTGGTTAATTTTTTTTATTTATCTGAAGAAAAATTGCTAACTTGGAATAAAGAATGGGTTAGTTGGAAGATATTGCTTCTGCGATAAACTCGTCTATTGCACAATATCATTTATTTGTATCACTTTATTTAAAAATTTTGTAATTATTTATGCTCTTTAGTGTGTAATAAAGTTTATTATTATTATTGATAATAGCCAAAGTTTCTCATTTCTCCCCTATATTTTCAAACTTCCTACTGAAGTACAAATTATTGTACAATGAAAGGAAGTAAACAATAAAATATATTTTATATAGGTTGTATCTACATAAATTTATCGTTTAAATAGTCCAGAATGACTGATCGATTTATATCGTCACATTTCTGTTATATAGAAAGACTAAAAGAAATTGTTTTATTTTCTCCTTAAATGACATCCGACACTGCTTTGCGATATAAAGCGATAGCTTTTGTACCTATTTACATGTAGGAGCAAATAAAAAATATATAAAAATACAAGGCACATTCAGTTGTTAAGAGTTAGTCGTTATAGGAAAAAATGTGATAGTTACATACCTACTTATCATGATCATTTTTTTACTCTATGGGAACTAATGACGTATTGTAATCTGATGATAGGTATTTCTATGAACAGGTGTTCACCCCCTCACGTCACGTCTATTGTAGGGAATACAGAGAGGATGGAACTACACTATTTGAGCTGTCTTAATATACTTGGTTTTTATCTCTTTAATCTTTTTTGAGACAAGGTTTTCCTTGTTTTATATTTTTTCCACCCATTCATTTAGTTTAATCGTAGATATTATATATAGGTATGTGTTGAAAAGTTATTTTCAATAAACATCGTGGACATATGTATGTAGGTTTTTATGTCCACTAAAAAATCAAGAGAGCTTTTTACGTTGCTTTATTACTCAAAACATACGGGAGTAGGTATTACAATCATAAATCACTCGCAAACGAGTGAATGGCTATGAGGAGAATAAAATAGAATAGGAGTACTTTAGTACATAATTGTAATGTTTTTTAAATGTGTAATTCTTCATGTCTACTAAAAATTTCTTAACGTAAAGTTTATAAAAAGGCAAAATTTGATAATGTTTATTAAATTTGTACATGGTGTAAACGCTGAAATTCTTGTAGTTTATATTAAAAACCAAATATTTTATTAGTAAAATCAGGACAAGGATATATAAATCTATTTTTGCATATAATATTTTAATGTGTTTTTTACATGTAGAGTCAATTTGGCATTATTTACATATACAAAGGTTTACATTTATTCACCCTTTGTCAAACGTTTATAATTGAATAACATTTAACTCAAAATTATTCCCTTCGTATTAATGGTTTCCAGTCTTATCGCCTCCTGGTGAGAAAATGTCGCAACACGAAAACACTTTCAGCTGTCTCTTCAACTGAAGTAAATTGTACAAGTGTTTCATGTAGATATTACACACATAAAAATATCTACAGTATATAACGTTTTTGTAGTGTTGTTCTGAATAGACACGTCAATCCAAAAACACCATCGATCTTGTGTCTCGTTGAAACAAAAAAAAATACACTCTTCGGTTAAGTATAAAAAATAATACCGAGAATTTTATCAACAATCTTTTAGAAATTTACTTCAAATGCTCTATAATAAATTATTTATGAATCGTTTAATTACGTCGACAATTTTTTACTGGCAATAAGGTTAGCGGTATAATTCAACTTATGGTTGCGAATTCAAATAGGTATATCTATCACAGCTAGTAGATACGTGTACTCCATCATTCTAGTGCCAACAACGATTTATGCAAATGAGACTTGAACATGGCTGAAGAAGTCTGATGACGGTATAAATGCAGTAGAAATGGGATCATTAAGAAGTATGAGTGTGTAATAGAGTCATACAAAGTAGAGTATGGAAATAATCTGGGGTAGTAATAAGGTAACAGATGTGGCTCAAAGGATCGCGGAGTTAAAGTGGAACTGGGCAGGTCATGTGGCGCGTATGTCTGATGATAGATGGACGAAGAAAGTGCTGGACTGGAGGCCTAGAACAGGACGCAGAAGCGTAGGTAGGCCCCAAACAAGATGGTCCGACGATATTAAAATAGTGGCGGGCCTGCACTGGAGGAGAGTTGCGTCCAACAGAAATTTATGGAAGTCCAAGAGGGAGGCCTTTGTTCAATACTGGACACAAGAAGAAGGCTGAGGTAAGGTAAGGTAAGTAATAATCATAATAAGCTATTGTGGCATGGGCACGTGAAAAGAATAAAAAAGGACACAAGAGAGCAAGAAAATATACATGGCTTAGTGGAATAGTCCTTGGAGACGTGGCAGTTTGAAGATCAAGTGGCTAGATCATAATATAAATCAGATTCACCAGGGCGGATATTTTGAATAGGAGAAAGAGAAAAATAGAAAGAGAAAGAGAAAAAAGAGAAAAAGAGAAAGAGAAAAAACAGCGACGGAAGCGCAAAAGTGTATGCAAGGATAGGAATAAATGGCGCCCTATCCTTTCTGCCTTCTCTGCGAGAGAAAGCCGTGATGGTATAGGTAAGTGATGATAATTTTATATGCAGTTTTTAAATTGTCATCAAAAAAATCATATACAAAATGTATTAATTATTATTATTAAACTCAGTTTATGAAGGTTATTAATATATTCTCGATTTTTCCAAGAAAATAACATCTAATTGAATATAATGACTCTTACATAAACATTAAATTTACGTAAATACTTTGTAAGAATATACTCACGGCTATACTCTCTCGAACTCGTTTAACTAAAAGAGTAATGTAGGCCTTTTCACAGTTCATTGAATTCAGGTAAGTGAATCAAGAAGTTAAACTAAATCAATATACATAAGTAAGTATTAGGTATGTAAGTACTTGCTTCTCACGCATATTGTATTGTTTTTAGAAAAACTTACAACAACTTCTACGACACGATATCTTTATTATAGTTAGGTACTTAGTATTTCAATCCACGAAAATACTTGGTAGGTTTTTTTTAAAAAAAGCCATTGAGCACCCGCCACAGAACATTTATCCCACTCTTTTTCGTATGCTTTTCAGTATACTGTAAAAAACAGGTGTTCAGCGATGAGGCATGACCCTCATCCTGAATGTCTTATTTTTCATTAGCACGGAGACGATCTGCATTTAGACCACTGGCTTGATGGTGATAGGAGTGAAAGGTGTATCTTTAAATAGGTGGAATGGTGCTCAATCCATTCTGCCTACCCCAAGGGTGAAACGGCGTGATGGTACGTTTGTATTTGTATTATATTATTTGGCATGTACATAACTACCTCAAATGCATCTACATACATACAAATTTATTGAAAGGGATAAAAACCTTCTTTTTGATTGAAATTAGAAGTGGTTCGTAATCAATTAAAAACAATTATACCAGTGTATGATAGCTTTGACTACTGTAATTATTTTATTTCTTTTTCATTTTTAGGGCGTAAAAAAAGTTTTTGTTACCGTGTTGAGAGCTTACTCGTCTTTTGCATATGTTTTTTCCAAGAGTTAATGACATTTACCTAGTGAATTTTCACAGTACGGCGCTAAATTATGTTTGTTTGTATTGAAAAAAAATCTAATTTTGTCGTTTATTTTTATTCAGTATTTGTACATTTAAAATTATAAGAGCGGAGAAATATTTTAGTTTGCAATAAGCACAAATTTATCTCTAAGAAATCTGAAATATTACCTACCTTATAAAAAGAATTGTGGAATAAAACTTCGGTATACGAATATTTAGGTTCACGTAACAAAAACTTTACCCGAATATTATATTCGAATCAAATATCGGTTACGCTTCGATTTGTATCGTATTTTTTAACAATATCCCTAAGTGTTCATTCATGAATAAATCAACAACTTGAAAACAACCTCCCTTATTCAACTACTCCTTGAAATCAAATTACGAAGTAATCGTTGTAAACATGCGGCCGTTTATTAGATAAAGACTAGAGGTTCTTGATAGATGCAACTTTTCACTGTCATAATATAATACTTGAGGGACACGGGGATGAAGATTGATAATCCCGTGAGGTTTGTGGGACAGGGTGGAACTTTATTTCACCCCGGGGGTTTCAATGCACCCTGCATTAAGTGAGTAAATATACACACCACTGTCCATATTGTGCACATTGGTAGGTGCATATAAGATTAATACATGGTGTACGTTATACAAACATTTAAGTACACCATGAAGGTTGGTTTTGTGTACGATACAAATTTTTAATCCCAAATACTTCAATTGATGTAAAAGTTGCATAATAAGAAAATATTTTTTGATTATACCTAATTTTATTTAATTCATCTTAAGGACACAAACAGTTATATGTTTTACAAACAGTTATATATTTTACGTGCAAAATACATAACAATAAGTAAAACAATTAAGGTTCTTAAAATGAAATGTTACAAAAATATTTTAAAGATCTTCTCATTTAGAAATATCCTAGATTTACCTTTTAAAGCCGTGAAAAATATTTTACTTTGCGTTTTTACTGTGATTTTTGAAATGATTATAAAATCTTACATAAAATTAAGTAGCTTAGTACAAAGGATTAAGCCAAAGAATTATAATATGATCAATTAACCTTTGGAATAAGAATACTAATACAGAGGCAAATAGGTAGGTACTTTGATTCAAATTAAATTATTTATTGTTTTTCCAGATTCTAAAAGCTGTATGTACGTGGACATTTTTTTTATCAGCTACTAATAAACTAATTTTTGTCATAAAGTTATTTAAAGTCTTTCTCAGTTTTCAAGGCTTTATACTTAGTTTACTTCTTAATTGAATAATTAAGAATGAAGTCCAATTCCCTTTACATAAAATTAGTTTGTCTCATTCAAAAAGTCTTGTATTTAAAGGAGACATTAATTTAAAGAGATATTTATTTATCATATTTTACAGCACAAAACGAGTTTCTCGTGTTTTTGGTTAAAATATTCAAATTTCACTTTTCTCTTCCGCTCGTAAAAGTCGAGTAGAGTCAAGAGAACCGTGATTTTCTTCTATGAACAAGTACCGCAAAAGAGAAATGACGAGAAACTATGTGAATTTATTATGTTAATGAATGTCATTAACAATATTTTATCAAACTCTTAAATCTGGCCGTGTTTCAGGATATAAAATGGAATAATTACCTAGTCATGATTTATATTCTGCCACGAGGGATGGACAAGACGTAAGAAGTTAAAGTTATGCGGAAATTTGAGAAGAAAACTTTTGAAATTCAAATCATTATTCTCTCAGACAAATGGATAGATTAAAGCAGCAATGGTGAGGAATAACTTGAGGGAAAATATAAAAAAAAAAACTTTTCTTTTTTTTATAAATAATACATTATCGTATTTTGCATCTTTTAGTATTATTCTTTCATAAAAATAATTTAATAAATTTTCTTATCCCATCGCTGAATTTAAATGATATATGTAGAGAGAATGAGTGATGAAATCAGGACGAAGAGAATATATCGTAGATGTTTGAAAAGCCTATGACTTAAACCACGAGGAACAAATTCACTGTTTAGTGAGATTCCTTGAAAGATTACTTACTTGAAAAAATATGGGAACTTAGAACAAGCGATATGAAAGAATAGGCCTGTTGGAACGCTTCCAGATCTGTATTTTTATGTAGATATGTAGTATTATTTCATCTGGAGGAAAAGAACCTGGTAGAGCTTTGATGATTTTTTAAGCACAAAAATAAGTATTTGTACTTTGCGCACGCGCTCGACACATAATAACCTTTATATTTTTTTTTAATTTTGAATAATTGAAGCATATTTTATGTTACAGCAAATTTATTGACAAATATTTGGGGAGTAATTGTATTAGAAAAATAAATGTATTGTGTTTTTTGTTCGATTATTGTAAAATGATATTGTGTTTAATAAACTATTATTATTATTATTATTATTATTTTCACGTTAGGCTGATTGAAGATTAAGTTAAGTTAGTTCTCTGACGTTATTTTACGCCACAGCAATGTGTATGAATGATGCAAATAATTAGTTTTGGGCTCATAAAACTTTTGATAAATCGTCACTTATTTTTCAGGTGAAGTATAATGTAATTACATGAATATAAAAACAAAATTCATAAATTGTATTTTGATACGTCTAGCATAACATAAAGTTTAACCAGCCTGTATGACGTATTATTTTCCTAATTTACCCTACTGAAATGAATAAACAAAAGAACTGACAAAATACCAGACTGACAAAATACTGTTAACATGCGTCAATCCAAGTTATTCAAAATCAGCTGATTTTCGTTTCTCCACCAGAATCGAATCATCACTTCAATACATTTAGGTACCTACTTTTATGTTCAAACTTATGTGCCTACATATATTCACAACGCAATTGACCACGTATACAGTATCAAAACTGAATTATCCTCTTGCAGACAATTATAATCCACAGTGTGAGTGGTTAAAATACGTTCCATGTTAACCTGCACATTACCTATTACATATATTCCAATACAACTGTTAGTTAACTATAGGTTTTGGTACATAGTAAGTAGTTCACATAGTGTAGCGCTAAGTGCTTTGCACTGTACAACTGTATGATTAGGTACCTTGTATACGGACTGTGGAAACAATATCTGTCACCATATTCTAACAACATAGGTAGTACTGTATTGGTAATGACTGCAATTAATAATTATTGTATAGTACTGGACCGTACGTTAATCTGATTTGTAATCAGTTCTGTTAATCAATAATAACAGAAAACATAGTACGGCATACTGAGAAATGTTCATTAGTTCTATTAATAACTTACTTAATTGATTATTGAAATATATTGAGACATTTTTTGTTTTTTTGATCGGTGCTTGTTTGGTGCAGGTTCAGTTTGTACTGGGCCTGCGGTGATTGTGATCTGCTTTTGTTTGATTGGTTTTTTATTATTTAATTTTTTTCTATCATTCTTTTGTTAACATTAATATGTGTATGCTGTAGACACACTTAATTGGGGGGTTGGCCTGGCCGAATCAATGTATGTTGTTTTTATTTTTTTGTGTGTATTTTGTCAACTTTCTGTTTGTGTCTCTGATTAATAAATAAATAAATAAATATGTAGATTTGTGGATAAACCTAATTTTATTATATGACCTGGTTGTTTCCAGTAAAAAAGGTTTGGGAGCAGCGAAATTTGATCGTGGACAGGCGCAGGATTGGAGTATTTGGGGATGAGTATCAGGAGGGCTGACCCCGGGTATGCCAGAGAATGATAGAGTTTCGGCATTTCAATTGAGAGACTCAAGTTTGATAGGTACCATCCATTCCAGCTTCACAACACAAGAATATTGCTTACTGTGATGGTAGTCGGGTGTATTTGAGTTTGTGACAAACTAAATTCATAAAAAAATATCTTCTCCGAATTCTTGAAAAAAAAAGTTCAAAAGTCGATAAAAATATAGGTATGTATCTACTCTGTAGTTCGTTGTTTTCTTTACACCTATGAACTACCTACATAGTATAAATTACAGTTAAAAATGTAGAGTTTTGACTCGATAACCATAACTCGCTTACCAATATCACTGCTATAATAAAAACATGATGAGTAAAAATTCATTAAAAATAATATCATTTGCATGTTATAAACAAAAAATAAGACATTCAGAATGGGCGGCAAACCTCATCGCTGAATTTAAGGTGTAAAATGTCTTTATTTTTTTGAACATCGCCTTCAACGGGTTACTAGAAAACTTAAGTAAAGGGTAGAAACAAAATTCTTTTTTGGTTTGTTAAGATATATGGGTGATAGTTTTGATTAAAGAAAATATGCTGATAATTAAATTTTAAAATTAGATGAAAAAAAATAACATTTATTTTATATTTATAAAATATTCATACAGAAATAATTCATTACTTTCAGTTTTCATAGGTTAATCACAAAGTAATTATATCACAAAAAAAATTATAATCCATTTTGAAATCAAATTTATAATAATTATTACATTTTTCTTATCTGAGATTTTTTCTTTAAAATAATAACACCCCTATTGAACGTCTAAGTGTTTCCTTTTCAGTAGGTATCTCATTAAAATACAAGTGCTGTGTTTTATTTATGTAAAAAATCTTTCGCTTTTTGTTCCTTTGAATTGCGTGCTCAACAACACATACCTACATATACAGTTTAAACGATATAATGCTATACCTATGTACGTATAACAATATTCAGCGCTTTAGAATTTCAAGTACACGCCACGGAAAGTACAACTACACGCTATTTTGAATATTCCACAAAATCAACAACAACAAAAAATTACCAAGAACCTAGTTGTTGGATCAACCAAACAACGCTAAGTATCATTTAACAAATAGAATTTGAATTAAAACATAAACATACTATACTATTATACTATACTATACCCTCACGCCGTGTCCCAAGTGGGGTAGGCAGAGAGAACGGAACGCCAAACAGATCTATCTTTACACACTTCCTTCGCTTCCTCCACATTCATACAGTTCCTCATACACGCACGTCGGTTCCTCTTACTCAACACGCGGCCGTCCTTGAGAATTTGATCCACGTGATCAAGCCACGTGGTTCTCGGACGCCCGCGTTTCCTCACACCCTTTCTTTCAGATAAGTATATCCTCTTTGTCATTCTTTCCTCTTTCATTCGTTCCACATGACCAAACCATCTCAATTTATTTACACGCATTCTGTCCACAACAGTCTTCTTGCATCCGCTCATTCTTCTAATATCCTCATTCTTCACTCTATCACGCAGCGTTTTACCAACCATTCTTCTCAACGATCGCATCTCTACTGCATTTATTCCACTTTCGTCCTTCTTCAACCACGTCCATGTCTCGCTTGCATACGTAAGTGACGGTACCAGAATGGTATTGTGCACCAGCATTTTAGCCATGTTCGAAACATTGCCATTGCTGACAATGGGTCGAAGTGCACCGTTTATTCTAGCACCGGCCACTTTCCTTCTTTCAATGTCCCTATCGCATCTTCCATCCCTCGTAAACATACTTCCCAAATATACATACTCACTTACTTGCTCCAAACATTCGTCACCAACTTTAATCTCGCAAATCGTTTTTTCATTCACTCTTTCAAAAACAAGAACTTTCGTCTTCATAACATTCATTTTCAAACCATTCAAATTGCAACTATCATACACACACGTAACAATCTCTTGTAAGTCCCTTTCACTCTCAGCCATTAACACCAAATCATCTGCGTACATCAATGCATTCACCCGAAACCCATTCAGCTCGACACCAACATCCATCTCTTTCACAGGTCGCATACAGTAGTCGAAGAATAGGTTGAACAGCCACGGAGACATGACACAACCTTGCTTCACTCCTTTGGTGAGGACAAACCACTCCGAGAGAGTGTTATTTACCCTCACGCAAGCGGAGCTTCCCACGTTAAGTGAAGATATTGCGCGGATCAATCGGCTGCTCACCCCACACTCCGACAATACGCGCCACAACCTTTCCCGGTCCACTCGATCATATGCTTTCTCCAGATCCACGAACGCACAAAAAAGCCTCTGGTGTTTACCCAGAAACTTCTCTATAACCATTCGCAGGGAGAAGATCTGATCGGTGCACCCTCTGCCATTCAAAAAAGCTCCTTGCGCATCCCATATCTTACACTCAGTTATCTTTCGTACTCTCTCAATCAAAATTCTACCATACAGTTTCCCTATTGAGCTCAGCAAGCTAATAGCCCGATAACTCCCGCATTCAAGTCTAGAGCCTTTCCCTTTGTACAGGGGGCAGATGATAGCCCTCCTCCAATCCTCTGGTGTAACACCTTCTCTGCAACAATCGTTGAAAAGCTCCAAACACCACGCGAGAGCCCCCGGTCCACCAGACTTGATGAGCTCAACGGCAACACAATCATACCCTACAGCTTTACCGCACTTCGCTTTTTTTAATGCGTTCATAATCTCATTCATGTCTATCGTATCGTTTTCATTCACACTGCTTTCACTGTCGTCATACTCATTTGCATTTGTACCATCACATTCAAACAGATCTTCGAAATATTCCTTCCATCTCCGTAACACACATTCATCATTCACTAACACACATCCATCCTTGTCTTTTATCCCTTTCATACTGTTCACACTTGAACCCGTCCTCTTTCGTTTCACTTCCTTCCAAAAAATCTACATAAACATACAGATTGAGATATTCCTTAGGCCAAAGATTTGCCCTTTTTGATTTTCTTATTTTTTTTTAAATACATTTAGAACACTTTTTGAATTGAATATACATTTATTTAAATTTTCTAATGTGATTTGGTAGTAAAAATAAATTGATTCTTATATTTATAAAAAAATCACATTGACAACTCACTTCATTGATGTTAAAATTATAATTATGTATGTCGTCATTTATGTATTGAAGAGCACAATGCGTTCACGACAATCAATAAAAATATAATTATTATGTTCTCTTTGTTTAACAATATTATTTTAATTGAAATTATCTCCCATTCTAATAAAGACTATAACAGTTTTTGGCCAATGTGATCCCAGAAAAAAAATAATAATAAAAATAATTGTTTCTAGTTTTCTTACAAATGCAGCATGCGTTATGTAGAATATGTCTACATTCGGGATTTCATCGTCAGAAAATCGATTCTGCAAGAGTGTTGGTTCAACCCGTTGGCAGATAAAACAACGCATGGCAGACGTGTAAAATGTTACACTTTAAGAAGTGTTCATTAATACCATCAAGTCATTACTAAAAAGAAGGGAAAACAACGTATTGGAGATGGATGCTCCATTAATCGGCGCCGAATAAATCATGCAACATACATACTTACATGCTTCATACCAAAATGCTTCAAATTCAAGACACCTGTTTTTTTTAGTAAGAAAAAATCAATGTCAATCATAATAAATTGTTTGAACTACCATTTGAAAAATGTTGTGTATATTTTAAAGACTTGTTTTACTGAACGTAAGGAATATAAATTCGCACATTGGCTCAGCCATAAAACTTGAATTGTGGGTGGGGAGCTGTTTTCCCTATTACTACTGCTTATACTACTGCGTCCAATAGTTTGCTTTTTAGGCCACCTTGTCAAACCAAAATTATAGGGTATATTGAAAACGTAAAAAGTATTAGTTTAAGGTTGGTATACTATAGTAACAAATTCATATTGAGCTGGTAATAAAAACAGTGGTAGAAGTAGTATTATAGGGTATTATAACAAAACAAATGAGATCTTGGAGATAAAAGAGTACTTATTTTATTTGTATTTGAATAAGTGATTTCTATGGATTTCGTAATTGTCAAAATTAGTTGTTATTTAAACCAAATTATTTTTAGATTCTAGAAATATTTCCACATCTTTTCAAATAGGATTTCAACAAGTTCTATTGCGCTCAGTGACATATAAATACGAACATGTAGCTGTCGATAATTGAGTACGCCAATTTACTGCTGAATGGGTAGGCAGCTAGTTGATTTCTGGCATCAAACATCAAACAAATATGCGGATCAGCTGATAAAATAATGAAAAGTGAAGATATAAGGATTTTTCTGGGAAACAGGAGTGGTGATACTTTTTTTGAGGAATCCAGTAGTTAAAAAAGAGAGTCAATTTAAATGATAAGGCAATAAAGTTCATATAATTTCAAAGATACAAGGTAGCTTTATACAATTTAATAAAAAATAAAATATTATTCAGTGTATGAATATAAATTACTGCCACTTTGCTGTTTTCATTCGTCATTTAGAAACGAGTTGACAATAATTACGCAATTCAAGTTCAAGTATTTATTTTACAAACAAAATGTATAATTGAAGAAGGGTAGGTACTTATTTTATTAATTAATTATACAAATTGTCAAACGGCCTGTTTACATTATTCATTGTTCATTTACAAGAAGCACTAACTAGTAATGAAATATACAAATAATTTACATTTACTCTCACTTTACAATTTATAATAGAAATTATTTATAATAAAATCAATATTTAACGGTGATGAATTCTAACATCTATTTATACAATCATGGCGCATTATTAGATAACTAGGTTGATTTGTTAGCTATGAAATGTGCAGAAAATCTTCTTTGAGGTTAAGAATATATTTACTTTCGTTTATTTTTTTTTAGTTTTAACTGGAAATGGGCACAACGCGCTTATGACAAAACCAATCATATATCTCGATCGTAGAACTACATTCAAATAATGCAACATTGTGCAAAATTTAATCATATGAAGTGAGAACGCTTACGAATTGACCCTAAGCTGATTTAAGTGATCACGGTGTCCATGGTCAAAGTTCACCAATTACGCCATTTTTACGATGTGATTTCCACTAATCATGAAATATTTAATGCAAATCAGATAAAAACAACACTTCTTTAGGATCCCGTGTTTCAGATTTCGAATAAATGAAGATGTCTGACGCGTTTCTGGCTTCTTTTGATTAGATTTTGCACAATGTTACATTGTGTAAATATGATTCTCGAATCGAAAGAACTGATTGATTTTGATACCTATCTACATTTATAATAAACGAAAATGAGGTGAAATGTGATGAAGAATATGACGAAAATGAAATAAAAAATAGAAGGGAAATAAGTCAGTTTCATCGTGTTTTCTATTAAAAAGAAATCAGTTATTTGTGTGCTATATTTATGAATGAATAAACATAAGTGTTTTACGAATGTTTTTAATAAACACGATACTTGATTTTCTCTCAAATTAAGTATTTTATATTACCTATTGCAGAAAATAAGTTGGTACAAAGCATTTTTTTTAATTTCACGCAAATGATTTTGGATAGGATAAATAAATAACTCTAAACTGGCCATCAAAACACAAAACAATTGCAAAGTGAAACAGTGGAATGCTGAAAAGCGGGATTATTGCTTGAGCAATCTTTTAGAGCCAACTCTTAGAAAAACAAGACATAAGTGAATCACAAAAAATATTTTAGCTGAGTGATATGTTGATTATTAATTAGTTATTTAGTTACATGAATAAATTATGAAATTAATAAATTAATACGTATCTAATAACAATATATAAGAAAATGATACACACATGGATGGGATGTACAAAACTAGACAGAATCAAGGTAAAAGGTCTGCTTGTATTGTTTATTAATGGTACACACATTGTTCAAGACAATTGTGGAATAGATCACGTGTTATGAAACACGCAGAAAACTGCTGAGCAGAAATAATCTTTCGGAATGGTTAAAATAAAGTACAAGTGCGAGACTTGTGAAGTAGGAGATTATTCCATAATCTTGATTCATGCACTGCAATGAAGCCCGTGAGCACTTGAGATATGTGGTAGGATAGCCAGAAGGCACATTTAGTTGGAACAAAATGTGTAGTGTTTAGTATAAGAATCCCGTTTTAATAAGATTATTTATATTCATTAAATATTCAGCTTTGATACTTTATACCCCCTCATTGTAGGTGGGGCAGGCAGAGTGGACGAAATGCTATGTACATAGATCATCCCTAATTTTGATATATCTACTTTTTTATTTTTATATATTAAACAATGTCGATACTATGTTTTTATCATAAAAAATAATTTATCAATGAGTTACGTGATATGCTACAAAAGTGTCGGTGCTTTTATAAAAATATCACCTCTGAAAATAAATAAATCTAAGCTAACAATATTCTGCAAAAGACTTCGCGTTGTTCATGTCTAAGAATTATGTCGCAACAGAAATTGTATGTAGAGACGCCGCCATACTAAACCACCACCGCGCTACAAGGAAAAATAATACAAAATATTATTATTAACTTTGTAAGGATTCTGAGAGAACTGGAAGGAGCAAAGTTATAATATTTTTACAATATAATACACTAAGCACTACGATTCTCTTTGACTTGATTTTAAAACATAATTGTAAAATATGTTATTTATTTATTCTTATTCTACAGTACCAGATTTATTCACCTTTTAAATATTCTTAAATAATTTCTATAAATTGTTGAGAATTAGAAATTTTGTAGGAAGAGATGACTGGTGAAAATATGTTCTTAAGGCTGGTTTCTGCTCCCAGGAAGAGCATTAAAACGCGATTGAATTAAAATGAAAACATACCTACATATTATTTTTATTGTAAGACCAAGATTTCTGGGACAATTTCAACTCTTTATTGCAAGACGTCTCGTCATTAGAATACTTTTGTCTACTTCCTAGAATGACAGAATAATATAATCAGTATGTGAACGTGTATAATGAGCACTCAAAGATAGATTATCTATAAAACGACGCTGAATAAATCATTATTAATTGTGTCGGTGCACACGTAGTAGAATTCCCTGAAACATGTGTTTCTTTCTACTTTAGATTATTGATTCCGAGAGAGACGTCTTTCGACTTATCAGGTCATTATCAATCTGATAAGTCGATAGACGTCTCTCGACTTTGTCGTAGTTAAAATTCATATCTTAATAAAAAAAAATAGAATTGCAGTACTTGAAGGTACAACAGTTGCAAGTTTTAAATAATCCCGCAATTATAATGGAGCGTATATTTGTCTCTTCCTTCTCACTTGTGACTTGCTTGACCTTTCGTAACAACTTCACTCTCTTGCCGTCAGCTCTCAGAAACTCAGTCTATTTTTATTGGTACAGCCATAAACACAATTAACATCAAAGTTAAAACAACATTAAATAGAAAACATTGAATAAAAGAGTGACAAAGTAGTGCCCTGTATAAACTAGTGTAATTATTGTGAACTCTTGTAAGTGTGAAACCTGTGCTCAGAACAATAAACATTTTTTTGTCTAAACTTCCTTTTGTTTTTTTTCGATGAATCAGCCAACCAAACTCTATGAATCCCTGAGAGTCTCCAGCTCTACAAAAACTGAACCTAGCTGGGTAGTAATCGAGAGAAGAAGTGTTACAACTTATCAGATTGATAATATCGATAGACAGGAGATTGATAATGACCTGATAAGTCGAAAGACGTCTCTCTTGGAATCAATAATCTATTGAAGAAAGAAACACTTGTTTCAATTACAAAATTACTGAATAAATTTCAGGTTCGTCGGTAGCCTGGGGGTAGAGTCTCGGCCTTCAGAACAAGGGGTCCGTGGTTCGATCCCAGGTGCCGGCAAACTTCCCTTTCACGGCACAAGCTTTTAGCTTAGTGTGAAAGGTGTATAAGGTTGTATTTGGGTTTATAACAAAACCCAGATATATCTTTTTAAAAAAAAAAAATCATTCGTCATCAAAATTTTGAAAAGAAATGAACGGGTAACAAGCAAAACGGGTATTTACCAAAATACTGAGAATACTGAAGCTCACGATCAAGTACATATCTTCGACAAGATGCTAGAAAAGCTTTTTTTATTCAGGAGTAGAAATAAAATTCCATACCAGGACTCACTGGGTAATATTTCAATACAAAATAATTCATTATACATAACTTCAACAATAGTATAATGGACACAATAAGTTCCGTTAAAGTTAAGACGTTCTCAACAATATGAATAATATGATCAAAAGTATGTCTATGTACAATTTTCCAATATTATATCCGCGTACAATGGATATTGTAAAGATCCCCCCAACAATAAACTTTTGGTGGCGATTATTTTACATTTTTGTCTGTTTTACGCCAATCTATATTCACTTAGATTAAAAAGGTTTTTTTAAAAAATTACCTTACAATATGCTTGAATGATTGAAAATAAATCTATATAAAATATAGGAATTTTTTTTTCAATATCTAGCTGCGTAAATCTCACCTATTGTTTGTGAGAGATTTTTGTGTTTAGTTATTCAGTTCTTTGTTTTGAGCGTTGTGATTCGGATTTGTTAGTTAGTTTGGATTTATGACTGAACTTTGTAATAATATCTTCATCAATACATAATATCCTTTTTGTAGAATGGTTTAATAAAAAAGAAGTTTGAATAATTCATAAAACTAGATACCATAAATTCATTTGACATAATATAATAAATGTTGGACTAATACGTAAAATTTGTTTAATATCAATTCGGCGTAAAACAATTCATGCGGAATAATGCAAAACTTTTTTCACATCTGGTAATATTCGACTTGACTTGTGGAGCACGTGCGTCTTTCGTTGTCGTTCTTAGAAAAAGTTTTTGGGGTAGATGAAAAAAATATCAGATTTATCTAAGCTTTTGTTATTAGAGAAATAGTAGTAATAGTTATAGTAAATTTAATAAATTTAATGGTATGAATAATATCGAGGAAAATATAATATTCTGATAAGCATTATTTGTAATCATGAAATTTTCAGACATCCATTATGTATACTTAAAATTATTTTTTTATTTCTATAGAAGATATAATTATAATAACATAATATTTCATTGTCTAAGAGATGATAGCTTCAGGAAAAACGTAGCAAATGTTAATCGAGTACTAGAGTGGAGGGCTGGATGAGGTTAAGGAGAAAATGAAAAATTTATTAAAAGAGAATAACCACTAATTAATAGGGTCAAAAGTCTGGAGGAGGAAAATAGAAATATACTATGGCTCAAGGTAACTGAGCAATTTTTTTTAATAGATATATCTGGGTTTTTGTTATAAACCCAAAAACAAGACGAGGTTGCGAGAACGCATTAATTTTCGTAGCTAAATTACACGGCTACGAAAATTGTCACGTTTTCGCAACGTCGTTAACGTTTGAACGAAAACGAAACGAAAATGTAACGCTTCAATGTGTTTTGACTAGGCCTACTGGACACTGAAAATGAAAATAATGGATGTGGCATCAAGAAATGAGATAATGAAAGGATTTAAAACATTAAATAAGGAAAAAACTTATAAAAATTGAGGGGCTGATACCAGTACAATACAATTATTAAAATTAGAATTCATAATAATTATGCACATAGTAAAACTATAAGAGTGATATAACATTTAAGAGAGAATTTCATAAAAAAATTACTTACTGTTTGATTTTGGATACACTTTATGTATAAGGTAAGACTGACAGAGATTCAATTGAATTATTGCTGATAGTGTTTATCCAAGACAAACTTAAAGAGTCAACTCTTAAGGGATACAAATGGTACCAAATATTTTTTCCTAAGTCACTTACAACGTACTTAACTTTTATTTAACCTGCCTTCGTATAAGAGAGAACCTTTATTCTGTTATATCTACATAAGTATGTGTAAGTTTATTTTTTTGTTAGAAAGTTTGATTTTTTCTGAAAGTATTTGAATTTTTTATCCCATTTTTCCATCCCAACTGTCTCAATGGACTAAATGAATAAATAATGCTTTACCCATTTTGTATTAAAATAGTATCTTTACTTTATACCTATTTTCGGATTTCCGCGAAATGTGCCAAGTTTATTTCCTTATTATACTGAGTATTCATTATTCTTGTTTAGTTTTTTATTCGGAACGTATAAAACTGACACATTTGCTGTCCCATTTGGTGGAATAATGACTGATATCCTATTTCTCTCGTATTTTTTACAGTCCTTTTCATGTTGTCTGGTAATCGGAATCTTCGTGTAGTTGTTGCTGTTGTCTCGAGCTTCGGGGAACGCGTTTTCGCTATCTTAGAAGTTTGAATCCTATTTGTTATTTTATAGGTACTTACTGTTTTCATTTTTATTAATTTTTAATACTGTTTATATTCATTGTGAATTATTTAATGCTACTTCGCAAATTGTTGGATAGATTAATTTTCATTTTTTTTGTCTGTGTTTTATTTATAATAATACATTGTTTGATTCCGTTTTGCATTGGTAGACAAATTCGAGTATTCCTATATTTTAATCAATGTACAAATCAGAAAAAAATGAGTAAGAACACATTTATTTACAAAACATGTATGTATGTATCTGTCTGAAAATACATATTTACTGGAATATGTAATTATGAGAAAGTATGAAGAATGTTGGATATAATAGTCGGCCGGTGTGGCGCGGAGCTAACGCTCTTGCCTTTGAGTCACGAGGTCCCGGGTTCGATTCCCGGCCAGGGCAAAGTGAAGAATGACTATTCAAATTGTCTTGGGTCTGGGTGTTACATGTATATGTGTGTATTGCATTGTATATGTGTGTATCGTCGCGTTAGTACCCATAATACAAGATTCATCTGAGTTTGGGACTAGCTCGATCTGTGTGAATTGTGTATGTATGTTATGTTAAAAAAAAGTAAGTGATATCCACATGCTGGTCCACATGTTTAGTGTATTAATTTTAAACATGTTATGTTATGACTGATTCTTTAATATTGTAAAAATTAAAAAACAAAAATAAATAATAAAATATCAATAATGTATCTAGATAGGTCTATCTGCTCCATCTTTACATCTCTCACAAATGGAAAAAGAGGCTGTGAAGGCTAATTTTGCTATATTTCAAAATGAGAATGAATTAATGTAACAACAGAAGACAGTCAAATTTGAATGAGTTTCTGAATAAAAACATTACAAATTATATGTTTAATATGACACAAACCATTTCAAAAAGTTTTTTAGTTTTTCACACAACAAACTAGTAATATGACATATCTATTTCAACAGATGCTGATTGTGTGAAGTAGGTAGGTACTGTATGCATTGAAATAATAATAAAATTTGATCCTGAAGTTTCATAACCATAATAATTAATTTCGCAAGCTTGTGTGCAAAGTAATTATAACATTATGTGGAATAAAAGTTATTTTTCTGTGGTTACCATCCCGAAGTAAGACTTTTACGTGGTTGCCAACCTCTAATACTAATTCTTCATGCGTGAGGCGATGTGGTTAACCGCAGAAATTTTGCAACGCGCTGCGCCTGATGTTCAACGAAGGAAAGTGAAAAGTTTTTGATCATGACGGATTCGTCTTTGACCATATGCTCTGAAATAATAATGGTAATTATACTAGGTACCAACGGTTCGACTTATTTTATTAGAGATTTTAAATGAAGTATTCTTTGACGTTGTATTTAACTGCACTTTAATTCAAACAAATTGAGAAATATTATTATTTTATTAATTTGAATTGGTCGCTCGTAGGCTAAAACGATACTAGTTAAAGTATGTATACATAGTTATAGTATGTAAAGTAGTGTGTACTTATAGTTTTTTTTACTCCAAACATTCATAATAGGTAGGTAATATTTAGTGTTACCTGCTGCATATAAGTTTCATAAGATAAAACATACTATAATCCGTGGGTGATTGCATCGAATTTATATGGATTAAATTTCACTTAATTTTTTTCTAATATGACAAATGAATCTCGAAAAGAGAACATATTACTTTTCCAGTTTCGAAGAAAATCATTGGTAACAAAAATAACGTTTAGTACAGGGACACTCATACAGAATCGAAATCAATACAAATAATAATTCATTTTGTACTAAATTTCTTTAGTAATATGATTCTCATTACCTATATAGGTGTATAAAGTTACAATGAGTACCTATTGTGTACATATTATGTAGAAAAGATGAGAATTAATAATATTGAATTTACGTAGTAACGTTGTGTATTGCTGTAACAAAGAGATACCATCGCTGTATGAATGGTATTAATTTCACGTGTGATTTGATTATTTCTATACAATGTAGGTACGCACACATCTAGTACAATAACATACATAGATTAATTATAATAATATATCGTATATACACACACACACACTCGTAAATTTATGTACCTCCATCATAATGATACAAGATTAATAACTATAATGTTAGATTTTGTACCTAAGCATGGTTATAGTAAACAATTCGTTAACTTGCTGGTTAACCAAGGATCACAATTGCAAATTGTTGTACCTATCAATTGAATCATGTTCATTCAAAAAATAAATCATTTCTTACAAAATAAAATGTTCCCTTCAAATATCATTGCCAGAAAAATTACTTCACTATTTTATATTATACTTTAAATAACACACAGTTTACTCGAGGTTAGAATAAATCTTAGTGAAAAGTAAACTGTGTGTTATTTAAAGTATAATATCATCATAATGAATTTTCACTCTGTGAATGTACAAACTTTAGAGTTATTTCACTATTTTATTCATTTTGATACTTAAGATCTATTCAGTACGATGGTTTGTATTGTTTTGATAATAATTCTAAGTTTGATAGTTTTTTTTTTCATGAATTGAACCATTTCGGTAAATATTGTAAAAAAATACATACATACTTACCATCACGCCGCTTCCCTCGCGGTGAAGGCAGAAAGGATCGAGCGACACTTCCTCCTATCGTTGCATACATCTTTCACTTCCGTCACTGTCATACAATTCCTCATGCGTGCTCTGAAGAAAAATAAGTAAGTAGGTACATCAATAATGAATCAAAGATATTTGATTTCTTTATCGTAATACTATACAAATATCTATCTGAAGTTTAATAAGTCAAAAATAAATTAAATTTGTCATCGGTGACAAAGTCATCAGTTACAGTTGGTTTTTAAATGGTCATCAGTTTTGTATTTAAAATGGTTACAAACAGTTCTGTTTATCCTATTGTATTTGTATAGGAGAATAGAATGAATGTGAGAGAGAAAACGCAGAGTAGGTACCTAAAACGTATAGTAACCAATCATGATGCTTCGGGTTTAGAAAACTCGGGGGAAAATTCATTATGCGGGAATCCTCGCCGTTTCTTTTGCTAGCTTTCAAAAGAGAGAAAAAGTAACTGAAAAAGGACTTAGCGAAGGATAGAGATTTCGATATGTTTGATGTATTTTTTTCATACATTTATTGATGTTTGTGTTAATATACATTTATTATTGCAATAATAAATATATTTATCTTATGTACCATGGAAATAAATTTTATAATTTATTTCTGCATTTTTTTTAAAGATAAATCAGGATTTGAAGTAAACTGAAAGTATACTCCAAATTCTCTCACAGTAAGCAGTATGCTTGTGTCGTAAAGGTGGAGTAGGTTGACATTGGGTGTGTTCGATCCAGGAATTCTCAATTGAAAGTCCGAGGCTTTACTATCAGGCCACCGATCTCCTCAAAATTTATTAATAAATTCATCAGGTAGGTACATTCATCGGATGACACTAAACTAGCAATTTTGATTAAATAAAATATTTTCAATTTTTTCTCTAGTTCATCTTAATTTGTACAACCTCGTTATTCCATTGAAGAATTTCTTTTACACTCGAATATCAGTCACGGAAATCGTGCTTTAAGCTATTCTAAGCAATGCATAAACAAAGTGAAAAACTTTTATCCTTATCCCGTTACTTCTCGTTACTTCTTCTTACATCTTGCTACATTTAGGTCTTCAATATTTTCAAAGTCCCTGAAAATATAAGAGATCGAGTTTATGTTTTTTTCTTTGCCGCAATAAGAAAAATAGCAAAATAAGTTAGTTTTGCTGTAAAATATTTCATATGAAATAAAATATTTATTGTGTAAAAGATATCATGACTCAAATAATCTGACGAGAAAATATATTGAAAATCCGTTCTTGTATTGAATCCTTACTCAAAATGCTTGGAATGTCTCATCTTTGGTTTTCCCACCCGTCCGTGATAACTCTCAGCTGAAGGTTACTTGTTCCGAAGGTCAATATTGACTTAGTTAGCTTTTTATTTGAGTCGTATAGTATCAAACATTAACAATCTCCATTGTAGGTAGTTTTATAGGAATCAAAATAAATGTTTTATTTTAAAATGTTCAACAGAATTGTTGAGATATATTATTTTATCGAAACATACCGACATATAGTTTGATGATTATTTTTAAATATGTCAAAATATTAAATAATTAAGCATTTATAACGAAATAACACTTGGAGATTGCTGACTTTGTTACTGAGTTTCGGACATTGTTGTTAATGATTCTTACACCGTGTGAGATTGTTGATTATGATACTCAAGTGTTTGATTCACGTGTGCAGTGAGTGACAAGGACGAATGACAAGATGGACAGTGGCGGCTATTTTCCAATATTATCATTTTTGTTGAATATGGAATAAGTACAATGAATATATATTTTCATTACTAATTTTGTATAATATATAGACATTTATTGACATGCATTATTACAAAATATAATATGTAAATAATATTAAAAAAATATTTAAATTTAATAATAATAATATAAATAATTTAAAAAGTTGTAATATAATAATAATAAAAACCTATTTAAAATTATTGCATCTTGATAAAAAAAATCTTTTTTTGTATAAAAATGTCGATGAAAGTCAAACAAATCTTTCATTGTAAGTGATTAACATTTTAGTTACCCTTTTTGATATTGGGATAGATCGGTAATTCTCGAGCGGAATATCTAAAATCAGGACAAAAAAATCGCTGATATTAAATGAGTAAGTACTAAAATATTTGAAGTGTGTCGTATAAAAAAGTAATGTTCACAATATAATAAGGATAAATATATACCTACTGCAAAAAATAAGACGGTGCCGTCACTGTATACAGTTTAAACTTACCTCTTTTCTTTGGCAATGTTCTGCTTCCAATTTGAGGGATTTCTCGTTCTTTTTCTTGCCGTATTTTTGGTCACAGGTGTAGGATAACATTCCATATTTAAAATAAAAATGGTTTAATTAACGAAAAAATAAAAAAAACACCAAAAAACTTATAAAATCCTCTACACGACACGAGACGTAAGACCGCCAAAATGTATTGAAGTATTTCAAGAACAGGAGCCCTCTATTGGTCAATTTGGATATTGTTGCTTTTGATACGAATATTTTGGAGATTGTTGTTTTTTGATACCAAGTGTAATTTTGTTTTTAATTTTTATATGTGAAAACGTTGTTTTTGTTACTGATTTAATAATTCAAATAACTCTATAGTCTATGCTCTATATGACTCAATCAAAATCTCAATTTTGATTTTTTGTGGAGATTGTTGTGTTTGTTACTATACGACTCAATTTTGCAATCAAGTGATATAAGTGTACCAATATACGAACCGAGATAGTAGGGGAAGTTTTGCAAAGACTACTTGAATATACATAGACGCTTCTATCTACTCTCGTAGTATCAAACATCTTAAACTTCAAGTTTTAATGAAATCGTTGATTCGATGTAGGTACCTATACACCTATACACTTGCATTTTTATTTATTCCATTGAATATAAAATACAAAACTATAATACTTCTGTTCATTTCATCTTAATCATAACACTAAAATCTAAGATAAACTATTAACTGAACTGTTCTGAACTGTTCTGATCTATTACGATTCATTTATTTTGTTTGTTTTTTCAAGTTCTTAGAAATACCTTAATAAGTTCTGTTGGTTGTAAAGGTTTTACATGAGTAATTTAAATTTTTACAACTTTTCATTGAAAGTAACATTGTATTGAATTATTCTCATGTTGCGGTTTTAAAGTTTGGTAATATATTTATTAAACCAATGCATGTGCTTTCCTTTCTCCCTCTAAGATCTCAAAAACAGTAGGACGGTAAGCAAAAAAGAACGGAACATTGGCATCAAAATGAGAGTCATTCTAAATATAATATGGTTATTAAATTTTATCCCGTGGAGCACCCGGTAAAGAATTGGTCTCCTACTCTTCTGCGTAAGTTTTCGAGTGTCCTGTAAAAGGCAGGTGTTCGAAAAAATTAAGACATTGTACATCTCAAATTCAGCTATGAGGTTTGCCACCCATCCTTAATGTCTTGATTTTATATTGGCACGAAGAGGACAGTTTGCATGTTTCTTACATGCAGCTGATCTGCTGGCTACCCCACTTGTGGGATATGCCGTGATGGTATAGTAGTATAGTAGTAGTAGTAGTAGTATTAAATTCTTTATTGGAAATGACGTGATCGTGAAAAAGATATATACTTAAATAATATTCATACATTTGTGAAATTGCTGTTCCCTTCTAGAGAAAATTTTTGAAAAAAAAAACAATATTTGAAAACAAATCGAATAAATGAAGAAACGAAGTTGAACAAAGTTCAAATAGTTGGATGTTCTACGTTCTTCATCAAAGCTCCTCTTTTTTTCATGGCACTCTACAGAACGAACCCAGTAAGGCACTAAACAATTCATATCTCATCTACTGGAGTACCTACTATCGATGTTCAGTTATAAGCACAATGAAAAGAAATCTTTTTTTTGCTTCTCTGGCTGTTGTGATACTGTATATAAGTATGTATTTAAAAATTACAGAAATATCTTAGTCCGGCGTACTTATCAGTAAATAAATAGTTTAATAGGTACGACACTTAGTATACAATTTTAACGTAAATATTATAGGCGTTTTCAGAAATATAATTATTAAAATATGATTCTATTATCCAGAATCCCACATATTGTTCTACATGGACTACCTGATGGACGACGCCTACCAGGAAGACCCCCTAAACGATGGAAGGACAGCTGGGCCTCCACATATTAAGAGGACCCTCCTGCATGAACAGACCTCTGGGTCTAAAAAAAGATTAAGAAGAAGAAGAAGATTCTGTTTAGGTACTTATTTCACACTCATTGTTCATTTCGTTTCAGAAAATCGTTGAAGAATAATGGAGATAATAATATCCTAGATAATACAAATACTTTTTGACTTCAATGCTGTTATGACGATACTACTCCTTAATAATTATATATGTAGAGAACTATAAATTGTTTTGAGATTCAAACTTATACATCAATTACGCTAATAATGTTTGTTTTCGTATACCTATAGGGGTTGTTTGATATGTAATTCACAAACATCATGTCTTATAAATGTCATTTGTGATATGAAAGCTTGTTTGTAATCCACCAACCGTTAATAATTTATTTATAAAACACCTTATGGAAGTGTAATATAGTAAAGTAATACTGTTATGGAGAATATATTATAATTACTTTTACAAAGAATATTCAAAATTCAATATATTATTAAAAGAGTTTTTCCTTTTTTAACAAAATTACAAAAAAGAGTGAACTATTTACAGGTTTGTGCATTTAAATCGTGAAAATATATATCTTAAAATTTTATTTTTGATTTTGATAATTATATAACCTAAATCACTCGCAAACGAGTGGATGGCCTTGAGAAAAATAGAATAGAATAGAATAGATAATTATATAACTCGAGCACTTTATTAGTAAGGTATTAAGCTCTCAAGTGAGAAAAAAAAATTCGTTTGATAATGTCGAAAGCGTTCAAATATTATATTTATCAGTGTGATAAATAAACAGTTGTTATTTTATCCATTTTTTATAATTCTTAAAGCATAATAATTATAATTCATTCCCTCAAAGTTGTGCAGATATAAGTTTATTTGTTTGTGTATCAAACACATAATTATAATATTATAACAATAATTAACTCATAGCACATGTACATTTTAAACAAGTTAAATGAACATCAAGATATTTATGTTACTTCATTTAATATATTTAATAAACTTCAAATTAATTACGTTCATTCTTTTTCATGAACCGAGATGTACCCGGAACAGTTAAACAAATCTGATACAGTTTAAAATTGTAGTTTTCAATTTTCACGTAAAAAATATTTCTTAAATACTTTAAAATTATAAAATTTTAAAAACAATAACTAGATTATATTACCTTGTATGAATGTCTTGTTTTTCATAGTACGAAGACAACAGCTTACACATGTGTTCATTATATATAATTATTACACTTATTACCCCACTTGTGGGAGTACCATGATGATGTATGTAAAAAGATAGACACTTTATCATGAGATTCCTGCTGATGGTGTTATTTTAATAATTCACTTACTCAATGAGCTTCTAAATATTGATTTACCAAGTTCATAACATCCCTAAGTAGTAAATCATTTAGTAATTCAATAAAGAATATTAATCAAATCAACCATGATATTTGCCAACTGGGTTGGTTTATAGTTTCAAGCAAACATTATCATCATATTTTCTCTATTTATAAAATCCTCAATACAGATTGATAACAATTTCAAAAATAATGATTGATATATTGACATTGAACGTGTTAATTTACATAATAATAATAATACATCTTTCTATAATATCTACATTTATCTTCATCTTTATTTAGGAAAAGCACCCGAACGTCGAGTAATATCTTTCTCAATTTATTCGTCTCTGTGTAAATGATATCAAACTGTGACGCCTTTCTTTATTATTTGCCACCCACAATACTGTCGAAAAATTATCTTACATCTGTGATAGACAGCTGATAAAGTTGTTTTCAAAATGCTTTTCTGGTGTCAGTCTAAAATTAGTACGTGTATAAAAACTATTAACTCTAGTACAATAACGATTTTATTATAATAATAAATGTATAGCTTTCATGCAGTTCAAAATGCGTTAATATTATTAATAACCAAAATACAGGATCTATATTCAAGTTTGGGACTAGCTCAATCTGTGTGAATTTTCTATCCATGTTATGTTACGTTATATTGGTATATAAAAATGTACCATTTTTTACTTTCATTGCTCCCAATCACTAGTAAACTAGTGCCAATAGAGTTGCTTAAAATTTACAGATGGTTGGGAACGCAAAATAATAAGACAAAATTAATAGATTGAGAGATCTATCTATCTATTCCCTCACGCCGTATCCCAAGTGGGGTAGGCAGAGAGAACAGAACGCCAATAAATTCTGCCCTTACATACTTCTTTCGCCTCCTCCACAGTCATACAATTAAAATTGATAGATATTGCATTTGTAATTGAAGTCATATACTTAATAATAAATGTTCAAAAGAGACGTTTGGGAATAAACTCTCAATTCAATAAAATTTGTCCACCTACTATAATGCCTTATGTATAAAAAAAGAAAAATATTTATATTTGATGTTGAACTTAAAGTTTCAGAATGGGATGCAAAAGGCATAGCAAATTTTTGCAAAGAATGACATGTGTATGGTGATAATAACATTTTTTCACATGAAAATAAAAACATCTTCTTTTAAATTGTCTTACTTATTTTATTATTATCATTGTTATAAGAAATACCTACTTCAAAAATAATAACACACTTTATGCTTTGAAGCATCACAATTTTGAATGAATCATTAAATACATAGGTAAGTAAATAATAAAGTAATATTCATATAGGTACACGTTTAAAGTGTTTACGAAATTCTATTACATTTTTTCCCCGTCATCACTGTTTCTCAAAAATATCATAATAACTCCTTCCAAACTATTAAACACTTCAATAAAAATGTTTTAAATTACTATTATGTCGTGTAGAGCGTCGTCATTTTCTTTTGTTAAGCTTTTTCAGGACGTGTAACAACATAATAATGGACGAAAATGTTTAAAGACATGCTATTTCTGCTACAGTAATGTCATCATTTTCACCAGAATGATTTTTAGTAGGTGAATCTTGAGTGGATATTAGAAGCATGTGTCTCTCAAAATAATGGTCTGGGAGGCTACATTATATCTTCTCATTTCGACGCGGTTTTGATCTTGATTGAAAATTTGTAAACGCCAAAAAAATAAGATATGCCGTCTATAGATACTGTTTATAGATGTTGTATATTGGAAACAAATCCAATACAAAATTATATCAAAAGCACTGTTTATTTTTCATATTACTGATTACATGCTCGAGCGCTTTCGTTAAGCTATTATCAAGAGAACATGTTCTCTTGATAATATTATGATAATGTAGTAAAATGTGGGTTCGTTTTCATACATATTTATAATTGGTACTTTAACATGTTTTTTCACAATATAAGCCCACAAATCCTCGAACAATTAAAATTATTACCAATTGAGATATCTGATCTTGTCATCTGCAAACTGTGTCCAAATCCAGCTAAACAAAAAAAAATGTTAATATTCTAAACGTAAAATTATTACGTTAAAAGATAAAAAATCCATCTGGCACCCCCTAAAAGGTAATTTTAATTATAATATGTACTAAAATATAATATTATATTAAAATTGATATACAGGACGCTCTCTCTTCTATAACATTAAGGCTTTTAAATCGGCTGGTAGCTCATGGTATATTTCGCATATCAAGGTATTTTAATATCTTATAAATAAGATAAATATTGCGGTCCAAAACGGAATACAAAATACTTAGATTTAACTTTATACGTAACTTGAATTGTTTTATGAACAGTTTTATTTTTAATATTATATATGTGAAATATGTGATGAATATTGGATTATGTATGACGGGTCTAAGTGCCTACGGGCAATGGAAATAGATAAAATAAAATAAATAAATAAAGAATTAAAATTAAAGTTTAAAAAAAACACAAAGATAATTGCAATTCTATTTTATGATGTAACTGTGTATTTTTTTACGTGTTTGTAGCAGCAACTCTAAACTATTTAAACGCAGAAGGGATCTTTGATTCAGACTTATACCCCGTGCGTATGTGTTTCATGGAGATAATAAAAATAGAACGAACAGAAAATCAAATAAAACTGCCTACACCACTTTCTACAGAAGCAGTCTAATAATATACCTAATTATAATAAAATAATTATATTCTAGGGAATTTCGCGCTCTTTTGCGAAAAATTCCCTGAAAGAACACACATATTTTTTTTGAAATTAGGTACTATTTTTACCAATTGTGTTCTCGGTTGAAGCCACTGAAGAATATTGTTTTATTTATTAATGAATCAGATCATCTGGCAACGTATAATTTTTATTCATCCAGACACAATATTTTCCTATCTTACGCTCATTAGTAACAAAACAGTTATTATTAAGTAAGTGAGGCTGCTGCGAGTGCCGATTGCATAGTCCTCGTCTCATTGTTTGTTTGGGCGGCCATGCGAATCCGTAATGTCTGGTGGTATATTTTTTTCTCGTTTTGTTTAATGGTGTATTTAATGGTGTGTCTAAATGAATAAATAAAGTAGGTACATCATAAGTAAATTGCGGGGTTTACCTTTTTCATTATTATCGTTCTTGTATTCGTTACTAGTTCCATGGTTTGTAGCAACCAATCGTAATTATGATGGATTGCCAGTCGCTCGGGGAAACTTTTCTTTCCATAACTTTAGTAATAAATTTATTTTTAGACGCGGTCTCTTCGTTTTACTAATGCCTGCTTCACATATACCTACATTTCACTAAAATAATAATCAGTGTAAAAAAGTAACACCATACAAACTTTTTCCAATATTCTATAAGATAGATGTGGAATACAGTTTATTTTTTCTTATTTTTTTACTAAATAGGGCCTTAAAGTGGCTGTAAGCTATAATAAGTATAAATTCCTAGTTAACTAAAGAAGGTAATATGCATGTATGAAGTTGAGGAGTATTTATGTACCTTTTTTCTATCGTTCATAATAAAGCACCTCTGAAGAACATAGTAAGAAAACAAATGTTTTCCATTAAAAGTCGTTTTGAGGCTAATGACTTATTCTTTATCCATATTCCATAACTGTTTAAGTTTAATGTATCGACCGACGGTCCTTGGTTGAAGTTCATGTAAATTAGTTATTAATGAAACAAGCTACAATGTTTTCGACTGTTGACTTTATTAAAAATATTAAAGCAAAAGTAAAGTTCCATTATCGTTTTATTTTTATATTTTTTTTATTTTATTTTCACAATATTGTGAATTTTTGAATGAATGAATGGACACACAATTCACAATAGTGTGAAAGGTGTATAAGGTTGTATTTGGGTTTATAACAAACCCAGATACCTATATCTTTTTAAAAAAAAAAAAAATATTAAAGAATCAAACAGTCATAACATAATATGTTAACAATTAATACACTCAACATGTGGACCAGCGAAGATTCCACTCTTACCAGAAATGTCTTAGTCTTGAGAAAAAAAGCAAAAGTAAAAATTTTCTAAAAAAGTCAAAGTAAATTTAAAACAATAATAATACAATATTTAAAAATAATACAAAAATATAAAAGTAACAAATCCCAAAATACCTACTAGAAATTAGTCTTTCAGTCTCATTAGTCTTGAGAAAAAAAGTAAAAGTTAAAATTTTCTAAAAAAAGTCAAAGTAAATTTAAAAACAATAATTTTTAAAAATAATACAAAATTATAAAGTAAAAAAATCCTAAAATATGTACTAGAAATCAGTCTTTCTGTCTCATTAGTCTTGAAAAAAAAAGTAAAAATTAAAATTTTCTAAAAAAAGTCAAAGTAAATCTAAAAATAAAAAATCCCAAAATACTAGATCGTTGTTTATGAAACAATGTACCTACTGTTTATGAGGAAATTTCAGGCTATCGAAAACTTAAAGTAAAATTTAATGCTTATATATAATTTTGTACCAGGGTCTTAGGTTGATTACCTACAGATTATTTTTTCTGACATAAACTTATCATATTTAACTTAATTAAGTACTTATCTGTTGAGGACATCAGATATAAGATTATCAACTTGTACTTAGTTTGTAAAAGTTATTCGGTAGTTATTTAAGGTATTCAATAGTTTCTATTTATTTTGTACTTTCATAAGTATTTCAGTAGGTACACAAGTTTGTCATATTTAAAATAAACCTTTGCGTATAAAAAATACCTATAAATAATTTATGAAAATAATCCAAGTTTTGAACTATTGACGATCATGACACAGAGTTATAGAATTGAATTGTCATAAAACAAAACATAAACGACATAAATAATAATAAATAAATTCAATAAAGCTCAGTCGATTTACTTCCCTTGAAGAAGGGGTTCAAGCGAATGCCGATCCCTCCGTTTATAAATCACCAATATTGTACGGTTAACTTATTATATTTCCCTGTATTCCCAAGAGGAACATTATAGAGTGAAATATGCTAATAAAAACTGCTGAAGGGGTACTATGCATTTTCTGCAATTGAAGATAAACGAAATTATGAAGATTTTCTGAAGTAACTTCTCAAAAGTAACCATTTGCATGGTATGTAAAATTAATTATTGTTTAATAATAGATGAATATTTATCTAGTAATCCCATCACAAAAAATGTTTCAAATGGCATTATTTTACTCATTCCTTATCATGAACTCTGATCACTAGCAAACGAGTGGATTGTTGCTAAAAAGATTAGAATATAATATATTTGGTTGGCTGGAATATATTATGCCTCCAGTCAATATAAGCTCGCCGATTGCTCATGATTTTTTTGATGTTATTATTATTATTATTCCTTATCAAATTTTCAAAATTGTATATAATTCCACATTTTTAATATTATATAAAATAAACTTTCATCTTTTCATTTGAGTCCTCATTATCGGTACGATAAAAATATAAATTAATACAATTTTTCGTCACATTGAAAACATTTCTTATATCTTGTAAACCGAAAAAAATCTCTTTGAAATATTAATTATAAAAGATATTCTCAGAAATAATTTTGGTATCTTTGAATTAAATTTTATTTACCAGAATTCAGAAATAATTCAATGTGATTTATTGTAAGACTTTGGAAAAGCTGTTATTTCATAACATTCATGCCTCTGGGCAGAGGTGATCCGAGATTTTAATGGGCCCAAACTATTTCTCTTGAGTACGAATGATTTTTTTGTGATTTTCCATACGTCTTTTCAAAGTTGATTTATAATAAGAACGTTTTATATTTTTTCTAGTTTCACGTTTTCTGGTTATTGAGACGACTCTCTCTTTTTTATAAATTGTAGTGTCGTGTGTTCAAAATCTCATGACAAGATGTGATTTGATTATTTTCAACGGAGGATGGTCGCTTATATTTTGTTATCTCGAGAGAAACGTTTCAAGCTGAACAACAGTTTCTTAATTCATACACAAAAATATTTGAAAAATTTATCCCCAATTATGAATATTTGGAAATATGAGATGTGATTTTTCTCAGGCAGTACTCAAGTTTGTTGTATTTTACATACTTGAAAAATAAATTAAATCTCTATGTTGTCAAAAAAGAGCTTCAAAAATACAGGATGATGTTTTCTTATTTTCTTTTCTATTTTGCCACCTCTGCCCATCGGCTTCAGTAATTTGAATAAAACAATATATCGAGATTAATTAATTAAATTTGAGGTAGACTTAACAATGAGTTCATTAACCCTACATAATGAATAATTCCTAAGGTAAGTAAATATTGTATACAATAATTTTCTTGCTAAATATTGATTCGATGAGAACGTATAACTTCTCAATGTTGTATCGTTAAAACTCTACGCTCCTCCATATATACATGTGTCCCTACACAAGTATTATATATTCATTTCTGTAAACTTACAGACATAATGAAGTACAGTTTTAGCAACTTATTAATAAATTTCATACTAATGTATAAAACATATGCTGGGAATACCTAATTCATGGAAAATGTATGGGATTTAAAGTTATTTCTTTTTATAAAACCATGAATTACTAAAAGTTAAATAACAATGGGCTGGTCATATAACAAGACGAGGAGATGGAAGGTGGAACCTTAAATTCTGAAACGGAGACCATGAACAAAAGAGATGAAGGAAAATCTTGAAACATGAACTGTTTACAAAGTATAGATTATGGGAAAACAGTGAGTTTGTGCTGCTCGAGACTAACATCTGTAGAGGAGTTTTGATTTTTTGAAGAGGTCTTTATCCAGCAATGGAGGGATAAAATGAAGCAGTTATGGAAGAATATTCCATATTTTGCACAATGTAATACTTATATAAAATAATTTAAGTGGGTTTTTTGCAGTTATAAAGATATCTTGTTTCGATACGTAGATTATGTAGATTTTATGATGTTTTTTGAAAATATAGATTTATAATATAGATTTATAATAGGTATAAGGGTACCGATTCTGTTATCTTAATAAGTAGAGAATATTTGTGTGTATGTAAAAGTGTATATAGTAGTCGACTCGAACCAGAAGGGCATCAAATATTGCAATCTTCAATTAAGCTGCAGGCAATATTACATAAACACGGGTCAATCCCTCAGCGGAAGATAAAAATACCTTTGGGGGTTGTGCTCTAAACATATCGCTTCTTGCTATCGTGACGTAGCCCTCGTAACTCTACCGCAAACAACTTTATACCTTTAATTATAATATTATTGAAGACTGTTCGTTTACATATTTGTTTATTTTAGCATAGACGATAATATTTGGTTAGATGAAATTGCTTTTTATTAGAATGCCCATTTTTTAACTATGTTTTGGAGAACGAAAACCGTTGTTGATACATTTTTTTAGCTGGATTTTTTTTGTGCATGAAAAAATATAAGTAATGAAAATAGACCTATTATTCACTATTTCTGGCATTAAGTACGTCAAATTATCTTTTGTTTATGTGAAATGTTCGTTTTTGCAGAATATAAATATTTCAACTGAGAACCAAAAATAAAATTATACCTGTTATATTTTAAAGTTTTTTTTTTGCATTCAAATTATGAAAAAATTATAAAAACCTTTGCAATGTACCAACTTATATGTCCACTTTGTTATTTAACTGTGTTATCTAACTATTTGAGTTCGTCGGTAGCCTGGAGGTAGAGTCTCGGCCTAGTGAACATGGGGTCCGTGGTTCGATACCAGGTGCCGGCAAACTCCCCTTTCACGACACAAGCTTTTAGTAGCTTACTGTGAAAGGTGTATAAGGTTGTATTTGGGTTTATAACAAAAACCCAGATATATCTTTAAAAAAAAAAACTTTCGCTATTTTGATGATTTTTCATTCGGGCAAAGCCGGATTTAAAAGTAAGTGTGTGTCTTATTATACTATTCCACTGTAGGTATAAACTGTAGGATATTTATTCTAACTATTTGCTTTGAAATTGTGAGTAAATAAATAAAACACAAACATAACAATATAATCACATTATTCAGAAAATAAATACATAGTAGGTTTGGTCGTTATATAATAACTTAGATACATGAGAATAAAATCCTACGGAGTTCTACATTTTGTTAACAAATCAAAAAAATATTGTTATTTTTTTTTGACTCATGGGATTCCACTTTGTAATAGAAGTCTCGTTATTTTCTTCCCTTACTTTTTACAATGTAGGTCTATCTATCTATCTATCTATCAGTCTTTTATATCAAATCCCTTGTGGAGTATACAAAAGATTAAGCTTTTGATCATAAAATAGCGTACACGTGTCTGTTTATTTAGCTATTCATACAAGTATATATTTTTATTACTCTTATTTTAAATTCATGCATGATCCAGGAAATTTATTTCATTCATAAGACGTGCAGACTGAAGTTAATAATTTCTCACATTTCTTTAAAGACTTTTTTGATTTTATTTATTTATTTATTTAATTCTTCTTGCACATCATCATATATATAACAAAATCAACAAAGCAGTTTACATAAAAAAATAATGTGATGATATGCGGTGGCGAGATTATCACTTTATAGTGATTTCTTTCATCTAACCACGTTTCATTTTGCCGCATTTGTTTTCGAATCTCCTGTAAATGGGAGGTATTCGTGAAATTTGAGGGATATGCCATGATGATTATACCCAAAATAGGATGATAAGTGCCATTTCAATTCTCCATAAATCGTGAAAAAAAACAACAACAAAAAATAGGTAGGTACCTACATAAATATACTCGTACACTTTACATTGTAGGTTATTATTATACTTAATATTGGTAAACTGCAAGAGTATCTATTAATTATATTAATATTCCCAAAACTCTTTTAAATGTTCTTTATTTTCAAGTGTTACTTTGGGTGAATGCATTATAAAAGATTATATTTAAAATTAAATTCAAAAACACTGTTTAATTCCACTATGAGAATTGTTTAAATGTTAAAACGTTTTCGACTACAATGTAGTCATCATCAGTAACACAGTTATCAAAAGTATTGTGTTGTTACTCATGATGATAACATTGTAGTCGAGAACGTTTTAAAAATTAAACAATTGTCATAGTGAAATTATACAGTGTTTTTGAATATAATTTTAAATTATTATCTTTTAAATGATCTTCCCAAAAAACTTCCAAACAAAAATGAATATACCTACACCTCGAATAATTTTTAGAATTATGTATAGTAATTACATATTTGATATCAATAAAACACTTTTTTACTTTTCACTATTGATTTATTAATACTCAAGCGCTTTCGTCAAGTTAGCTTGACATTTTAACGAAACTAACTTGACGAAAGCGCTTGAGTATTAATAAATCAATAGTGAAAAGTAAAACAGTGTTTTATTGATATCAAATATGTTTAAAATGTCTTTTCACAATGTGAACACACAAACTCTAGATCATTATAATAATTACGTTATTACTCATCTTTCACAATGGATAATTTTGTTTTATTTTAAGCTATAGCCTTCTATCTATGTTTTCAAAGTATCCAACTCAACATATTTAAATGAATGAGTTTAATTTTGATTGAATTATGTATCTTTTTCCCACAGAGGCCACTGATTAGCAAATCTTCTAACAGAATTACAAACCACAATGATTAGTACTCGTACACGTCCTAGGTTCATTAGTAGTGGTATATACCTACCTGTTAAAATAAAATAATTTTAATTAAAACACACATGAAAAATACTCTTAGGTTTGTTTATACAAGAGTTAAATTGGTGGATTTAGTATACCTTAGCACAGGACATACTTGTATTGTAATATAATATACAAAGAAATTTGAGTTTAAAGTATTTTTTTTTAATAAGGTTAATAACAAAATCTGGGACAATGACATACCATGATGTTCCTTATACGTGGATGTATGTAATAATGAAAATTTGAATATGATTCTGGATATGAAATAAGTACAAATACATCCTAAACATTCTCAAAGAAAACTTTATGTGTGGCGAAGGTATATGTATAAAGTCGTCAGGGGAAGGACCAATCCTGAGACTCTATCGTCCATACTGCTGATCATCCATACTGCTGATAGAATAATAACATTACTGAAATAAACAGCCCGATTATGGCGGTTCAAAAACCACTGAAAACTCTGAAAATACACTGTTATATTTATTACGTATCAGCAAAGACGAATAAAACATTTAGGTAATTTTTCAAAAAAAATATTGACAAAATAGTGTTATTGGAGAAAATTGATAAAGTTGTAGTATGTTGATTAGTAAACTTTTCACTTATATACCTTACTTGGAGGTCTCGATAGAAAAAAACTTTAAAAATAGCTGTATGTTAAATGCATGCGATGATTCTATTACCTGTCTCACGTGTAGGGGATGTTTTGATTGCATGGATAGAAAAATAAGGAATTTATTACAAAGGGAACCATAATGCAATAGATAAATCAAATAATGTATTATGTGGTACACAGTATCGATCTGTATTGTGTGAGGCAAATAATAAATTGAGTGTGCATTTTCTGCGATGGTGTAATTTGTATTTCGTTAACGTCTCACAGTAATGAAACATTCCACCATCCCTGTTTATTGCATCTTGACGTAATCAAAGGAAACTACCGGTAAGTGTTATTACATATCTTTGTACTTAAGTAGGTAGAATAAATGCAAGTACTTTTATGCACCCTTCATGTATCTGGTAAATGTTACAAGCCGGTACCTTCTACGTAATAAGCAATAGTGGTATGTACATAGTTACTTGCATTATTACCATCTATGTATATTTTATAATTAGATAAAAAATGTTGTGGACGATTGCTCGTGGATATATTTCATCGGAAAGATATAAATAAGAAATTTATTCAGAAACTCTTTAAAATTAGAATTAAACTAGAAGCAGTGCCTTTTTTATCGATTTTATGCATCGCATACCTACTACGACGTAAGCCAGTTAAGCAGATAATTGGCAACAAATTGTTCTGGATTTTAACAAAAAATGGTGTTGTTTGTGAAGTTGTAGTGGGTATTGTACATATTAGGACCCAAAACTTTATCATCACTGCATGAGTGGGAAGCTTGAAGTCTAATTTCACATAGTAAACATAGAGGTCATCGTTACCGCGACAGTCAAAAATACATTCAGTATAGATGGCATAATTTATCGCTGAATTGAAAATGTGAAATGTCATATATTGTGATGTTTTACGAATGCCTGCTTTTTAGAGGACAATCGAAAACTCAAATAAACATTGGGGGTCCTATGCTTTATCGGGAACTCTAGGGAGTATCTGTGTATAATTATAGTCACGATAAATAAATAGATAGGTAGTTATTTTTACAATGTTTACGGTGATACGAAGACGAAGAAAAATGGGAGTTTGTGATGTTAGCAATTAACAATATCACAAGTCCCCTCTTTGTACATAAGATTGATGAGTTCATATACTTAGTGGGAATAGTATCTAGTAGAATTCCACGTTACTTTCGCGTCAATGTATCTTAATCACTCTGTTTTTCCTAGACATTTTTTCTCTCCGTAGGAGGGATTGTTCATGTAATGCGTGTTCCTTATCATATAAGTACCCACATAAATTTTCAGTTCATTCATATCGTGTTCTTATTTTTTTAGGTATAAACATTTTGTTTAATTCGCATGCAAGACAGAAAATAATATATACTACCAGTGCTCGCAATCGTTAACAATATAAATTCTTCCACGTTGGTTCATGTAAATATATTTTTTATTTTGTGAAGAAGGTTTTGTATTTTGTTTACTTTATTACGATGTCACAATCATAGGATTTATAATCTCACTGAAACATAGTTTTTTTTTTTTTTATTTTATATTGCAATATCATTACTATATACCCGGTAGGAGACTGATGTCCTGGCTGTGAAACAAAAGGGAGTGGACTGGCATCCGAAGTGTAGAAGAGCTGTTCCGAGCAGCGCAGGACAGGGACAAGTTCGCCGAGGTGATCGCCAACGTTGGGGAGCCAACTTGAAGAAGAAGATATACCTAGCCGAGTTTACTTTCCCTAGGTACCAATAGTTAATAAGACCTTCAGAATGGGTAGTACCTACCTACCAATATTTTATTTTATATAATTTATATAATTCTATAATACAATTCATTATAATTCTTTTGGTTCTTTTGATAATGTCAACCTAACTTGACGAAAACGATCGATTTATATTATTATCAGTGTGAAAAATAAACAATGTTGTTTTTTTTCAATACATTTCTTATTAATGTATTAAACCATAAGGTCTGTTGTGATGTTTAAGGCCAAAAAAACGCCCCGTCCGTCGTTGAACCAAATTTTTGTTAGTTATATTCAATCCCGTGGGGCACCCGGTAAAGAATTGTTCTCCCACTCTTCTGCGTACGTTTTCGAGTGTCCTGTAAAAGGCAGGTGTTCGAAAAAATTAATACATTTTACATCTTAAATTCAGCGATGAGGTTTGCCACCCATCCTGAATGTCTTGATTTTATATTGGCACGAAGAGGACAGTTTGCATGTTTCTTACATGCAGCTGATCTGCTGGCTACCCCACTTGTGGGATATGCCGTGATGGTATAGTAGTAGTAGTAGTAGTAGTAGTAGTATATTCAATTGAATTCCGACATTTTACTAGCCGCCTAGCTATTTTGTTAATTGACAAACCTAACTATCGGGCAGCGACACATGATGTTAAATTTAAAATACTTAATATAACGTCGTTTACCCAATAATTTCTAATGTAGATGCTAGCATCAGAATTTGATGCTATTATTCTAATGAGATATGGAGGTTTAGAGTTAGCTATTCTAAATCCTCAATTACGCAACTAGTTTAGGAGAATTAAGTACCTAGGTACACATAATTACATATAAGTAAGAGACATAGATTTTTACATGGATAAGACAATGACACAAAATAATAACAGGATATTTCTCATATACGTCTTTAAATATGTACAAATTTAATCATCATCATCATCGCCCTCACCGCTCCTCTCGGGAGCACAGGGTAGAAACCAGCCTCCTCCATTCAGAGCGTCTATGCGCCAATTGCGTCACCTCTTTCCACGACATTCCCTGCGCTCTGATATAGTTATAGGAACGGTGATATAGGAACGGTGTATTGTGAAAGAGGGACGCCCGGGCCGACGGAACCCCTGCGGACGGAAGAAAAGTGCTCTTTTTGGCCAACTATCATTGGGCATTCTCAAAACATGTTGTGCAAAAAAACAAAACAAAACAAAACATTCTCAAAAAAAAATGTGAATGTATGCATTACAATGAAATAAATACATTAAAAAAAAATATCTCGATTAGATAAACCCAAATACATCCCAAACATCTTCGCAGTAAGCAATAAACTAGAGTAACGGAATAAAAAAAAAACAAATGTTAGGTACCTTTGTTTTTTAAATTAATTGTGGCGCATGGTATTGGATGATAGCTGATCTCTGAAAGATTAACCATTTTTCTAACTTTATTTTGTGCTTTTAACATTTATAAAAAAAAATGTTTTCTTCTATTATAAATGTTTTATTATTGAGAGAGAGAGGTATTTCGTCTTATGAGGACATTAACACGTAACATAACACGTATAGACAATTCACACAGACCGAGCTAGTCCCAAACTTAGATATGAATCTTGTATTATGGGTACTAACACGGCGATACACATATACAATGCACTAAACACATAAACATGTAACACCCAGACCCAGGATAATTTGAAAAAGGTCATTCTTCATTTTGCCCTGGCCGGGAATCGAACCCGGGACCTTGTGACTCAAAGGCAAGTGCGTTAACCTCCGCGCCACACCGGTCGTCGAGATTTACAAAAAGAAAGACGTCTTCTCAATTATGAAAACATAGAAGAAATCATTTGTTTTTTTTTTTATTTGGATGTGGAATTCTAATACCTAAATACCAACAAAATGAATAGGTAGAGTAGTAGGTTGATGGCTAGTGAAATCGAACCCGGGATCTCTAGATTCAAAATCCAAGCCTCTGTCATCAGGATACTGACCACCTAACACAAATAGGTAATTAATTTATAAATAATTCAAAACACTGTTATATTTTCACTATTGTGTTTCTAATTATTTATAAATTATTTAATATGAATTTGCACAGTGTAAAGACAAACACCCTTCAGCAATTAACAAATAGGTAATAATATAAACTTTGTAAATAAGACGAAAAAACTTGCTACCTATTTAGAAAAAAAAATGCAATAAGTATCCCACTCTTAGTGGTAACGGATACAAGTAAAGAATGGAATAAGTAATTATTTAATAACAAATTTGTCACAGTGAAAAATAATATTATTAATGAATTTATAATGTAACAGGAAAAATTATTTACTCCCCGGAGTTACAGAAAACAATAAGTTGTATTGTTATTTAGTTTTTTTTATTCATTCTTTTTTAATTCTATTGTCATCATAATGTCGGTTCACTAAACATTGTGAAAGCCCGTTGTGTTTCGAAAACTGTTTAGCCAATGTTTTTTTTATGTCAGATACAAATTTCTGAGATAACCAAAGGTAATCTAGTATCAAAGAATTCAACTACCTATATCATCACAAAATTTAAGGCACATAGGCGCACATAAATTTACTCCCTAATAAGTATCAACCAGCAAAGAACAGAGAGGCCTACGCCAGGTTGATAAATAACTTAAGTGGGACGTAACATTATATTCAAAGAAATATTATTGATACTTTTCATAGAATGCTATGGACATATTTGATCAACAATAAATAAAAAAAATCAAATAAAGCGAACATAGGAACCTATCTATTAAATTATTTCTAAAAAATCGAGGGGTCTAGTAGCTTGATGGTAGTCTTGTAATTACAATTCGAAGGTTTATGGATTATTTATTGGTGGTATACTTTGCCTTCATGATATGTTATAGAATGATTTAACATTGTAAAAGGCGAAAGCCGTTTATTACATGAATAAATGAATAAAAAAATTAATAAATGTACATGTTTTTATTTAGTTTGAGAAAACTTCGAATTTATTTCGGTTTATCATAAACGCAAAACATTTAAAAAATATTTCATATGAAATGTGACGCATGAAGCTTGAGATATATAAATACAGTTTACACATTCACATTATTTTAAAATATATTCTAAAAAACTTGCCCAAAACAGGGTAATAAATGTTTTAAATGTGAAGTTTTTATCATAATAATATGCATCGTCCAAAATTTCCAAAACGTGTACAAAATTATAAAATACATCATCTATTACATTAGATAATAATATAATGTGCCTATGGGGTAAATGTTATGCATGTATTTACTTAGATATCAGTGGTATGAAATATTATATAACGGACATTTTTTGCCCCCCTTTGTGCCCATGTCACGCTCATGATTACCTATGTATTACATTGCAATAGATAAGAGTAGATTTTATTATTATTATTTATACGGACTAACGCTCGCTCCCTCGTTAAGTGCATTCGAAGGGACAGTGACGGATGGATATCGTAATCAGAATAGAGACTAACAACATTATAAGTAGGTACTGTACGATATTATTTGGGACCGTAATTTAAACGCGTTAATTTATGTTGAAATGTTTGTCGACATGAATCAATTTGATTCGTTTATTTTGAATGTTTTTCTTTGTATAGATTTACCTTCATTATTTTTATTAAAGACAGAAAGGAAATGAATTTATTATTGCAAGAGTAGAACTAAGAGAGACGAGATTTTATTATCATAAAAGAAATATGAATGATTTCATCTTGTTTTTCTAAGAGTGGTCTCACTAGCGGCACTGTTCTATTTTCCAGCAAACATCGGTGATTATTTTTTGTTTATTTTTAATTTGTTTAATCTCGATATCGAAACAAAAATAAGCTACATATATTTGTATATTCTTTGTCAGTTCGATCAAATCCCTTCAATATTGGCGATAACTACTTATTATCACAAAAGCTGTACATTATTTTTTTGTATTATGTTGTTCATGAAAGGTATCATATCTGCATAATATCTTAAACGGTTTAATTTGAAATCACTGCAACTATCATAGTTTACGACTTCACAGAAATCCGAGAAGATTTGTATCTACTTATTATTTATGTATTCCAAAGACTAAGGGTGTGGTCTTATATTATATTTTGCATGATGTTTCGTTATCGTCAGTGTCAATAAGTTTTGTCCATCTATATGAAGAACGATTGAAATTATTCCTTCTTCCTTCATCGCCCTCAACGCTCCTCTCGGGAGCACAGGGCAGAAACCAGCCTCCTCCATTCAGAGCGTCTCAGCGCCAATTGCGTCACCTCTTTCCACGACATTCTCTGCGCTCTGATGCCGTTGTTATAGGAACGGTGTATTGTGAAAGAGGGATGCCCGGGCCGACGGAACCCTTGCGGACTCAGAACACATGTCCCAGCCAGGACCATCGTCTTTCCTGTATTACGAAGATTACAGAAATTATATCGATTATATCTATGAAATTACAGAAAATAAATCGATGGCTTTATCCCTGTAAATCGTAGGTAATATTTTCCAATATTGGTCTTATTTGATAACAAGTGTTATATGAAATGTCTATCAAGTTATGTATAATAATATTAATAGTAATAGGTACAGACTTCGTATTATAAATGAACCAGAAAAGGGTATGTTGAATAATACAAGTACTATGTATGAAGTTGAAGCAGCAGTGATAGTAATGTAATAATATAATTTCTTAATCTAATCAGTTCATACTCCATCAGAATGGATCGGATCCAACCGACTGTGTTGTGTTTCTATTTATATATACCTAATATTATAATAAACTTTGTACTACTTCTCGGAAGTATGTACCTAGGTATTATTTTATTGAAGTGGTTGTTATTTAATTTATTTCACTTCTTATTTATTATATATTTAAAATCAAAGATATACCTACAATAATTTTAATAAATAATATACAATAATTTTAAAGTTTGTATCCCGTGGAGCACCCGGTAAAGAATTGGTCTCCCACTCTTCTGCGTAAGTTTTCGAGTGCCCTGTAAAAGGCAGGTGTTCGAAAAAAATAAGACATTTTACATCTTAAATTCAGCGATGAGGTTTGCCACCCATCCTGAATGTCTTGATTTTATATTGGCACGAAGAGGACAGTTTGCATGTTTCTTACATGCAGCTGATCTGCTGGCTACCCCACTTGTGGGATATGCCGTGATGGTATATAGTAATTTTAAAGTTATTTCACTGTTTATTCACCAATTTTACTGTTTTTTTATTTGATAGGGTTTTTTTTTATTTTGTTTCCATCTTTTCGATAATATTTATGTCTAAACTAATTTGTATAGTTAAGAAAAGTTTATTATTGTTATGTTTTGTATTGTGCCAACCTTACTTTTAAAAGGCCTGTTGGCCGTTGATGTATCAATAAATAAATAAATAAATAAATAAATAAATAATTATTTTCAAAAAATAATATATACCTTAGGGTGTCCCTTATTTGGTCGAAAAAAAATTTTTTTTTGTTATTGAAACGCATACCCCCCAATTGTGTTTATTATCCTATTACTTACCCAAATATAGAATTTAAGCTTTCTACGTTGATAGGAACCCGTGCCGACAGAGCCTCAAAGTTTAAGAAAAAAGCTGTTTAAAGCGTCTTTTAAATTTAGCCGTAGATCATCATTTAATACCACTATGTTAGCTAAATATTGATGAAAACACAAATTTACATGGAGCTTTTCTTATAATTATTAAAAAAAGTTACAATATTGATATTACATAATTTGGATATATACTCTAAAAAGTCTCTTTTTTACAGTCTAGGTACATTTTACTATGTTCATGATAACAACGTCATAAGAACTGATTCTATTCTTTGTCTGCGGTTATCGAAACCATGAAAGCTTTGGATTAGTTTAATAGCTCTTTCAGCTGTGTCATTCACCGCTTTTAAGCTAGATATCTTTTTTTTAAGCTTCCACAAATACTACGATTTCTTTATACGAAGATACACCTTCTTAAAGGAAACTGCTGTCAAGTTTTAGTTGTGAAAAAAATCTTTGCTCTTAACGGATACAAAATAACTCAAAAATTTTCCTATAAAAACATTAAGGCTGCTTGTAGAATACTTAAAAAGAACGTGGTAGGTATACCATATTAAAAAAATTGAGCACTACTACCAAACATATAGAGAGCCAGATATCTGTTTCTTCGATCGTTCATATCTCTTACAGAAATCACCAAAGTTTTCTTTTTTAGTAAATTTTCTACAGTGGTCCGTTAGGTCTGCTCATCAATTTCATCATAAAAATTAAAAGGATGGCTATTTCTTTTGACAAATATCACAAAAGGCCGACTGAAATCAGCTTGTCAATTCTTTCGTTATCATTTAATGTTTTTAAAAAACACAAGTCTTGATTTGGCGCTTTCACCACCAAACAGCATTCAAGCAAGGACTTTACATGAACTACCACAATAAATAAACAAACATCTAGTTAAGTTTCTTTGTCCTTAACGCCCATTTTAAACTGAGACTGCAATAAACATATTTTTGAAGACTAAATAGCTCTTGCCATCCATCGTGCTTGATGCATTGCACCAGTAGATCTGATTTTTAAATTATGTGGATACCAGAGGCTCTCTCAGGCGTAACAAAGCTGTGTAAAGCAGCAGGTGCCAACAAGGTCTCTGAAACCATACGCTTTAATCTATTTTTCTCTTCTGCTAGTTTTTTCAGCCTTGCTTTTTTTTCAATTTCAGCCATTTTTTTGTCAACACCCGCTAAGCATCCTGTATGTCTTGGTTCTCTTTGCTTTTACAATAATTTATTATCTTCTTTGATTTTTAGTCTTTTGAGAGCATCGGCGACTACAATATCGCGTAAATTATCCAATTCAAGGGGAAATTCTCCTCACGGTGCCTATGAAAATCCTGAATCTTGTTGCAATTTTTTGTCAGCTCTTTCCAGACCTAATAAAAATCCCCTGACCTCTTAACACGATTATTAACAGCTCTATTAAGTATTCTAGCCTTTTTCCAGAATGTAATGCACACGCGAATGACTAGATTTTTGCTTTCACTAACATTCAACTTAATATCGCGTATGTCGAAAGACGGAACTGCGAAAACTTGACTATTGGACTGTAATTTTGCACCTGTCATCTATTTATTTATCTTCACCAACTTAGAAAATACTTTTTATATTGCTTCTTTGTTCTACTGACATCTTTGAAACATAAAAAATCCGCGATAATTACCAAAAAAGCCGAGACTGAGTGACAGTAACAACGGGCACTCACCGCCCCTGTGAGTTTTTGTATGAAACTTGTATGAAGATGTTTCCGTGCAAGTCGGCACGGGTTGCACTGTTCCGAATAAGATAAAAATTGGTTTTTGAGTGTTTTAGGACCAAATGAACAGAATAATAGCCTATGCGTTGTAAAATTAAAACTTTGAAAAATAAGGGACACCCTAATATACCTATCTTATGAATTCTTGTAGATATTTAACGATTATTTTATTTGAATTTCGTTTTACTTTTAAATTGAAAGTGAACTGATATTCATTAAACACATTTTTTCCAAGAGATATTAACCTTGCTTTCATATACAGAAGAACATTTTTTTCTAACAAATATTCTAGTATGAGTACGTCATAGATTAATTTACATTATAAAAAAAAAATATGTTAATAATAATAACAAATTGACAAATAGTTCATACAATGACAAAAGAGGTATGTTAAGTTTATGGTGCCAAGAAAAAAGATTTATAGAATTTTCTTTAGGAGGCAATCGATAGAAATATGGAAACAGTGTATTTTCCACTTTAATTTTTTAATGAGTTAAACGTTTTCAAAGCTTACTGCTTCATATTCAGAACTTAACTCATAAAAAAATAAAAGTGGAAAATACTGTTTTTTTTAATTATCTTAATTTATATAAAATATTTCAATTAAAATAGAATTCCACAATATTCATCACAAAGTATTCCAAAAGAAATAATTATATGGAGTTGTTTCCGAAAATACTGTGGTTTAAAACTAACTCAAGATTACAAAGATGGTGTCCTGTTATATACAGAATGCAAAAGTTAATACATTTTTTTATAAAACTGCTATAAATGTGTTGTTACCCAGCCACGTATCATCCAGCCATTCTGCAAAGTGTCCAGAATTATTCACAATGTGCGTAATGAATTCACGCTAGGACAAGTGCGGGAATAAGATAAGGATTTTGCCACCATAATTATATGTTGATCTCAGGGCGACACAAAAGACTGTAAGAAGATTAATGCGAAGTGTTTCATTATGAATCGACAGACGAATAACAATGATCAGTACTAAACCTAAGCGATAGATGTCACTGAGATCATTTCCCATTCATCTGTGGAATTACATACATAGGTGGTGGTGATATGCATTGCAATCTTATATATTATTTGGTTAGGGTTCCTTCCATTCCCTTATATTACGAGAAGAGGGTAGAGACATTGTGGTCATGCATTCAACAGGACTATAGCAATTACTGAGGGTGATTAATAGATGCACAATCTTATATAGAAGCCCACCTACAATCTAATGATTTATTTCATGTTCCAACTTACCAATGAATTAATGGAAACGAAATGCAATAGATTGATGATAAATTTTGATTAATTTATTGATTAGGTATTTTGTTCAGTGGTATGAAATGCTTATCCACTCCTTTATGGTAATCTCACTGTCGGGATAGGCAGAAAATTAACTGCATATAATAAATATGCAAGTTGTCTTCAGCGTTCCAATAAAAAAATAAAACATTTGGCATGTGTATCACACCTCATTGCAGAATTGAAGATGTTAAATGTATTATTAATCACAACTACACTAATACACCATCACGGCATATTCCACAAGTGGGACAGCTAGCGGTCCATAATAAATATATAATCAAGACATTTAGGATGGGTGGCAAACCTCATCGCTTAATTTAAGATGTAAAATGACTTAACTTTTTCGAACTCCTGCCTTTTACAGGACACTCGAAAACTAACGGAGAAGAGTGGGAGACCAATTCTTTATCGGGTGCTTCACGGGGTAAGTGTCTTATTAATGAAGGAGGAAATTCATTTTGGTTTTAACATTCTAATGTATTTGTTATTGAAACAGTGATTAGTGTAAATGAAACTAAAAAATCTCCCGTTTTGTCCGCTTTTACTAGCCATACTATAGAAGATGCCAGAATGGACTTGTAGTTATACATTTAAATTTTTAGTTACAAACCCATTTCTTTAATGCCTTCTATGTGATTCAAATTAAATACATTTTATTAGTTCTTATTTTGACATTAAAGTAAGCTGCATAAAAGTAAAACGAGTCTAGAATATCATAAAACTAAGTTTATAAACCACCAACGTCCTCGTGGATATATGTTTATTTTATTGGAGAACACTAAATAAGTCAGGGAAGGGTTGTGATCCTCAGGTTTTCCCTCTGATAATCTAAGATACTACCATAAAACCACTACTGACTACCACTATCTTACAACTCGTCTGTTTACTTGGATCATGTTTTACATAATGTTATTGCTATTCAAGAAAATGGAATGTCCTTCAATGCAACGGTCATCATCCCCCAAGGGCCAATGTTATTATTATGAGAATGCATTCTGAGAACATCCCTCCAGTCGAATGTAACGAATGTCGGTGATAAATTCCCGTAATCCGACTACTCATACAAACACGAGATGACGACTGTTTAGTATTATACTTTGTACTTCTGCCTACTGCATTTGTACATAGTACGGATTGTATGTAATGGAATTACTATACTTATGAGGGTGTATAATAGGGTAGGCGAAACAGGCGTAAGTTTGTCAAGATAAAGTGTCTTGGCACAGTATCGTCACTGATATGTCTTGTTTGGAAAAAATTATCTTGCACAATTTTTTTACCTATGTACGCAATATTTTTGAGATCACATTTGAAAATTGTTCACGATTATTTTGGTTTGCATCAATACCTAGATAATGAATGTACTTATACGAGTACATAGTAATGTCTTTATGAATCCAGTTGTACCTATATAAATAGGTACATACATACATAAATAAAACATTGAATTGTATTTGTTTCGAACTGATTTTTTTATTTTGTTTATTAAAATGATTTGATTTGTTTTTACCTGAATTGTATACATTTTTTTTTTAATATATGAAGACTATGAAATATTTTTTTAATTTATCATGTACTATTGTAAAATGCAAATGCCGTATTCTGTTCAAATAAATAAATAATTTATTTATTCATAATTTTTGTACCATTGTTTAATGAAATTAATCCAGATGCTAATAATTTCTGACATAAGTTTTATTCAATAGCAGATACAAAAATAAATTAGAGTAATTAGAGTAATTGTAAGCTAATAGAAAGTTTTTCCATTATATCTTAAAGCTCTGGTTATATTATTATCGCAGTTAAATAAATTCTGTCAAAAATCATCTGGATTATAGAATATGGTGAGCAAATTTAGCACTTGGATCAACAACCTCTCAACAGACACAAATATATATTATCCTTGTACACAGAGTAGGTATCTAATAACAAATCAGCAACTTTGTACAGCAAAATTTCTACCTATGTAAATCCTATCTTTGTTTATACTTGATGTACGCTATCCATACGAATTACGTGTGATTTGAATTTTAAAAACTTATATTTCACATCTTGATCCGGTTAACATGAGTAGTATGTTCGTACCTGAATATAATCGGGGGAGACAAGAATGGATTTAGGAATCTTAAAGTTTGCGCTCTTCGACAAAATGGGATTGGAAAGTTCACCCGTTAGTTAGAAGGTATCTACAATAGATACCTAAAACAACTTTTAACATTTACCATTCTTTCACAATGAGAAATATATGTATTACTATTACTTATTCGATAATCCGTATATCTGTAAGTTCCATGTTTCAATATTTACACTACTGTAAACTTTTCTGAAGATTTATTATTATTTTGAACTAACATCGTCGTTGCACATATGACGATCAGTACTTCTTATTCACAATGGTGAAAGTAAACAACAATTATTAACGAGTAAAACCTTCAAAGAAATCCTTTTGACTAAATTATGTATACCTACCAAACAAATCTTTAAAAGTTTAAATTGATTACGAATACATTCTCCGAATCAAGTGTTATTGTGTAAGAACAGAAAAACTGGATGAAATAAGATCTTTATTCTTTTAATATCTAAGAAAACTGCTCATTAAATTAATACGACTGTTTTTCATCGCATATACATAATTTTATCCTATTTCTTGTAAAGAATGTATCACCTATCGTGAATTAAATCATTTAAATAATCTCTCAGTGCCTTGAAATTATTATTGTATTGTATTGCAATAAAAAATTCATCTCTTCCAAAATTTCAAAAAGAAATAAAATATGATGAATTTTTTTGTTATGATAAACCTTAAGCTTCAATTTTGAAATCAAATCAATGCAAACATGTTGAATAGTTTTCATCAGTTAGTAAGCTTCATAACACAGGGGAAACTTTTTATTGCTTAGGAAGCCAAATCAGGAGGGACGAAACAAGATTGGATTTTATGATCCTATTGCAAGAAACGACCCCATTACGTGTGGGACCCTTATGCAATACAAAATAAAAGAAGAGGGAAATATTTTTGACCCCTATGCAATTTCAAAGAAAAAGGAAAGAAATAGTTTTTTATTTGAGAAAATGAATAAGGGTAATTTTCTCAAATAAAATTTGTATGTAATCATACAATTTTTGTTAGGTCATATAGTAGATTGATGTGAGTAAAGTACATACCTTCCTACATTGTTCCCGTAAATTTTGTACTATTCTATGAGTCAGTTTTGAGTGCTTTGTTTAAGATACATATCTAGGATTTTCTAGTCTTTTTTATTAGACTAACATTGTACCTAAACATATGGACAAACTCTTTTTAAATGAAAATATCTAAACAAAGCCCATGTATATTTCTCACTTCATTGTGTCTAAAAAATCTTGATATTTCATATTTTTTTAGCTTAAACATTTAAAATGAAATATGTAGGTACCTAACAGTTTGCTAAAATGTAGGTTAAAAGTATTAAAAAAAAATATAAGTAATTATGTACGTGCATTTCATGTCGTATTTCTTTAACGCTTTATTTTTTAATTCACTACTTGAATTACGTTTTTTAAATGAATAGGTCAATATGGTATGAATCTGTATCTTATTTAACTTTTTCTAATTGCCTGATGATGATGTCGAGAATCTCAGAATACTAGTAAGCGAAATTAAGAAAGTCACTTGGATGATAAAGAAATACTGTGTTTTTTTTATTTATGTTGAAAAAGACTTTCAACCAGTATCTTCGGTCAATAATATCATATTTTTACTATATGGGCTATTTTTAAGATAAAACGTATCGATCATTATATTCGTAACTTGTTGGTTAGGAAAGAATATCAGCCTAAGTCACCGTTTGTATTTTTTTGCAACTGTATAATCCTTTAAAAAGTGTAAATATCATCATCATTTCATCATTTCTGTCGGTCCCTCAATCCTGAGGATCGTGACCATCATGCCTCGTTCTGTAGACCATCTGTCTCCATGTTGAGCGATCCTCTGCCATGTGTAAGGCCCCATGAAGTGAGCTCTGTGTGGCCTCCTTAATTTGGTCGCTCCATCTTATTGGCACTCTGCCCCTTCCTCTCCTCCCTTCTACAACCCCAGTCATAATCACTTTTTCTAGGTTGTCAGGCTCTCTTCTTGCAATGTGCCCGAAATATCGCAAAGCGCGCTGACTGCAAATCGTTGAGAGTCGCACCGAAATGTTTAACTCCCTGAGAATGGACTCATTGGTCCTGTGTTCCGTCCAATGCACTCGGAGCAATTTTCTCCAGCACCACATCTCAAACGCATCGATCCTCGCGCGTTCGCTAGCTCGCAGCGTCCACGTTTCAGCTCCGTATAAAAATATGCTGAATACCAAGGTCTTGACTAGTCTTATCTTTGTGTTTCTCATAATTTCACGGCTTTTCCAAATTTTATCAAGACGACCCATTGCTTTCTTTGCCATCTGTGTGCGGCGGTTCACTTCTTTGTAAATATAAAGTACAATATTTGTTTATTATTACACATACATCTGAATTTGAGATACTTGCTTACTTCAACGATTTTGAGGTACTTTCATGGACATATAATGTGCAATCCTTTTGATTAATGAAATACAATAATGTGATGATTTATATGGCATTATCACAATAAATAGAAAGCGTGTGCCTTCAAAGTTGAAATAATAATTATTATATAAATGTCCCCTTAACTTTAACCGATGAAGATTTTGATTCAACTCAAATGGGGGAATATGACAACTCATGTGAAAATCCTTTAGTATTATTATTTGATACTTTCATCACCCTCAAAGTTTCTACTGGTACTTGCATTATATCTAATATCTATCATTATGTATATTTAGACACTTCAGTTTAGCAGACAACGCAATAAAAAGGAAAATAAATAAAATATAAATATCGATGATTTAATGAAATATTGTTTATAAGTATGTGTAACAATTTCTTTTACTTTAATTAGTACAATATCAATTTATTAATTTAAAATTTGTACCTTTCCTAAATTTCCGAGAATATCTCGACGATCTATGCATGAATATGAGCTGCGATTGCACGAAGAGTTGAAAAGTGTTACGCAGGATGGAGTACAAGGGAAAAAAAGATGAAGAGCTTTGTGCAGGTCAATCATCGACGGAACAACGGCGGTGCAAACCAATCATTTGTACAACATCGACGTAACGCTTAATGAGATTGTTTACCCTATTTGGCAATGACCAATTTATTTATTTATAATTATAATTAATTTTTTACACACACCAACAGGGAATTATTTTGGGCCTTTTATACTCGAAAAAGCTTCGATGTAATGAAATTTCTTTGACTTTTTAAGTAGTGATTTATGATTATTGAATTGCTTATGAAAAATTGTTTATGATTGCCTGACGATTCCAAGTGTCAAAAAAATGGCCTACGGATGATTACAAAATCACAATCCAATCCACAGTACTTCATTGTTATTTATTTTTCATGATTTTTATCACAAAAATTCATCGAGCTTAACATATAAATATATCTATGACATCCCTCTTTTGATACTTGCACAATAAAGCTATAATTATAACCATACAAAGAAGCGTTAGGAGTTTGAGTTGTATTTACGTACATATAATTATACAATATAATATATTATTTAGGTACTTGGATACTTTGAGCACCTTTGAAAACTTTTACAGTGTAATATTATGTACAAATAAGTATGTCATTCATTCATTAATGTACTCTCATAATATATTATTATAAGGAGAACTGTTATCGACATTGGTTTTCATTCATGCAGTTAATTGTAAGGTTTCAGGTAGACATGTGTGATATTATTCGTAGCATTATTATGACTTACATATTATGTACATTCATACAACCTTTATACACATAATTTGGTTTAGAGAGATGAAAGAGAATATCAAAACCTTTGAAATATTATTAGGATTTGTGAGTGAGTGTTCACATATGTATATTAGGGTGCTTTTCAATAACAAAACCATTCGCTTTATTGAAATTAATGCACTAACATAAATCATAATTTTACTACACTACTTCTATACAATCACGGCATATCATATAAATGGGGTAGCCAGCGGACTAACTGCAAGTAATAAATAAGCAGATTGTCCTCTCCATGCCATTTAAAAAAATAAAACATTCAGTATGAGTGGTATGCCTCATTGCTGAATTGTATATGTTATTGTCTCATACGTGAGACACAGCCACTCAAAGAAAAAGAGTACTTTTCCTTGCCAGGATCTCTCCTTAGTATGTATGTTAAGTAAGTAATAGAGTACCTATGCGAAACAGAAAATTTATTTATATCATTTTGAATTTTTATTTTAAGATTGGTTTACGTATTTCTTCTACGAATTATACAATATTAATCTTTTACAAATATTTTAACATGGAAATTTGATTCCTTCATTTATTTTTACATGAATCTATATTTTCATGAAGGTTATCAAATTTTTTTCATTTAATACATACTTAATAAAATAAAAAAGTACTCTTCGTATATATTTAACGTATATTAATAAATTTAAGTACTTACCATTATTCTGATATAGGTAGCTTATTTTAGGAGCACTTTATATGTTTTTAAGAAAGTAATTTTTTATTAGATTTAAAACGTTTGATTTTATTCTTAACATAAGTACCGAATGCAAAGGTGCAAAAAAGCGTGAACATTGGAGAATAACGTAGCTTGACCACGTGGATCTAGTTCTCGAAAACGGACGCGCGTTGAGTAAAAGAAATCAACATTAAAAATTGCATGAATCAGGAGAAAGCGAAAGACTAATATTAGGAAAGATCATGTCGTATCGTTTTCTCTGCCTAGCCCACTAGAGATATGGCGTGAGAATATATTATATTGCAAGTGAAATATGCACATAACTGACATTCATTAATGAAATATGTCAAATAAATTAACTTATTTTATTGTTTTTTTTTATAAGTAGGTATATTTAGTGTCATAGAATGAAACAGCTTTTTTTTATTTAGACTATATTAATTTCTCTTAGAAACCGACCATGAAGCAACAATGTTGAAGTAAGAAATTTCTCAGAAAACCTACAGAAGATCTGTCAGCTATTTAGAAACTATGCGATGGAAAGGATTTGAAACTGAACATGAGCATAGTTTAAAATCACACAACATTTTCTAAGAAATCTTTCCTATAATATCCTATAAAATATTTCAGATAGATAGATAAACATTTGGGATAATACTCTTCAAGAATGTTTTCAAGGATTATGGCTTTGCTGTTTAGGTATTTTATATCATTTTCACACAATGTTACTAACGTAGGCGACAGATATTCCGATGTCGACTACTAAGATTTTCACGATCAAACGGCTAGTCCTTTAACTCGCATTTTTTGTGGTACATCTTGCCATAATAAAATAGGTATATAATACGTATTTTAATCATTTATTTAACACTCTACTCGATAGCATACTTTGGAGACAAGGCATTTATTGAAATTTTGCGCCAATAATCTTATCTTTTCCTGTAGCGTCCGAAGTAATGGGAACTATGTGTTGGGAAAGAATGTCGTCTAGGCAGATGGAAATCTTACGGGCGAAAAAAGTGTACGTACATAAACATAGCATGTTGTATCTGGTTCGTAAGATACTGTATGGTGTATGATTTGTCTGTTAGTATAATCTGTCTAAAAATACATTATAATGCGATTCAAATGCAACAACTGCATCCATGACGTTATGTGAACTGTAGGTTTACATTCGCATAAAGAATATTACTTTGACTACTACGCAGATCACATAAAAACATACTATAACTTTAAACTTATCGTCAATGTAGTGAAAATTTCAGTATCAAACTTTTACTCGACTCAAGTTTCATGGTATGAAAGTGTCTTTTAAAATTCACACACTGTTTGCTTCTATATCTTACACGCAATCCGCCTAGCATAAAAATAAAATTTGAATATTGTTATTATTCTAAAGGAAATGTTAAATATTTGATATATTATCTTTGCCTTGTGTCACTGGCGGTATTAATGTTATGTTTTCTATTCTCTTGTATTATCCACAATGGTTTTAGTTCACTCTCAAGTTAACATTCACTGTGAATATTTTATATCTTATGGCACAAAGAGGACGACTTCTATATTCATTACATGCAGTAAAACCGCTGGCTGCAGCACTTGAGAGATATGACGAGACGGTACGGTAAGAACTTAATAAATATGGGGAAAGATCATTTGTCATTGACACCGTTTAGTAGCTATTTGGAAAGGATAGCATATGTACATGTTGCCTCTCAAACAGGTTTTATTTTTCTATTTTGTATACTATTACGGTAAATTCCAGATATGGCGTAGGTAGGTATTGGGCTAAGTACACATAACTAATGAACCGATTGTTAAGTATTTCCATGTCGTGAAGATGACAGATATATTAATAGAATTGGCACACAAGTAATAAAATACCATAATTGGAAATATTGAAACAAGTATTTTGTTCTACTATGGATTAACGCACATGAGAGAGATGTCTTTTAACTTCTCAAGTAATTTTCAATCTTAAGATTTTTTGCATTAACAATATCAGAATAGTGACAATATTCAATCGATTGCTGATCTTGAGAAAAACAGATAGGAAGTTATACCTACATGTATATCTTGTGACTGAATAGGTGTAGCAAAAAAATCTTGGGTGGTGTGTTTTATGAATTTCTGATGTCAACCTATTCTTTCCGGGAATACCACTGATTGTATTGAAATGCTATTGTTACTATTGGTCTTGATCTCCAAAATTGTTCATCCTTGTAGTAGTTATACCGGCACTTATCCCCTTAGTACAGATAAGATAAAACATTGATTTATGTCCAGACTTCCCGCCAAAAACTGTACGCTGCTGCATCTGTTTCCGACATCAAGACGATCGAATGTGACGGTTCGAGTAAAATATGGCGTCAATTTCCCTATCGAATCCTTCGAAATGAACACGTCTCAAAAATCAATCTATTCGATAACATTATTTTTTATTTCTTTCCCCTCTTTTCCTTCTTAACCCTATTTCATTTTACTTTATAAATGTGCAGTCATATTATTAGAACATGGTTCACTGTTTATAGGATAGCCAGTAGCTGCTAGGCTATTTGCAACCCTATTATTCTACAACCTTAATTTTAAATCAATATTCTTAAGTCTTCGAAATACTCAAGACCATTTTTAAAATTATTATCTCAAATTACCCCTATTCCATACATTTAATATTTTTGACAGATATATTTCGCCCACTGTATAATGATTGTATTTAATTTGAATCCATTTCTCTTTAAAATCATTTGTGTTGTAATCAATGTACAAAAAAGGTACATATTTATTTTTAACAATAGGTATTGTTTCAAAATCCTGTACGTGAATATGTCACAGTTAAGTTTAATATTGATAAAAATTATAGAAAAAATATATTTTACAAATTGACCAGAGAATCGAGTATTTTCAAACGACATATTTAAGAAAATTTTGAGACAATGTAAAAAAATGTTTTCAAATATGTAAATGTTTTTCATTTATTATCACCGATTTCGTACAACTTTTTATGTTCATTAAATTAGAAACACTATGTAGAGAATTAAGTCATATATGGTGACATTAATTTAAATAGGTATTTCACTTCAGCGAGAATCGTTATCTATGCTTTTTAGCATCAGTGAGATGAACATTTTTGTTTTAATTTCAATGATATATCAATATAAATTTGATAAAATAAATTTGTTATAGGTATATTATGTAGATGCAAATATGAAAAAAACTGTGCTTTATTTATAGCAATAAGTATAAGTCTTTCAATCAATATCCAATCGCAATAATATTGTTAAGAAATATTATCAGCATGTGCTTTCTATTAAATTTTTAGATAGCTTTTTATTTGAGAAAAACATTATTTTTATAAAATTAAATAAGTAAATACGTGGTCCTCAATGTAGGTACTGTAGATAAATATCTATAGCCAAAATCAACGTTCGAACAATTTTTATCACCATTATAAATATGAGTATGTTCAACAGTTTCAACTCCGTATTCTAATTTCACATCGAATAACAGCCCTTGAAGATGGCCACTACAGAAAAAGTTGAAAAGTTTTGTCGAACTCAGAAAATTATGTAGACTTTAACTTACTTCTTAAACTTCTCGCCATAACACATTTATTTACTGAGTGGACTCCATAAAAAAACAACCAGACGATACGTTAACAAGGAAATATGAAACCTTTGTAGGAGATCCCGATGTAGAATAACATAATTCAAACAAAAAATAAACGAAAAAACTAATTTAGTAGATAGTCCAAAAATGTTTCAAAATGACACCAGCTGTACCTACTGTTACATAGTTACGCGCAGTATATAACAAACTTTTACAATAATTTACGCTCGACAACAGGCTAACTAGCGGACGACGAAGGGACGTGGGTAATTCATTTAACAATTAAAACTTTTAAAACGTTACGTATTTCTCTAACACACATATGTACACAGGTAAAGAGAGAGAGAGAGAGAGAGAGAGAGAGAATGGGTACCTGCTCAATTTGTGTCCAGTAAAGTCAAAAGGTAGTACTTAATTTGGACATGTTTTCATAATATAGGCACTCAAGTCCAGCGCCACTATCGCTAGATAAAATGTAAACATGGTGTGTAACATTATATTGTAAAGTATTTTTTTTTAAATCAGTATACGTAATTCAGATACAATATACATACGTACATAATTATCAATGCTAGTATTTTGTGCTACTATTCTGAGATTAATTGGGTTAGTTGGAAGAGATCGCGCCTTTATGATAAACTCGCCCTCTCTATATTGATTATATCTTATATTTTTCTAGAAAATTATATGTATTGTGATCAATGTACAGCAAGGAATGAATAGATAAATAAATAGTTTTTCGATATCTTCATTATATAGATTAATACTTCCCTGATTTGTGTTCCATGAAAAACTGAATGAATGCGAAAAAAGAGAACGTACCTTGTGTACAAGAACGATTTGGCGTTTCATCCTTTTTTACTTAAGGCTTCATATTATACTACTACTCGATGGCCGATTTTTCAATTGAAAAAATATATGTGGGACTGTTTAATATTTTAATATGATCATGAACTTCCGCCAAATATCGTCAGTCAATAAGTAAAATCTGAAAAGATACAAGTAAAAAGTTATCTTATGTGGCACATTTTTTCATCACGTACCGAACCTCACGAATCCAAAATGTACTACTAGGTAGCATAATTTCATTTATTTATTTTATACTAACGAACCTTTTCAATTTCGTTGTTTTGTTCACTTCTATGTGACATTGTGTAACCAAACACTAGAGGGCATTATTTGACTACGAGATTGTTGTTTATTAGAAAAAAATGGAACGTTTTCGGGAACGCTTTTTGTTATCAAAACCACCCACCCTTGTGCCCACAAACCCATATTTTACTTGTACAATATAATACGTACCCACCTATATACTTATAGCGACTTTAACAGTCACTGGCTCTGCTATGTACCTACTTACTTCTAAATACATTTCTTACGAAATGAACTTTGATTTTCAATTGTATTGATTTAATTTTCTATAGGTATTAGCCAAAAATAATTATTATCTTTTTTCACAACTTTTCCGACAATCTGGACATTTTCTCTTCGCAAAAGTAGATATGATAACGACATCACAAACTTAGGAATGCTATGAGAAGAGGTGACTCAAGTGGTGCAAGGACTCTCTGAATGGAAGAAACTGGTTTCTGTCCTTAGTAGGAGCGTCAAAGGATGATTTCATTGATTTGAATAATTTTTCCAATCATGTTTTTTACAATGAAAAATATATGCTTGTAACGCCATGTCCCGATTTCCTAAAACCTTATATATTTTCACGATTTATCAAGTAGATGTTCATATTTGTCTGCTGGCTACTCCAATTGTGGGATATGCCGTGATGGTGTAGTAGTAGTAGTAGTAGATGTTCATATTTGTTTTTATTGACAATCTTTTGATTATTGCTTCCAAATTTCTCTTTTTTCCATGTTTACACATATTTTAAAGTGACCATAAATTGCATTTATTTGACATTATACCTTCTCATAATGAAATTTGAAATAAAATACTGTTTTACTTTAAATACAGTTATACTATACCCATTTCTGTGTGAAAAAAAATGTGTTGTGTCTATTATATATTTTATTGATGTACATAACTTACTATAGTGTACATTAAATATTTCTACAACATATATCTTTATTACATAGAAATGGCTTGTGCCGTGAATCAAGTGAAAAAATAAATTAATAAATTTCCTGAACGAAAATTCTCTAATTTGAAAAATTATTCTTCTTAGTCAACTTACGTCCGTCACAGGATGAAAACTTTCTCTACCTCTCATATTTTATTTGGCACAATTCATCTGCACCAACATTTATCATCAAAATGTAACAATCCATTATTTCATTTGAAATTATTAAGTGCGACATTTATTGTGATCGGTAATAAGCAATAAGCTTGTTGTGCATTATTTACATACCTTTGTACATGATATTATTATTTTAATAACAAAGTCTCTTCGGGGTGTGTCACGTCACAAATACGTTATTCCCCTAACATAACCACAAGCAATATATTACACACTTTGTACAAACTGGAAATTCTTGTGACCTTTCCACTTTATTGGTTTACTTTTTTGCTTTCTCCACTGTTTATTTTCTTACCATGAAGGGACGTGATTTTGTGTTGAAATTGCTGGATATCTTTGAGTCTGGTGCTTGCTTGTTTGCTACAGTTGTAGGTACATATAATGTTATTTTTGTACAAAGAATTCCAGCTGAGCTGTTAGAGATTAAAATATTTTTAGCGATATGTAAAGAATGTAAACTGAGTATTACTTATTTGTGTACATAAAAAAAAATCTAGACCAACCGCTGTGTCTTAGGTACAATCCACTTTTGTGAATTTTGAGTCTGTGAAATTTGCTTCTTTTGCATTTTGCAAAATATTTGAAATGTGTCAAGTTTAAAACAAAAGTATTAAGTCAATTTATCAATGCATACCATCACGGCATCTTCATCAAGGTAGGTAGCCAAGATATTCTTTATTTAATAAACATGTTAGTCATCCTCTCCGTGTCAATAAATAATAAAACAATTTGGAAGGGTGGAAAATTTTATCACTGAATTAAAGACGGAATCAACGGAGTAACTTAATTTCGGTAAAGTTCACTCATTCATTCATACAATCACGACAAATTCCATAAGTCAGCAGACTATGCATGTAAAAACATGCAAGTGTGATAAAGAGTACAAGTTATATACTTTCAGAATGGGTGTAATACCTCATCGCGGAATTGAATACGTTTTATTCCGAATACAGGATGTTTCATAACTTGATGAATTTCAAGATTTCGAGATTTACATTTATTTTCTATCCATCTTTTCTAAGAATAATGAAGAGTTTTAAAAAAAGTTCACATCTATTATAAACTAATAACAAGAAGGAATAAATAGAAATGTAATGTAAAGAATTGATAATTTGATATTTAAAAGAAAAAAAATCTTTTTGAAATTTTATTTTACATTATCTTAATATTTCATTTTAATGATAAATTTTTGACTTGATCAACATATAAGTATTATGTTAAATTATTGATTTAAATGTTTTTTAGTTTTGATATAATGAAAACAAAATTGTTTTTAGTTTAAAACAGTAAAACTAAAAACAATTTTGTTTTCATTATATCAATATAATGGAGTTTTACAAAATTAACGTCGACTCAATCAATTTTTTAGTTTTGTTTTTTTGGTTTTAATTATTTACAAAAATAATCAATATCCATATACTAACGTTATTTTATTTCTATTTGCTGATTGGTTCATTTATCGTTGAAATTTTTTTAGGAAGTATTTATTGTGTTAAACTGTTTGTCTCTTAAGACTGTAAATAAATCAATCATCATCATTTTGAGCTCGATAGCCGTGGATGGGTCTTGGCTGAAACCAGTACTCACTTCCAATCTTGTCTATCCTTTGCTTTTGTCTTCTAGTTTGTGATCTGCAACGTGGATCCATCCATCGCAGTCTGAGCTTTCCTGGTCTTCACCGTCCTTGTGGTGTGAGGAGTGTGAGGCATTTTACAAAGTTATCGTCGTCCATTCAGATTATGTGACCATCCCATCTTATGTTAATAAATAAATCATCAAATAAATAAATAAGAGAATACTACTGCAGGTACATTTTTGAAATTTCTACTTCCTACATACACAAGATATATTATGTTAGAGCATTAGAGCGATATGTTATTTTTCAAGCATTTGTCACGAGCAATAACTTTATTTATAACAAGCGTCTCCATCGCATTATCTTAATAGCTCGTTTGAAACAAGATTTACATATTTTTCAGGTGACACACGCGACAGCTAAGAGAGAAGAGAAAAAAAATACTTCGTTCATGGAATTCCACCTCCAACTCCCGCCGCATTAGATGTAGATATGTAATAAAATTCACAGCCTTTATTTACATATTTTATTATGAAAGTATAATTTTATTTCGTTGTTTGTGCAGCAAAAAAATAGCAACGATTCTTCGCTTCGTGTCATTGGAATATCGTATGTATGATTATTTTTAACAAGGAACCTTAAAAAATACTTTTTTTATAAAAGGATAAATCTGGATTTGAAATAAATCCGAATACACTTCCAGACACTCTCGAGGTAGAGTAAGTTGGTAGCGGATGTAATCAAGCCTGTGTTTCCCGATTGGAAATCAAACATTTCAATCTTGAGCTAATTAAACAGTTTTTATTTGTAACTAATTACTCTGATTTAGAAATAATTTTATTTTGAAGTATTTCAACAAAAACGTACGTATTGAAAGATTTGGCTCAGAGTAACCTAGAGCTCAAGAAGCAACAATAGACAGGGGTATCTGGAGAAAGTAATCCTTATGTGTAATTGAATCCCAATCTAATTGACTAGGGATAGAATATTATATATCGAGCGTGCAGTCCATAACTTAACAAGCAGAAAATTTCCACAATTTTGATTTAATTGGTAAATACATACAATCAACGCCTCTCTTGTAAATACATACAATCAACACAAGCAAACAACTATGCAAAATACACCGTTCTCTTTATTTATTATAGGTAATTATATTTAGTAATGGAATATTTCGAATTGTTAAACTATTGAACGGAACAAAGACTATGTATGTCTTAAAACAGTGCGATTATTATGTAGTATATTTCACTTGTTATTGTGCATACATACATACATACCATCACGTCGCTTCCCTCGCGGGGTAGGCAGAAAGGATCGAGTTTCACTTCCTTCTATCCTTGCATACATCTTTCGCTTCCGTCACTCTCATACAATTCCTCATGCATGCTCACATTGCTCACCTGTTCAATGTGCTCTTTTATATTTGCCCGTAAACACGGTTTGCTATATCGACTTCATTATTATAATTATATTTCTAATATTGTATTTCACTTTCTGATAATGTTTTTTTGCTGACTTTCTTGTTGTTTTTTATGTTAATGTAAGGAAATTGTTTGTATTGCTTGTAAATGAGTCATTGTTGTAAAAGGCTTTTGTGCCGTTGAATGTATGTAAAAAAAAATAAAATAAAAAAATACTTGCTATTGTGCTTAAACATAACGAAATTACAAAAATGTCGAATACCGATTAAATATTTTTACTTGTTGAGATATATAATTGGACAGTCAATAAACATGTTTTTATATGCATATGAATTTATTTATTTTAATCTTCTTGCATATCATCATTCACATAACAAAATCAACAAATCAGTTTACATAATAAAAAATGCGATGATATGCACTAGCGAGATTATCACTATTTACTCATGGTTTTGTCAATAAAATCCTTTTCAATGAAAAACTCATAACTTTTATTCAAAGTTTTTTTAACATTATATTTGATGAAATCTGAATCGAAAATATAATCGATGTATACGAGAAATTTTTTAGGGACTTTTAAAAACATATATTATTTTATTATTAGGTATATTCACTTCCATATATTCTGTTATAATGTATCATTCTGCATATTATGGTATAATATTCTGAAGGGAATGTAAATCTTAATGGGCATGTTGACACAGGGAAAGATTAGTAATACTCGTACTACATACAGGCATGTTGATAGAATGGATTAAAGTCAAGTCTTTTGAGAGACTGAGGTAGGAATGAATTATGAAATTTGTTTCATGAAAAGAAGGATAAGAAAGGAGATAATAATACAAGGTTGTTTAAGATTTCAGGACATTATTAAAAAGGACTAACTTTTGTAATCGTCAACTTTTAGGTACCTATTTAATAAGAATAGAAATTCTGCGAATAATTGATTTAAAAATGTCGTTTTAGGACAATTGTATTATCCTTGCGAAACGAAACTTATTTAATTGAAATACAAAATTTACAATTTGATAGTTGCAGATTGGTTTTTATTCTCTATATTAAAATAATAACAAAGTTTATATGTTTGCTTTGTAATTTGTGACAAGTAAATTAATAATTGCTGTATTATGTGATTGTTCGTATGGATGCCTACTAATTTGAATTGACTATTATATAGTACCCATTCATTTGTTTATACATGGATGTTTATATTGATGATATTTGGTTGCATTTTTTGTTGTTATTATTTTGGTTATATATATATATATTTATATGAATTACTTAACACCAATTTATGTATTTGTATGTTTATATATGTATATATATTGTAAATGGCTATATGAGCCGTAAATTGAATAATAAATAAATAAATAAATAAAAAAAAATAAAAAATATTAAGCCATTCTCCTCTTCATTATAAACTTATATAAATTTAAAAAACATGTCATGGTTTGTGACACGTGTATGATATTATAATATACTACTACTCTACCATTTCACGGCATCACCCACAAGTGTGGTAGCCAGCGGAATGACTTCGTGTTGGAAAAATACACGTTATCCTCTAAAATAAGACATTCAGGAGAAGTGATATGTAGTTGCTCATTGCTATGTAGTGATGAAAATATTCAATTTCTTATATGTACGTGCATTTTACAGAATATTTGATAATTTACAGAAAACATATATGTGTATGATAGTTGCAATTTGAATGGTTTGAAAATGAATGTTATGAAGACGAAAGTTCTTGTTTTTGAAAGAGAGAATGAAAAAACGATTTGCGAGATTAAAGTTGGTGACGAATGTCTGGAGCAAGTAAGTGAGTATGTATATTTGGGAAGTATGTTTACGAGGGATGGAAGATGCGATAGGGACATTGAAAGAAGGAAAGTGGCCGGTGCTAGAGTAAACGGTGCGCTTCGACCCATTGTCAGCAATGACAATGTGTCGAACATGGCTAAAATGCTGGTGCACAATACCATTCTGGTACCGTCACTTACGTATGCAAGCGAGACATGGACGTGGTTGAAGAAGGACGAAAGTGGAATAAATGCAGTATAGATGCGATCGTTGAGAAGAATGGTTGGTAAAACGCTGCGTGATAGAGTGAAGAATGAGGATATTAGAAGAATGAGCGGATGCAAGAAGAGTGTTGTGGACAGAATGCGCGTGAATAAACTACGGTGGTTTGGGCATGTTGAACGAATGAACGAGGTAAGAATGACAAAGAGGATATACTTATCTGAAAGAAAGGGTGTGAGGAAACGCGGGCATCCGAGAACCACGTGGCTTGATCACGTGGATCAAATTCTCAAGGACGGCCGCGTGTTGAGTAAGAGGAACCGACGTGCGTGTATGAGGAACTGTATGAATGTGGAGGAAGCGAAGGAAGTGTGTAAAGATAGATCTGTTTGGCGTTCCGTTCTCTCTGCCTACCCCACTTGGGACACGGCGTGAGGGTATAGATAGATACATAGAATTACAGAAAACATTGGAAAATCTTTTCTCTGCCAAAGACTCCAGATAAATTACTAAAGATGTCAAGGAACTGAGTATGAAAAAATGTTGAGTTATTATCATGTATCGTCATCCATATTATTATAATTTTAAGCCGCTGTGGACCGTCTTATTTTAAACATCAGCTCCAGCATTTGCCTTTGCACGATAACGGGGAAACCACAGAAAAACCCTTATCAGAGATGTGCATTTTTATCGAGGTTGCCTCTTCTATGTAGTTGAACTATAATTTAAGAGTTTGATGTATTTATATGACACAAGTTATAAGGTTATAATTATTTTACAAAATTATGATAAAAATAAATATGTGTTTTAGGTGAATTTAGACAGAGAGTGAATAAATTATCTATTGGTCACAAAATATGTTGAGTTAAAAAATTAAAATGAACTTAATGACATTTGTCACGGATATTTGAGTTTGAAATATTCTCATTTATATTTTGATATGCCATCGGATATATTATTTTCAAATTGTATTTTCATATCGTATTTGAATGATGCTGTATAAAGTGTTTCTGAAGCTGCTTTTATATGTAGATATGTATGTTGAAACTTCAAAGGAAATACTAAGTGTTGCGTACCGCCATCTGTGTGGTGAATTTTGAAGCCCTTTGTTACTGGCTATAAACATAAGTGGATTCTATGGCAAATAATTTAAAATCGTAGCTTGTCTTTGGTTACGTGTATATAATACACGCACACACTTGATTCACTCTCCTCTTCTTCTCCAATACACAGTCAAATAACATTAATATCTATACTGTTCTATTTTGTTACAAGTTTTACATTAAATCCAATATAATTAAGAAAAAACAGTGTTTGTTCTGCATTACTCATCATTTACACACAACTCAACATTAAGCGATCGTGAAGGGACATAGGCGATCGAGACACAACAACATTGGCGACCGTAAAACAGGACATCTTTCGGAAAAAACATCGAATCCATCATTGCGTATCGTATCCTATATTTTCCTATTCATTTACAATTCTATCCTATAATATTACATTTCCATTCAAATAGATCAATATATTTAACTATCTGGGGATTCATTGCCATTTTATATAAATATTATACATTTTAAGGTTAATTGTTACAATAATATCTACCCTACAATTTCATAACTGTACTCTTATCTAATTGTTGATTTAAAACATTTGTTTAATAAATAAAACTAATATTATCTTTATTGTTTTGCAGATAACCCGTGATTCCATCATTTTTCGGCATTTTTATTGAAAAAAAAACTGTGTGTAAATTCTCGTGAGAAATATTGTTGCAAAATAGTCGCGTGTTTTCAATGTTCATTGATTGGCATTTTTTGCATTGAGTTTTCTCTTTTTATTATTGTATATTTTTAACATTCTAGTGAATTATGTTGTCTGGAGAAAGAGAAACAAGGACAGCCACTTCAAAAATGGAAAAAACACGTGATTCTGAAATGGAGGTTTGCAAAGGATTGATATCAAGGCGAGGCGTTTTGAAGGGACAGCTCACGCGCTTTAAAGATTATTTGAGTAAGAAAGATTTAGATATTTGTGAATTACAGTTAAGGACATCAAGAATGGAAGGCATGCTTGAAAAATTTGAAATGTTGCAATGTGACTTGGAAGAAATTGATGGTGAGGAAGTGGTGTATAGGGATACTTTTGAACAACTATTTTATACCACTTTAAGTAAGGCAAAATCATTATTGAAAGATCAACTACAAGTCACATGTGAAGTTAAGTTAAATCCAATTCAAATACCTACATTTCATGGTAATTATGAAACATGGTTACACTACAAAGATACATTCAAATCTCTTGTAGGCAACAATAATTCTTTATCTAACTTACAAAAGTATCATTACTTACTGAGCTCATTAAAGGGTGAAGCCTTAAATTTAGTTTCTTCTTTGGAAGTTTCAGACACTAATTACTCTTTAGCATGGGACATCTTAACAAGGAGATTTGAGAACACCCGCCTCATTGTGGACAAACATGTTAATCACATTTTCAATCTCATTCCAGTGAAGCCAGAATCATATCAATCTTTAAGGCGATTGATCGATGATTCACAGCTCCATACGCGAGCTTTGGAAAGTTTGGGACTACCCACAAGCAGCTGGGACATCCTGTTAATTCACATAATTGCTAACAAATTAGATTCAGTATCACGTAACATATGGGAATCGCATCACTTGCAGGGTGAGCTACCTACATTAAAGGAACTGTACGAATGTATTGGAGAGAGAGCACGTATTTTGGAGACGACGTCTCACAACAAAAACTTCAAACCATCCAACACCTCCAACCGAGCAGGAGTTGGCTTGGTTGCAAATGTACGAGCAAACCCAGTTTGCCCACTTTGTTCTTCACAACATCGATTAAACCAATGTGAGCAGTTTAAGTCGATGGGGACTCAGCAAAGGTGGGAGCTGGTAAAAAGGCAGCGACTGTGCCGTAACTGTATGTTAAGGAATCATATTGCCAAGGATTGTTCTTCAGGAGGAAGATGTAAGGTGTGTCGGAGGGACCATCACACCTTATTGCACACACCGAGCGTGCACAATTCGACAGCAAATACGGAAACTCTGGGACCTACTTCACAGGTTCCTACTGTGGTGAACCATGCTTCGCTCTCAAACGACGAGGAAGTACTGTTATCCACGGCCATGGTTGGGATCCAACTCCCTGATGGCGGCATTTTTAGGGCACGAGCACTCTTGGACTCGGCAGCACAGTCAAATTTCATTACAAAGAGTTTATGCGAAAAACTCAACTTACGGACAAAGGGAGCATATCTGCCAGTCTCGGGACTGCGTCAACAGGTAACTCACATTGAAGAAAAGGTAGATATAACAATTAATTCTTTATTGTATGATTACAGGAGGAAAATCAACTGTTTGGTCCTGCCTGTAATTACATCAAACTTGCCACTGCGATCTGTGGACAGACGACGTTTTCACGTGCCTTCCCAGATGCAGCTAGCGGACCCTGACTTCCATAAATCTTCTCCAATAGACTTGTTATTGGGAGCACAGGTATTTTGGGAGGTACTTCAGGGAAATCATGCATCAGCTCAACGTCAGCAGCCGATGATGCATCAGACCAAGTTAGGATGGGTCATTGCAGGAGCTATTCCGTGGAACTCTGAAGGAATCAGCAGACAAAGGCCGGTATCTTGTTACATTTCTTTGAATCAATTAAACAAAAATATTGAGAAATTTTGGGAGGTAGAAAGTGTGCCTAATTCTCTGGTTCGAACCCAGGAAGAGACATTATGCGAGAAACACTTTACTAGTACTACGACTCGTGATGAGTCTGGCAGATTTTCAGTAAGTCTACCCTTCAAGGAATGTCCACCTAACGTGGGAAACTCTCTTGAAATAGCCAAGAGGAGGTTACTTTCGATGGAGCGACGGTTTCAGAAGAATACAGAGCTGCACACACAATATGCAGCATTCATGAATGAGTATTTGGAATTGGGGCATATGTCTCCTTGTCTACCTGACAAGGAAAATGCAGTTTATCTTCCCCATCATTCCGTTTTCAAGGGAACAAAAATCCGTGTTGTGTTCGATGGTTCTGCAAAAACATCCAATGGAAAATCCCTAAATGATAATCTGATGAAAACACCTACCATACATAATGAGTTATTTACATTGTTAATTAATTTCAGGAAACATCGATATGTCTTGAGTGCAGATATACAACAGTATTATAGGCAGGTCAATGTACATGAAAGGGACAGGGATTACCAGAGGGTCTTATGGAGGACATCTCCCAGTGAGGAAATAGGACATTTCCGACTCAACAGCGTCACATACGGACTCAGTGCGTCACCATATCTCGCGATGAGATGTCTAAAGGAACTAAGTACAATTTATTCTTCTATTTTTCCTCTCACTTCTCAGGTGATAGAAAAGGATTTTTATGTGGATGATCTCTTAACAGGAGATCATGATAAGCAGACTTGTATTAATTTAAAAAATGAACTGTCATACCTTCTAGACAAGGCAGGTATGAAACTTACCAAATGGAGGTCAAATCTGGAAGACCTACATGACACTGGTCAGAACAATGACAGTAAATCCTTGAATCTCGAGGACGATTTTCAGTGCAAAATTCTAGGGTTGCATTGGAACAGTTACGAAGACACTTTTCATTATAAGGTTAACATTGAAACAAATACATCAACGTCTACTAAAAGGACAATTCTTTCAGATATTTCTAAGACGTTCGACCCGTTAGGACTCATCGGGCCCATTGTAATTAGGGCAAAATTATTAATGCAAAAAATTTGGCAGTTACAGATAGGATGGGACGATGAACTACCTGAAGACATTATTATTGCCTGGAACTTTTACAAAAGGGATCTACAAGACATCAACATCATCAAGATTCCAAGGAGGGTAATTGTGACGTCAACAGGTAGTGCAGACATACAAATATTTGGGTTTTCCGATGCATCGAAGGAAGCGTATGGTTGTACTGTATATTTGAAGTCCATGGATGAACAAGGTAGGACACAGATCAATTTACTTTGTGCAAAATCTAGAGTGGCACCTCTCAAACAACTTACCTTGCCTAGGCTAGAATTATCAGGAGCGCTACTATTAGCTGGACTTGTCAAGTCCATAAAGGAGAACATGGGTTATCAAGGTGTTTCCACTAAGCTTTTCACAGATTCAACTATTGTGTTGTCATGGCTACGAGCCTCAGCAACAAAAATGGATACCTTTGTAGCAAACAGGGTAGCAGAAATTCAGCGTAGCACAGAAGATTGTCAATGGATACATGTATCGTCACAACACAACCCAGCAGACTTGATTTCCAGGGGTACATCTGTACAACAACTTTCATCTTCGACTTTGTGGTGGAATGGTCCATCTTTCATACAAGAGGATGAGAAACTTACAGAATGTTCTTCTACGGTTGATATACAACAAGATATAGTGGTAAATACTACCACACTGGTAAATATTGAATCATGGGATATTTTCACAAGATATTCTTCATTTAATAGATTGCTTAGAATTACTGCATATTTAATAAGATTTAAGAATAATATAACATCAAAAACAGGGCGTAGAACTGGACCTTTACAGGTATCTGAACTTCAACATGCACATGATGTATTGTGCAACATCGTCCAAGGTATTTTCTTTCACAGAGAAATAAGGGATTTGAAAAAGGATGGTCAGGTGTCTGCTCGTAGTAATGTAAAATCATTAAATCCAGTATTGATAAATGGTATACTTTGTGTTGGAGGAAGACTGAAAAACAGTGAGGTACCTACCCAACAAAAACATCCTATTTTGTTGCCTGCGGGACACGCTTTTACAACATTAATTATAAAGTATTATCATTATACTAATTTACATTTGGGTTTGCAGGGACTGTTGGCGCAGCTACGACTCAAGTACTGGCCATTGTCAGCAAAGAATACGATAAGAAGGGTTCTCAAGCATTGTATCCTGTGCTTTAGGTACAAGACACCAGTGAATTACCAAAGGATGGGGGATCTGCCTGCAGACAGGGTCACTGCGACAAGGCCATTTTCAATTGTTGGAGTAGACTATTCAGGTTTCTTCAATATAAAATCAGGTTTTACCAGGAACGCTAAGGTTGTAAAATGTTATATTTGTTTATTTGTTTGTTTTGCCTCTAAGGCAGTGCATCTGGAAGTTGTCACTTCCATGACGACAGAGGCTTTTTTGAATGCATTAAAAAGATTTGTTGCTCGGCGGGGAATGCCAATCAAGATTTATTCAGATAATGGCACAAATTTCATTGGTGCAAGCAACGATCTTGCCAGAATTTATACACAGTTAAGAGCCTCTGAGGAGGAGATTGTTAATTTTTGTTCTCAACGATGGATCGACTGGAAATTCATTCCAGCTCGATCACCCCATTTTGGTTCTCTTTGGGAAGCGGGTATAAAACTAGTAAAAACTCCCTTAAAAAAGGCTTTGAATTCTCAGGTGTTGAATTATGATTCTATGCTTACTTTGATTTGTCAAATCGAAGCCTCCATTAATTCCAGACCAATAACCAGTTTATCCTCTGATCCAACTGATCTCAACCCACTCACTCCTTCCCATTTTTTGATTGGAGACTCGTTGGCGAAGTTACCTGAACCAGATGTATCACACTTACCAGATAATCGTTTAAACCACTACCAAAAGATTATTGCTATGTTCAAGGGTTTTTGGACTAGATGGAGCAGGGAGTATTTCCAAGGACTCCAACAACGGACAAAATGGACACACGGAAATGAGAGACAATTGAAGGAGGGGGATTTGGTGCTAATAAAGGACGAGACTGTTCCCATGCTGTGGAGACTTGGCAGAGTTGTCCAGACACATCCAGGTCCAGATAACGTCACCCGAGTTGTCACCTTGAGGACCCAATCTGGACTGACAAAAAGAGCCATCCATCGTGTGGCATTGCTACCAGAGCCTTCGGAACAGTGAAATACCTATGTGCTATATTGTTTTAATTTTTTCTTTTGTGAAGTGAACTTGAATATATAATAATATGCATTAAACAAAACAATAATACAGTACATCAAGATTTTAAACTCCAAACAAGACTTACATCAAGATATTAATCATTTATAATAGTTGAACATGAAGCTTATAAACCCAAACAAAATATTTAATTAAAAACATGGACATTTAACCTCAAGAAAGAAGATTTGTTATGTATATTGTATTTTGTTGTATGTATTTTCAAATATCTTAGCATTGGTAGAGGAGGGATTTAATCATGGGTTGTAATGGGAAAGTAAATTCATTTGGTTTTAATTTGTTGTTATCTTTATTGTAAAAATGTAAGTCCAATTGATGTTAATATCATCAATCGCTTACAGGGGAGGAGGATGTTGCGTACCGCCATCTGTGTGGTGAATTTTGAAGCCCTTTGTTACTGGCTATAAACATAAGTGGATTCTATGGCAAATAATTTAAAATCGTAGCTTGTCTTTGGTTACGTGTATATAATACACGCACACACTTGATTCACTCTCCTCTTCTTCTCCAATACACAGTCAAATAACATTAATATCTATACTGTTCTATTTTGTTACAAGTTTTACATTAAATCCAATATAATTAAGAAAAAACAGTGTTTGTTCTGCATTACTCATCATTTACACACAACTCAACATTAAGCGATCGTGAAGGGACATAGGCGATCGAGACACAACAACACTAAGTATGTACATTATGTATTATGCGTTATGAATAATTTCAAAATGCTTTCGTTCGAAAGAAGAAGAAAGATGCAGAAAAGTGAGTGTTGTTGTGCATATAACTATTATACGGGTAATGATATGTATGTAGATGGTGCAATGTTCCGCCATTTCTGAAGACAATTACATTTCATTCGTGCATCATACAACACAAGAATGTTTTAAATTCTTTATCATGTTGCTTTGAGAATAACATGCAACACGTTGAAATGCTATTTTACATAACATATTATCAGATATTCGAAAGAACCTATTTCATGTAACGCTATTCCAACTTGTTCATTTATTCCTTCATAAATTCAGATGAAATATTTACGATAAACCTACATAAAAGAATAGTGATGCGTGTAGTTGTGTAGTTATTCTTCTTCTACTTCTTTATGTGTTTTGATCACATGCGAGAAACTAAGTCTCTCCTGGGCAGCAGGTAACAGCTACTCCACACTTCTCGTCCCGACCCACTCTCGGATGCTCCGAAGCCAAGAAAGTTGCTTTTTTCCAACACCTCTATGACTCTCAATCTTCTCTTTTATGATCAGATGTAGGATAGCATATTATTCATCTCTCATTATTAACTGAAAGCTTTACAAAACTTGATTATTCTTCTCAAAGTGCCATGTCAGGTCCCTCCGACGTCGGCTATCACCCTGGCGTAGGCCTCTCTGTCATGTGCCAGCCGGAACAGCTCTTCCACCCTTCGAACTCCGGTCCACTCTCGGATATTTCTCAGCCAGGACATCTGCCGCCTTCCCACACCGCGACTACCCTCAATGTTTCCCTTCAAAATGAGTTGGAGTAAACTATATTTCTCATTTCGAAGAACGGGTCCCAAATATGCCATCTTCCTCATCTTTATATTGGATAACACCTCTCAATCTGTTCTAGCCCTCCGCAACACCTCATTATTGGTAACCTAATCAGTATATGGGATGCGCAACATTCTGCGATGAAGCCACATCTCAAATGCCTATATTCGGTTCATTGTGTTCGCTTTGAGGGTCCAAGTCTCTACTCCGTACAGCAAAATGGACCAAATATAACACTTGACCATTCTCTGTGTTAGTTTTAGATTGATGTTATCGTTGTAGAAGAAAGGTCGCATATTATTGAATGCAGCTCTCGCAATCTCTATTCTGCACTTCACCTCTTTTTCGGGGTCTATGTGTTCTGTTATCACACTACCGAGGTACTTGAAGCTGTGTACACGCTCTACTGGTTTTCCATTAAACTGTAGCATGGCATCATTATGTGGTTGTCGACTGAAAACCGTGAATTTTGTTTTGGGTACGTTTATATTAAGGCCCATCTCATCGCCCACCGCTCTGATACGACTCAGTAACTCCTGAAGTCCTTGTAGACTGTCATACATTGAAAGAACCTCTACACACTCGGATATCTCAGGAGTCGGAGACTCCTATTTATCCGAATTTGCACACATCACTTTCATTTCCTCAGGGGCGACCCGAAAAACAGATCAACATAAGTCGCCTCGTTGGAACAATAAATAAAAAGAAACAAAAATAGCCCATATTGGGAAAAATGAAAATAAAGTGATATCACACAATACATGTGTGACATAATTAACCATAATAAATTAAACCAATAGACTGTCAGCCAGTATCACTGTATCATCTACGTATCTAATATTATTTACGCAGACACCATTCACCTTTACACCCACATCGGTATCAGCCAGAGCCAGTTTAACCCTTAAATGCATGATTTTTTTATTTTTGCTGGAATTTTTTATTTAAATGCAATGCTTTGTATATTTGAAGGAAAAAATATGAAAAAAAATAAAAGATGAACATAAGCATTTATTTTTTGAAAAAAAAAATGGTATGTAGCCAAATGGCTACATTATGCATTGCTATATAACTTACAAAAAAATAAAAAAAATATACTTTATTTTCGTTTTTCATTAAAAAGAAATATATTTTACGAGCGATGAAATTCTTTGAAATCTTTTTTTTTGTCAATTTCTGTATAAAATTCACTTTTAAAAAAACAAGTAAAAAGTTTCAAAATGCAAAACGTGGTTACTCGTCACACTGATATATTGCAACTGTTATTTCAAAATAAAAATGGCTGCCACAATGCAAATTACTCTATTATTTTGATCTATGGAGTATTTCTAAATGGCAACAATGCGTGTTTACACTAACACTTCATTTGGTTAAAAAATATACAAGGTTTTAGGTATGTAGCCAAATGGCTACAAAATGCATTTAAGGGTTAAATATCTTGTCAGAACAAAATTATATATTAAGAATTTGATTATTGTGAACAATTCTCTCTGTGCATTTGCTCTACGCAATATTTCAACTTTTCTAGTCATATCAGTCTAGGATGTTCTCAACAACCATCAGTGAATCTACATTTCAAACACCACCAATTGATTAATGGTATTAACCTTTAGGGTCCAAGCCTCGATATTAATTATGGTGTTGAGGTGTGTAGATATAATTCATGAATAGTAAATGCTAAATGATTAAATCATGGATAGTAAATTATTAAATCAAAACATAAAGATACCATGATAATTTTAATCAATCATAATTATTATTCCATGTTACCTACTATAAAATAAGTAATTATATGCTTTTAGATCTTCTGTTAATCACCATGAACAAAACTTGTGTGCTGAATACCAAAGTAAACATCTTCCAAGCTTTAAGAATATTGATGAGTGTAATTTCCATATAATTTGAGATTTATAGCAGCTATTAAATACGGCACATCTTTCCAAAAGATTATATTAGACACTAGGTGTGCTTTGAGTGATGAAAATGTGGAACAATACCATTCCCAAGAAATGTACATACGTTCCTACTTTACTTTCACGGCGTGTGCCACAAGTGGGGTAACTAAAGGACTAACCGCATTGAATAAATATGCAGATTGTGCTGCCCTTGCCGATAAAAATTAGACATTCAGAACGGGTGCCATGTCTTATCGATGAATTGATGATGTTAATTGTCTTACATAAATAAGGGAGGTTTTACGAACACTCACAGAAAACCTATAGAATCGAGTTGGAAACTTTTTCTTAAATAGGGACTGAGCAGGGTAACAAAAATTACAATATAATTAAAAAAATATTCTGTTAATTTTTTTAAAGAAATAAATTAAAATCGTTTTTTTCGTTATCCTTCCCATTTCTACAGAGCAGGGTGAAAGAAAAGTGACTCCATCCAGAGTAAATTTGCGCCAACCGAGTTACCTTTTCTCACGATATTCCTATAACGTTAATATTTCACAGTAAAGAAATATCAACTAGAGCTAGATATTTCGATTTATATATATACAGTTCCATAAATCAACAAGTTTATTATATTCGAGATGTTTTATATTCGACATATCGTAATTTTTGTAATTTTGGCGTAAGTATATTATGTTTTAAGTAAAAACAAAACAGAAAGTGAAATATAAGTACTATACAATAATTGCACTGGTAAATACATACCTACATACTTTACCTTTGTTCCGTCCAATGGTTAAGCAATTCGGTTTTATTTTGTGGGATTGAAAATAATTATGTACATTATATTTTTTTCGTTAACAATTTTTTTATAATATTGATAGAATTATATTTTTTACGAATACCTACCTTTTGCAAGACACTCAAAAAATTACAGAAAGTACTGGAGAACTATTCGTAGCGATTAAATCCACGGATCAATTAACTCGGAGAATTAATTGTATGCAATCCGAAAAGTTATTTTTTCTTATTCACTTGACTTCCCTTCTTAATGTGATTGTGATTTCGTCGAAAATAGCAGTTATTAATTTTTATTGATTGAAGATGTTCTCTTCTGTCAAGACTCGTTACAAGATACCACTATCTCACCTTTCTCAGAAATTTCGTCAAAATTTTTATATTATGATAAGTAGGAACGACAGTTGTAGGTATATGTGAAGCAATTTGATATAAGCTGACGTCATTAAGTAGCACCTACATACACACTTCGGTAGTGTCATTAGAGCATAGTTCATTATGGTATTACTTTTATATTATGAATTTTATTCGATTTTTGTTATTCCTACTGTACCATCACGGTGGGGTGTAACCCACAAGTGGGGTGGCCAGAAGACCAGTCGCATTACAAATATACAAGCTATTATCTCTGTGCCAACAAAAAAAATGGCATTCCGAAAGGGTGGCATACCTCCTTGTTGATTTTGTGGTGTATTTTTTTCGTACTCTTGCCTTTTACAGGAAACTTTTCTTTTTGCAGTTGGCTATTTTTATGATAGATTGAACAAAATAAGTATTAGATGATCTTTCTTAAATTATAAAAGTTGTTTTTATTTCATTATAAATAAATTATTTAAACAAAATAAAAAATCGTCTTAACCTCAATGTTTTTGTTTTTTTTTTTAATTTCATTACGGAATCCAACTGCCTTAACAACGAAACAGTGAATAAATAATATTAAAATAAGTCTCTTATTTTTCTATCTTCATTTTTTTTTATTTCATATACCTAGTAATAAGTATCATACCTACATATAATTAAATTAACCAATTATTTCTCTCTCTCTCTCTCTCTCTCCCTGGGCAATTATTAATCCCACATGATGGTGGGGTCTGCCATTTTTGTCTTTCGCCGCCACTCGGCTCTATTCTGTGCGTCCTCCGGGGAAGCTCCGCAGTCTCTCATGTCTTGCTTCACAACCTCGCGCCACCTCCGCTTGGGTCTTCCTCGGGATCTACTACCAATTATTTCTATATAAGTAAATTTAAGATACCGTGTGATTTGATTTAACGATGCTTTTCCACTTCAATTTAATCGTGATTCATATTAAGAACTCTCAATGAAATAAATAAGTACCCAAATTATTAAATTCGACAAACTACAATATAGTATTAGGGACCAGAAACAACATAGTATATGAAAAGACTTATAAAATGAAATGTAGGTACCTACTATACTCTTGATTGAGAGTCCTACATCAGATTTAAGTCATACCTATTATTAAATGACTCGGCTTAAATTGCACTGAGTGCTGCAGTACCTACCTACTAAACGCACTCAAACATCCCCTAGAAACTTTCAATGAGAAGTCGGACTTTTTATTCAATTTGTTTCCCCTCTAAATATCGCTGATTGAATTACACAGTATGGCTTCTGTATTATTTCGTATATTCTTTCGGATTAAGTTGCAGTGTTATTAAAGTCTTGATTTCACATAAGTATGTCTTATTAGATATATTTTAGTATAAAGGTAGATGAAATATTTAGGAATTTATCTTCAGTAGCATGAAAATAAGAATGTTCAGATAAAGTCATCAAAAACTTCTTCACTTTCATACAAGAAATTGTATTGGGCATGTACAAAAATTTAGATAAAATTATAACAATAATCAGATGTAGCAAGTTTCAAAACCAGGTGACGCGTATATTTATTTTATCAATCGACCATATGAAACAGACAATGAAAAGAGGGAGAGAGATATTCCGTAAACTGAATATTCTGGAGGAAAAATAATTGGTATTGCTAGAGGTTGCGTCTTTATGCCTACAATGATAAACTTCCTCAGAAGTATGACAGTTTAATAGTCAAATACTTTTCAAACTATGTAGGTACCTATTTATTTTCTATCTATATTCACCCCCTTGACTACATCCTTTGCAGGACAGAGAATGAATCTGTTCTTGAATATTATATTCATTTTTCACATGTGTATTGTCTATCTATATTCACTTCCTAGACCACATCCTTTGCGGGACAGACAGATATTCTTTTCTTGAATATAACATTGATTTTTCAACACGTTCATATAGTTTTTCTTGTATGCACGTTGATTTCATTTAGTTTACACGTAAAGAGTCTGGTCATGTGATTCTCGGACGTCCTCGCTTTTTCACGCCATTAGAATCAAAACAAATTATAAATCTCTTAGAAAGTTTTTTTTTTATCATCAATATTATTGTTTTATGTAGCTATTTGATATTTTTTATTCCACGTTGACCCCTTCCTCCATTATTTTCACCCATTCCCATATTTACTGGGAAGCCATTCGATGCGCCTCAATTGATATTGATCACTCCCGAATGAATTTAGCATAATATCAAAATGTTACTAATATATAATATGTACATATCTATGTATAACACCACCTTGTCGTTATCTGAAAGAGCGACCGGTTCAAAAATATGATTTCTTTGACAATTCTTTGATGTTTTTTCTTCTTTGATTTTACAAAAAAAAAACAAAGGTAGAAGAAAGCAAGTTAAGGACACTCACCTTTTTTGTGAACTAAAGAAAAAATAATTCGCATTTTTTATTATAAAACCAACTTCTTTGTGACGAAATTACTTGTATTTTCTCTTTGTAATGACTGCCTATTATATTATTAGATATTATTTTTTTATTGACAGTCTTAATTTTTTCATAGATATTTATTCATAAATATTTTATGAAATCAAAAGATGGCGTATTTTTGTGGTATTTTACAAATAGGTTTTGAAAATCACTGGATAACAGAGATGTCATTTTTTTGTTACGTTTTGTGTGATGTATGTTATGGAATTTAGTTCATAAATTTTGAGGATATAAAAATATTTTAAAATAATTAAGTAAGTATGTGATTGAATTCAATGTGCCTTAAAATATTTGGAACATCAATTTGATATATTAAATATTTTTGTATTATATATTATATTTCGTATAAATAAATGATAATTTTTATCGATATCGATATCCACCTACAAAATAATAAGTTACAAACTAAAAAATAAGTACATTTTTGCCATAAATCTTATATTTTTGGTCATGTTAATAATTTAAGAATAAAAACACTTCGAAACCAATTGTGAAACGATATGAAAACTTGTACTTGCGTATTTGTGTACCATTTTTTTTACCTGTAAAGATATACATACCAACAAAAGTTTGATTAAATTATTAAATTGTTAAAAACACTAATATTCTTATAATAAGAAATTAAAATGAAACGAATACTTAGTGATTTCAGCGATGGCTTATTTTTTTTATTTATCTTTACTCCAGACTTAATTATTTCTTAAGCCGGCTTTTGAGAGCTTCAGATCTTATCGTTAGGGAAGTGTCAATTAAAATAAAAAAGATTTTTTACTTTAATTTTGGCTAGGTAGAACAATAAATAATAATTATTGAATTTTGTTAAACCTATGTAAATCTGTAGGACTCTAGTGACGAACTATTTCGAAATATCGCGAGGTAAATATCCATTATACCTAATACAGAGTCGCTAGATACTACGGGATTGGCAATTTTAGATGGGATTGCATTCGCTCATCCATTAATCCCAATATATTTTCCGAACGATTTACATCTTGAAGCTTTCGATGCAATGAATATCCAATACTATTCTACGCTGTGCCTATACGAACGAAAGGTGAATGAAATATTTATTACCGAGAGCGTAGGTATCGGATAACAACTGTGCAGATATGTATTTCTAAAGTGTGTTGGTATTCGCCTTCCTGCGAATTTAAATCTACGAATACCGCAGTAGTCTCACAATATTCCATCCACTTCAATTATGCGAATTGCGAACCACAGTTCAGTAATTGGAACAATAGGCGACGTATATATTTACCTACAAGTCTGCCTCCTAACCTAAAACGTACCTATATCATTTCAAATTATACCGATATACATCTTGTTTTCGTAGCTTTACTTAGGAGTTGACAAATAATTATGATCAACATTTCCCTTGTTTAGATGTCTTCTTATTTTTTTAAATTAAATTATCAGTAGGTAATCATGACGTAAAGTTAAAAAAAAAACAAAAAGGTAGTCTGCATCTAGATGGTAGGTCCACGGATCTTCAATTGAGAGATCTCGGATTCAATTCATCATGCTTTCAAACAACACCACTTTCATGACACGGATTTTGTTTTTTTTATAATTTATTTAAAAAAAAAAGTAATAAAAATGACGATGATAATTAAAAACTAATAACCAATATGATTAACCTACATCAAATAAAAAGCATAGACTTGATTCATGATCCATTGATTAAAACCACATCACCGCAGCATTTCTTGGGTGGAGAAGTTAGCGGAACAATTTCATGTTAATAACAAGCAAAGCCTCCTCATCATGCAAATAAAAAGTTTGGACATTTAGGACGGGTGGCACACCTTGATTTGAAAAAATGTAAAATTTCTTACACCCGATAGTTTTGGTAAGGTAACACCTTTTACAGGACACTCGAAAACTTAGATAAAAGATTGACAAATATTTTTTAAATAGATTTTACAAGACACTTACCTATCTGCGCTCCATATAATTATGTCGTTGAGAAATCTCCATACGTTTTGTACGAATACACAAGTGGGTAAGTCAAAGTTTATTTTTAAGTCAACCTTTTTTATTTTAACGCAATTATAATCCGCACACAATAACAATAATAACAAAAATAAAGCAGTAGGTATAGTTATTCTCTTGTTGATTAATAATTGATAACAATCTGGAAGCGTGCCAGTTTTATGGTGTAATTTTTCAGTTTCTGAGCACACGAGTCAAATTAAAATGAAATAATGGACAGCTACAAAATAATAAATCCCCTATACTTAGATATTACACACTTTCCCAATCTAAAAAGCACGCAGAAGCATAATTAAATAGAAAATGAAAGATAATACTTTGGGCTTAAAAAGCGACGGGGGAACCCAGCAAGACAATGGACACATAAATATTTCACTCTGTTCCTATAAAGTATGTTTCTACATATGTACCTACACCGTGTGAGAAGGCAAAACAGGGATTAAATAATATACTCTATACTAGATCTCATCCTTTAGATAATTTTAAAACTAGGAACATTACAAATATTTTACAGGAACATAATAATATATTGACAGAGAAAATATTATTATAGTAGGTAATGATGCTGTGCGCCGGCGCACCCAGCAGAGACCTGTAATCTCCGTAATACAAGAGAGACGATGGTCCTGGCTGGGACATGTTTTGAGAATGCCCAATGATAGTTGGCCAAAAAGAGCACTGTTCTTCCGTCCGCAGGGGTTCCGTAGGCCCGGGCGTCCCTCTTTCACAATACACCGTTCCTATGACAACGATATCAGAGCGCAAGGAATGTCGCGGGAAGAGGTGACGCAATTGGCACAGAGACGCTCTGAATGGAGGAGGCTGGTTTCTGCCCTGTGCTCCCGAGAGGAGCGTTGAGGGCGATGATGATGATGAGGTATATAAAATAGATAGTTACATCAATAAATTGGTACAGAAATTGTATACCTATAGTAGTAGCGCATATTTTATAAGAAATCAAAATTGTGGCACAATACAACCCGTGGAGTCTCCGGTAATGTTTAGGTCGACTACTTTTTTCTGTAAGTTTTCGAGTGTCCTGTGTGTTCGTAAAACTTCACGTATAAGAAAATTTACACCTGCAGTTCAGCAGTGAGGATCTGAGTAACTTATGTTTTTACTACCACGGAAACAAAAATCTATATCGTTATTATAATTATGCAGTTAACATACTGGCTACCACAACAGAGAAATTCCGTGATGGTATGGATAAAATCAATGGACAAAAAAAATGTGGTCAAAGGTTTTTATTACTTTTGTTTTATCAAATAATTTATTAGATTTTATAAGCTGTGATAGTATATTAGAAGCAAAATTTTCAATTCATTCATTGTGTTGATTTTACGATAGTAAAGAGAATTTAATTACCTAACTAAATAATATAATGTCTAAATCTTAATTTGCGTAAAATGGTACAATTTATCATAACAAATACTAAAGTGAATAATTATTATAAAACTGGAAAAATATTTGTTTCATCGTGTTGACAGTTTTTAAGTACCTACCCGATACTTTTTCGTAACTTCTTGGGAAATTATATACCCAATTATTGATTCTAGCTCCAAGAGTTAATTTGCCAAATTGATGATGATTTCCTTAGAGATGCCAAGTAAAGTTACACTAGTATTATAATAAGGGTATAGATGTTGTTTTATAATACATAAGTGCATCCTTGCTATGCTGTGGGTCTGCCTATAGATAAAATAATCATTTTAATATTGTAATTTGTACTAAGAGAAATTTAATACTTTTATACTTACTTGGAAAATAAGATAGGGTGAAGTTTTAATTAATTAATTATTTAGGATGTTTATAATTTGTCTTAAAATGTCGGAGAAGTTCGAAAGTTGATACCATTATTATTATTGACAACAAAGATCGTATTTTGTTTTCAGATATTTCTTGTTCATTATCAGGCAAATAGATTTATTAGCATGCCTGATACTTTCAAAAGAGGATTTACGTAATAATAATAATAAGGCCGTACTTCTATCGTCCACCAGGATAGTAAGAAGGTTTTTGTCCCTGTAGCTCTGTAAGTGATCTCCCATGATTGTACTATTTCATAGAACATCATGGAAGAATCAACTCGAATAATGTTGGGGTTTTACATTTTGAATATACCTACATAAATTTATTTTAATATTTTATGGTTTTTGTTATTTAATGTTATATTTAAATTTTATTGTTAATCTTATATTGTGTTCAAAATGTAGAATCAAATATTGTTTTGTTAAATAAATGAGATATGAGATAATAATAATAAAAATCAACTCGAATAATGTTGGGGTTCTACATTTTGAATATAAATTTATTTTAATATTTTATAGTTTTTGTTATTTAATGTTAAATTTTATTGTTAATCTTATATTGTGTTCAAAATGTAGAATCTAATATTGTTTTGTTAAATAAATGAAATATGAGATAATACCTAATTATAATTGGACTATTTATATGTGGCACCGTTTAATGATCCGTGACCATCTCAAGGGCGCCGTGACTTCTCCCGAACAGTAGTGTTTTCAACTTGGTTCTAAATGTGGTTGTGGACTGATTCACCCTCAGATCTGTGGGCAGTCTGTTCCAGGCAGATGGCGTATCAGGCAATATACTGTCCGTCATTCTGTTAGGACATTGTCAATCATATTGACTACATATGTCCTAAAAAGACGAAAGACGTCTCTCTCTCGAATAAATTGCACAGTAGAATGAAACATTGGTTTTATTTATTTCGATCTTATTCAACCAGCACATGATGAGGTAAGGATAAGATAAATAAGAGAAATTGACGTGCGAGTATGAGAAATTGTATGAGTGTAGAAGAAGCAAAAGAAGTATGGCGTTCTTAATGGCGGTCTTTATGGCGTTCCGTTCTCTCTGCCTACCTCAATTTGGGCACGGCGTATGTATTGTATAGTACATTACATGGTAAGAAAGCTTGCGTCAGAGTGAACATTGAGGGGACCTGATATGGCATTCATAAATGAAAAAAAAGTTTTTCAAATCTTGAGAATCAAGTATGCTTTTTACTTTTTAGTCTTCATATAAGTTACGTCAAAAGCGATTGAATTACATTAATATTTAATGTTTCTTGAGCAATAAAGCTCATATTTCATTCAAAGCTGTACATATTAAACCATAACTCTAGATTAATTATTATAAATATAACTGTACGCAGACCTATCTTAGAATATAAACAGTATGCGGATAAGACGTTAATACACCTAACCTTAGAGACGGGCCTTCACGATTAACAGATAAACAATTTAATTAACTTCTGCCAAAATGGTGATTAAATTTTAAGTATTTTGTTTAAAACGTTAACTATTGCTAAAAAAACATTCATTGTATTAGGTCCTTTACTTTTTCTAAGAGAGATCGTCCGCCAACCGTAAGGGCAGAGGACTCATTATAAAAATCTACCGATTTTTTTAAGACTTTGTCGCGTTAGGGACCCTTTTTAACTATCTCAAATTAACTGTAATTTGTGTGCATATGTAACCACGTTATACTTGACAAAACGTCTTAAAGAGTACAAAGTTAACTTTCGTTGACGATAAACTTAGTTAAAGTTTTTTTTTTGTTAACAGTGGGCATCATTAAAGGGTACAAAATTAACTTTCGTTGACGATTAACTTCGTCAATTTTTTTTTATTAACAGTGGCCATCATTAAAGGGTACAATGTTAAATTTCTTTGACGATTAAATTCGTTAATTTTTTTTTTGATTAACAGTGGTCATCCCTGACCAACTCACTACAGTTCACACTTTGTATGAGTAATAACACATCTGCCTACAAATATTAATATGAAAGGAAACGTCTACATATACAAAAGGTAGGTAATATAAAATATTGAACACCAATTTTTGACTCGTGTACGTAATTTAGATTAAAATATTCCTTCTCAGTAAATTTAATAATTATGTTGACCAAGGAGTGTACTTCAATTTGTATAATAGAATATGGATAATTTTTCACCTACGAAGATGAGAAACTGAAATAAATTGGTAATTTTAAAATTAAAGTTCATTTTACTAATACATATGTAAAAATGTCATATATTTTTTTGCTGTTTTGGAGATATTCGTATAGGGCATATTTTATCTATAAATATACTTTTTTTTCATTCCTTGTAGCAGTAGAATCAAAACTTATGAAGTCTTTGAAAGAAAAAACATTTATATTCATTCGGTCATATCATCATGAAATTTCCCACAAATAGGGTAGCCAGTGGGACAAATGCACGTAACAAACATACAAGTTATCAATCAAATTAAATAATCTCTCTCCCTGCCAATAAAAATTAAAGTTATAAACAAAAAATAAACTTATTTCACTTTGAAATAAACTGATGGGTTACAAAAAAAACAAATAATTTGTTGTTAAACATCAATGCTCCCATATAAAAGGTTTATCCACATTCACCAGATTTCAGACTAAACAAAAATCTTAATAATTCATTTTGTTTCATAATTTTTCATAGCACAAGGGAGTCGGCACTTTATAGCCCCGGTCGCGCCGTGCCATATCTTCATCATGTCTCGCTTGTTGACGGGGCTATGAAGATGTCTACTTTCAAGCATAATGAAAATGTAAGTACAAAGTATCTATAATACATACGACGTAAAAGAAAAGTTTATAACACTGGAAAACCTTTAGGTAGTTGGACAGCCAACAAAAGCTTTGTATTTTGTTATAATGTCCAGTAGGCATCTGTACCCCATCTGCCAAAAATAAAGACAGCTTATTTAGTATGCTTTATTGGAATACCTCATAAAGCTTAGGTACTACAAAAATCTTTTACTTTACTTTATTATATCTGAAAGCTGTATTCACATATTCTTAAGATAATATTAATGAATGTAATTCATTGTCTCGTTAGATTTAAGTCTGTTCTAAGGCAGTATCTAAACCCATGGGTATCTTGTTCTTAATTATTCAATAATCAGTTTATGCAATGGAATACAATGTGCCAATATAAGGATTAATAAGAATGGAGTCAGTTTCTCTTACTGTGACATGCCCCTCTTATTACTGCAACACCTGCAATTGCAGACTCTCACGTCCATCCCTCCCCAATCCACATGAACACCATGAAAAAAACCTGCCCAAGTTCACATTGCTATCAGGCATTTATGGGGTTTCCTGTTTTTGTGTAGCTGAGCTCAACACCATACTGAAATAAAGATGATAACATTTTGCTAAGAAACAGTAATTGACAAAGACCGACTGAATTGAAATTCTTCGTGAATAATTAATTCGATGTCTGGATATAACATCGAGCCTGGGATAAATTGAAGTTACGTACTTATTACACTAGATAATAAAATAATCACCTTATTAACTGATCGAAGTTAAAAATACCGATTACTTTATATAAAAAAATATATTATATAATTTTTGTTCACCAGTTGAATAGCTGACCAGTAGCCCGTTAATGACGCAAGACGTCTTTTGCGTGGGTATATTTATTTAATTAAAACAAGAAACCGCTGGAAATCAATTAATCTTATGTAGCTACTTACATTCCAAAACCTTATCTTATTCCCATAATATTAATTATACTATGATTGTAGGAAGGTACCTTTATACAACGTGCTATTGCGTTCCGTAAAATATTAGGCTTTGGTCATTTATCCAAGAATCCTCGTACATTCATTCAACTAAATCTATTCAAGAAGCCAATACGTCGTTAACACCCACGTTAATGTAATAAAGATCCATATTACTATTACTTACTCTCATATGCCCACTGAAATCTCCGTTCTATATTTAGTTTAGTTTTATTGATCATTAAAGGTATGTTATGACTTATAATAGAATGTCCCTTATGTATTTTTTTTATAATGTAATGAAAATAAGTCTCTAGAAAGAGGTGCGAGATAAAACATGCAAAAGTGAGAATGATTAAGAGAGATTTACGGTCGATTTTAATTACTAACAGTTCAAATGTATTTACACAATATTTAATACAACAGATTTTAATTGATGGATTATTGTTGAAAGCGGCCACTAATGTCAACTCTCCTTTACACGAGACTTGTCTCTATAAGGAGGATGTTAAGACTTATGTATTCTATCAGTTATTGATAGTTTATTTATATATCCTATGTATATATATCCTATGATAGTTTATTTGCCATACAAGAGTATCCAACATATTATAATAATAATAATAAAAAACTTTATTGCACAAAAAAACAACATATGAAAATATTCAATTTAACTATACAAAAAAAAATTGTGCAATGGGCGAGTTTATCGCAGAAGCGCGATATCTTCCAACTAACCCATTAAACAAAAACTAAAATAAAAACAATAAATAAATAAAATAAATAATTGAAGATATATACTAAATACAAATAAATACTAAACAAATAAATATAAATAATATATATACATACATATATAAAACTACCCAAATATAAAACAATTTCGTGTTGTGGTCTTAAAGACCAGTCTCACGATTCCTTCGAATTTGGGTGCTTTGCCTTAAAAAAACTTACTTAAACCTTCATCACTTCCAATAGAAGGGTAGGTATGTATAAGGAATATGTAGGTATTATAGAAGAGTTGTATGTTTGAAATGTTTTAATGATTCATCATAATCACCATTATTTAAACTAGGTTTATATTTTAGTAACTTGCATTCATTGATAAGCTATTATTAAGAGTATTAAGCAACAGTTATTAAAACTGTCTACACAGTGAATTCAATTTAATATTATAAAACCATGAAATAAATATATATAAACGATGAAATAAATAAGAAGATATCTTCCAATGATGACTGGCTCAATTAAAATGAATAAGTTTACCACGAAGGGTAACTTTTTAAGACAGGATCGGTTTGAGTTGTTAATGTTTGTTATTTTAGTCAGTTTATAATATGGTTTGTAAATTTTTCTCTAAATTTTCAAGTTTATTGAATCAATGTCATTTTTTTTATAAACTCTCAATTTATGCACAAAATGTTGTGGTTTCTTCGATACCAAAAACTTATAAATTAGGTAATACACAATACCTTATACATATTTACTGCAACACATTATATATTTTTTACACTTCGGTACTGTTTGAGTTTGTTAAAGATATCTATAACTGCTGCCATACGCAAATTTATTATTGTTACAGCAATATTATTATATTATTCCAATGCAAGGGATGAAATTTGAATGTTATCAATTATTATTACTACAACTACTGCACGCTCCCATCGTTACCATATTATTATCGTAACTTTACAGTGCAAGGGGTTGGTCTTATTATTTTCAATTGTAGATATAATATAATGAGTCGGTATGTTTTTGAAATGGGGAGTTTTCTTAAGATGAATAATAGTACCAAATAAATATCTAATATTAAAGTACTATGCTGTGACAACAATGAATATTATTGGAATCGATTCGTAAAGGGGAGAACACAAAACATGTCGCATTCACAAAGATATTTATAAGTAAGTACTTCTTATTTCGTCTGCATGTCAAAAGTTGGAGCGTCGGATTAAAAGAAATTCAATAGGTACCTATATATAGCTTGATTAAAATATTATTTGATACTTAAAAGTTCAATAAGGAAACGAATAAAGTGATCCATAGATCAATAACTTTTCTCAAATTACTTTCGAATGGTAGCTAGTCTACTTCATATTTGACATTGTATACTTAGGTACACCTAATTATTTTAGGAAAAGATCAAAGTTTTTATTACAAAAACTCGTGGTAAATATATTTTTTAATTTTTGTCAAAACATATCAAAGAAATCTTTTAGCACAGTAAAGTATGATTGCACTGAGAAAAAATTACCAATGATTTGTTTGCGAAAAGTTAATATTATTGATTCGTTCTGATGAATCGTTTGTTCTATCTCTGGTCCTAATCTGATAGTACGTACCAATGATTCGTTGTGAAATTTTGTTAGTATTTTTCTCAGTGTGGTTAAAAATTTGGTACTCAATATGTATAGTCATAAATGTGATATGTATTCTGCTATAAAAAAATATATAAAAAATTGAGAATTCTTAGACTTATTCTATAATGATGGTTTTTATTGATATGAACATTAAGATTTCGTAATCAACGATGAAAGAAGAGTTCATCAGTAAATACTTACTCAAAAAATATATTTTATTACTTTATGTAAGATTAATTTTAAGATAAATTTCTCTGCAATATCATTGTTTATAATCACAAAATCATAAAAAAGATAATAATGTACATAATCAACAAAAACAAAGAGATAGTATCTACTAATTAAGCATTAAACATTGTCATAACAACTAACAAAGACATAAAATTATTTTGTGTACATAATTTTAAAACGAGGGAGGCAAAGAGGACTTTGGGTGGAGGACCAATGTCTACACTATCTGTACATGATCCTCAGCACTGAGAAAATAACGAAAAAGAAGATATAATTTTACAATAACATAATAATTACTACCTACTCATTCTTTTGTATTATTAACGTTGTTAGGAATAACAATACTTTCATAATATTTATTCCTTTTAATGTATTCTGTTACATCGTTTTAACGATTTACAATCTTGCGTGAAATAATTACGTAATAAAATTGTCCGAGGTAGGTTTTTGATAAGCGTTCATAAAAAAATAAGTATTTTCCTACATCATAAGGGGTGACTAGGGTTGTAACATTGATTGATTAATAAACATCATCTACATAATGTCTCATCAATATCAAATTAATTCATCGAAAAAAATGGGTGTTCTTCTAAGATACCTTATAATGTTACTTTTATACTGCAATACTGTCGCAGCACTTTAATTGTGCACTTTGAAGATATTATAAAAAAGCACGTCGTATTTTTGTTGCTGAAATAAAATGTTGAACTTATTTAATACTAGAAAAAAAAACAAATGAATTTTGACACTTTTGTATGCATTTTCTTAGAAATACAAAAAAAAAAACAAGATTTTAGTAGAACACTGTTTTCTTTACAAAACAATCTAGGAAAGTAAATACTATGGTTTAATCATTGGCAATTAGGCAGGAATGCTATGGTTGTAAAACGTATTTTTTTAATAACATATTATTCTTGGATGTCCACAAATTTCACGATATAGACAACTTAAAATAATAAGCATAAAATCTGATTTCTCCGAGATCCATTTTTAACTATTTGGACACAAAAGTTGATTGGTCATCGGAAGTTTGTAAATTGCATTTTTGTCGATGTTTCGAAACCATTATTTGCATACTTTAGGTGAATCATCCCCCTCCCCCATATTATTAATCTCTACCATAACCCCACGGTATTAAGGGACCTCACCCCTAACACGGTATAATAATAATTTGAATTTTATCGTTGGTAGATATCTCAATGTACAGGGTAGTGGTTGTAGGTACACAAAAAACTTGCGTCACAATTCATTATAATTATGTAGCAACCACCACCTACCGGAATACTACCGCTTATGTTACAGATGAGGGAAATAAGAATAATTATTGCAAAAGAGTCTAATTGAAACCTTACAAAAAACACCTACTATGTCAATTACTTGGGGTTGGATTATCAAACAAAATTTCTGTTCTGTTAAGCTTAAAGAAAGAAATCATTCTACAAAATGAGATCGTCGATAGCCTGGAGGTTCGATTCCAGGTGCCAGCAAAGTCATCTTTCATGACACAAGCTTATTGTGAAAAGTGTAAAAGGTTGTATTTGGGTTTATTTTACATATAATTATATTTTAAAAGGTCAATGGTGAAAAACAAATGAACATTTTGTTTTATATTCAAATGACTTTTCCAAATTTCCCTAATAAGTTTTCTTTTTTTATGTGCGTCCAGATTTTGTCTATGAACAACAGAATATTTTAACATTTATTTTCTTTATGTCATCAACAAGAAAACAAGTGTTTTGATCTCTTTTTGTGTCGTTAAAAAAATTGTTTTTTATTTCGTTGGTATTTACACTGCTGATAATTATAAATAAGGCTAATTGAGATTCATATAAGGTTTTTTTTAAAAACTAATTGAGTGCCTATTTGTAAAAATATATTTAATATAAATATTACTGGACATAAAATATGCAAAATTGAATTCAGTATTGAACACATAATCACATTTTTTTTTATACATAACATAAACATAAATTATCTATTGTTTACTTTACATAAATTGCTTTTTTTAATTTTCATACGACCTAGCGATAAATTGTTTATTTTTTTGTTTTTCATATTTGTGGAATGATTTATTTTTAAAAGATATATCTGGTTTTTGTTATAAACCCAAATACAACCTTATACACCTTTGACAGTAGGCTAAAAGCTTGTGTCGTGAAAGGGGAGCTTGCCGGCTATCCTCAATTTCTATCCTCAATATAATGTATTAATTTATTAGAGAAATGTGTATATTTTGAAAATTATTGAAGTACCTTAATGTGAATTCAGAGAAATAAACCATATTTTTGTTTCAATAGATAAATAAATAATACCTAGTTGAAAATTATTACATAAAGGCGAGCATATTAATATTTCAATATTTTTCAATAATAATAGAAGTAAATGTTTGACATCGCATGTTTCAGCTGTTTTGAGTACAGAACTAGATACTATTTAGGCAAGTAGGGTGATGTTTTCTATCAACAATGTTCGGAAGGGTGTCTACTGTACGTTTACTACTAAAGTCAGATATTTCAACATGCTCTTTGGGTAACTTTATTACAAAGTCCATTTTTCTTTTTTAATCCTGTATACTTCAATCTATTACAACCATTTCATATCAAAATATAAGTGATTGATACAATATTTATAGCGTGGAGCGGTATGGTGCAGAAGAAAACAGGATTTTCTGTTACAGACGTTCTTCGTATGGGTCAAAACAGACACAAATGCACTGAGAAAAATACTAACGAAATTTCACAACGAATCATGGGTACGTACGTTGTTGGTAAATTTACCAATGATTTGTTTGCGAAAAGTTAATATTATAGATTTGTACTAATGAATCGTTTCTACTATCTCTGGTCCTAATCTAATAGTACGTACCAATGATTCGTTGTGAGTATTTTTCTCAGTGTGGAGAGAGATCTATTGCTGTCATAATATGACTCTTCAGACATGAAAAAAAAAAAAACGATTGAAAGAGGAAGAATAAGAAAGATAATATGACCCTCAAGGACACTTACCAGCCTTTGAATCTAGGAATATTTAATATATTTATCATACGTACATAAATCGTAAAAAAATTAAAATAATATTTTATCTAGTTTGTTTATATTTTCAGCATTAACTATATAATAATTTCTAGACATATTGGTATTGTTATAGTCACTATGTATAATAATTATACATAGTGACTAATAATAATTATTATTATATTTTTATGAGCTTATTGCTACCGCGGTTTCGATGGAGCGTCTACCATTTTCGAGCGATTATTTAAAAATGAAGGGCGATTATCTTTTTAGATAATTGCTCATAAATATAATAATTATACATAGTGACTAAAACAATACCAATATATTTTATCTAGATTTAAGGGTTGACAAGTGTCTCTATTCCTTATATTTTGATGTAAAATGGTTGGGTGTAGTTAAAGTTTGCTGAATATAAAAATATATAAGTACCTTAAATTAATCGTGTTAAAGTTACCTTTAAAAGAAGTGTTACGAGAGCTTTAAAAGCTCGTATATTAAGAGTACGTTGAAATATCGGGCTTAATAATAATAATCTTTTTAATACTGATGGTGTCTTACTGTTACAATGTTGTTGTTACTGGTGCCACTTGATTAATGTCTTCATTGTGAAGTAGAAATACTTTATAACATGGTATTTTATTGTATCTGCATTTTCTTTGATGTCATAATAATAATTTAAATATTTTATAACTATCACACTACTTCAAAAATTAAAGAGTACCTTCCTCGTTCTACTATCATAATAAAATATGGTAATCAAAAGATATTAGCAAATGTGTCACATTATAAATTGTAAAAGCATACAATGTTTCACCGTTTTTGTATAACTTTGTCTTGTTTGTTTTGAAATCTTATGTATTTTTTTTTGGGTAAACTGATATCAAATATTCATTTCACAGTAGGTGATCAGAAATTTGTACAGGGTATTTGGGTTAGTTGGAAAAGATCGCACCTTTGCGATTAACTCGTCCCGTGTTTATTGGTTGTTTTTAATTCTAACGCATTTCTATTTACAATCGTATGTATTGTTCAGTATATTATGAAATTGTACCTATGAGAACGACATCAGAGCGCAGGGAATGTCATGGAAAGGGGTGACGCAGAGACGCTCTGAATACAGGAGGCTGGTTTCTGCCCTGTGCTCCCGATAGGAGCGTTGAGGGCGATGAATGAATGAATACAATGAATATAGATAGGAAAGTGTGGAAAAGTTTTGAAGAGGCCTTTATACAGCAGTGGAGAGAAGAGGGCCAGCAGTAAGTAAGTATATTTGTAGTTTATATAATTTGCTCATAAATATAATATGTATCTTCTTCTTCTTCTTTTCGTGTCGGTCAGCATCGACAAACAATAAAAACACCAAGTCCACATCTACACTCCCATTCCCTCCCAGAAAACAACGACCTCTCTTGCAGCTCCCCCTAGGTGAGTTCGTCCCACGAATTCCTCCCAGTGACACTGTCTGGGAGCCATTGGGCATGTCAGGAGGTGTCCAGTGTCTTGCTCCTCTCCACAGTCACACGCTGTGCTCTCAGCCAAGCCCCATCTCTGGAGGTTCTTTCTAGTGCGTCCCACTCCTGTTCTGATTCTGTTGAGGGTTCTCCACATCAGCCATGGTAGGTCATATATGTATTAGGATTAAGTCAATAGTATTTACACAATATATAGGATGCGCCCTTGAAGTGGATTTATTCCACAAAACGGCGCATTATAAAGTGTCTATTATTATTATTATCTACAACTGTTTTAACTACATAATGTCACGATATTTTTATGAAGCACATCAGTAGAAACAAAATATACATATATCAAACAATAATCACATGACTACTAAATACAGTATCGATCAGATTAATAAAAGCAACGTAATTGTTTTATTTTTCAGATTATCTTTTTATTACGATAAAATAATCATTTTATATTTGCTTAAGTCACCTCTTTAGGCATTCTTTATAATTTTTATATTTCTTGCCATCGATTTATTAAAGCTTTCACATGTGGATACCATTTTTTCTTTATCAAACCATATCCGAATTGTGGACGAAACTAGTTATTCCACCGTAGTAAAATCAATTTGGGGACGCTATAATTTTTGCAAATCACCTATAGATTATTGTTCGGATTAATGTTTGGTGCGTTTTCTAGCCAGTCCAATACGGTGTTTTGATTATTAGTAAAGATTAGAAAAAATGAGATGTGACTCGATATAAACTCGCCCTCTGTATATCTAATTGTATAACTGTTGTTTTTATGGCACTATTTATCATGTAATATTGTAAACAATGTACAGTGTACAATAAAATAAATAAATTAATTAAATAAATTTTAAAAGACAAATAAAACAATTTCATTTATTTTTTATCATGTTTCAATTAATTTGTTCGATACTGTACAAAGACGATTTATTACATTGTTATATAGTCATTATCATTGTTATGAATTAAGGAATGAAATATACCTAATATTTTAATAGGTACCTACCTAAATACTTTATTTTAATTAAGAAATATCTTCGTTCTATGAAACCTTCCTATGTAGCAAAAGAACAGGAAACTTGAAAAACACTGTGAGGAAAAACTTGTTTTTTTTTTATTTCTAGCTTAATTACTGATCTTTGTAGTATTTTAAGTTTTTAGATGTAGGTAAGGATATTGTTATTGATTATAATGTACCAACCAACCTAAAGTTTTCTTAAGTGACGCATAAAATTTATACAATTTTTTTAATATCGCAAATCATCTCTGGTTTTTGTATTCATAGTATGACACCAGTGACGAGTGTTCATAAAAAATGATATCAAGGAACCTCTTTACGATAAAAATTCTTTTGATGGTAGAAGAAATTCATAGATTTGCTTTATATATTATTTTTTTACTATGATAATGGATGATTTCGAATTTTATATTACTAAAAGTCCAAATATCTTTACCCTAAATATTATTACAGTTGACATCAAGTTTTTATAACAGAAAAAGTTTCTTATTGATATTTTTATTAATTATTAGCTACACTTATAAGATTTTACAAAGAACTCTCTCCATAGCAGTGCCGTTTAAAAATTGTAGGTATTTATTAATCATGCTATGACTCCTTTTGCAAAATTTCATAAGATCAGAGAGAACGACAATATATAACATTATTATACTGATTCCCACAAGTGAGGTAGCCAGCAGTATGTACATTTAATGAAACATGAAAATTGTCCTTTCCGTGACAACAAATGGATATGACATTATCGATGGGTGGGATTATAAATGTATTCACTGTGTCGGTGTTAAGGTAGTAGAATTCCATATCGAAAAAATAAAACAGGTGTTTTATTCTACTAAAGATACTCTTTAGTAGAATAAAACACCTGTTTTATTTTTTCGATTATAAATTTACTTATTTTTAATTGAAAGTTAAAGTAACCTTGTAGGTAAATTGAAATGATTTAACGACTTGTTTTATGAAGAACTGTCATTTATATAACACTTAAAAGTAAGAAAAGTAATAAAAGGATAAAAGTAAGATCTTTAATTAATTGTTTTTCTAATCAGATTTCTACTTCCATCACAAAGTTTATCTACTTGAGTTTATGGCGTGCATTATAACAAACATAATTTTCTACCCTGTGAACTATCTGAATAATTTGTCAAATAACACACAAAACAAATCGATACTAGATGTCATAATAATATTGGTGGGTAGTTGATTACGTCAAACATCTAATACACTTCTGTGAGGGGTAGTCACAAGGGCGTAACCAGAATGTTTTTAGGGAGGGAAGCAGCTTACCAAATCAGAAAAAAATGGTGTACCATTTCATTAGCTATGGTTTACCTTAATATTGTGTTGGAATCCCCTTTATTAAACATTACCCTTTTTTCATATTTTTGAAAGGACTTCAACAACCAAATCATATTCACTTTCATTGATTGTGTCGGTATTAAGTTTGCAACATTTGATTTTAAGTTACATAATAAAATGAATACTAGCTTACTTACTGCTAGCCTTCTTCTCCCCACTGCTGGGTATAGGCCTCTTCAAAGCTTTTCCACACATTCCTATCTCGAGCAACACAATACCACTGTTTTCCCTTCACCGGGACAATATCGTCAACCCATCTTTTTTGGGGTCTTCCTACGCTTCTTTTGTCCTTCCACGGCCTCCATTCAAGAATTCTGGAAGTCCAGCTGGCATCCTCTCGTCTTAACACAAGACCAGCCCATTGCCATTTCAGCTTGGAAATTAATAATTTTTAATATTACTGTATAGTGCTTGATACTAAATATTTTTCATTTTATTTTATAACTTATGTTTAGTTTGATATTTAGTAGGGAGGTGTTTCCAGCATCGATGGCATTTTCCCATACTTTTTCAATACTTAAATACCAATTTTGCTCATACTCTGTTCTTAACCTTAGAGTGGAGAGATCAACTGCACCAGTGTACCCTTCTTGTTTCTGGTTACGCCCTTGAGTAGTCATATACTTATATTATGTAATGTTGTCAAAATAATAATAATACCTAATTGAGGGTTCTTTTGAATAGTCACCCTCTAATCTATAACAAAAATAGTAATATTTTATTATACAAATTACTATATCTACATCTTTACCTATACACTAAATAGTTCTCATTGTAATATTTGAGTGGAAATTTAATAATAAGCATTTCCTTCACATGTCTCTATTCACACGCACATTTAATATTAATAAAGTGAATGCATTCTGCAAGTACTTAGGTATGTCTCTCTCACTCGCTCTCTTATAGACGAAGCAAGAGCTTGCTTGTTATGGTCGGAGATATGTCTACCTATAGGGGCCAAAACTGAGGTAGGTACTTATAATAATATATTATGATTTTTAATGACTACACTAAATCAAGTAACTATGCGGTTCTCTGGGGTTTATAGAGAATTAGTCGAATAGTCTTAATAATACGAGTTACACACCTATTACAACTTTATACATTATACAAAACTAATTCCCAAATTCCCATTCAATTCAATGAATGAATGTTGTAGTTAGTAGTATTAACTTAACCTTCTACCGCAGTTGTGCACGTCTGACATACACCTCATTAAGAAATTATTAGATATCTTTCTTCCATCAATCCATCCCCATCCCTCACTCACAATACCTTTCTGTATCCTAGTGACCAATCGATCAGTCGTCAATGCCTTGTCGTTGTGTGTGTTATGTTCCTGTGCTGTGATAGTTACGTCTCACAGACGTCAGGTCAGTAATAGTGTGATTTTATGCATACGTCTAATAGTCGTCACCACGCATTTAATGTTTTTATGTCTTTGAGTCTCATAGAGGAAATATTTCGACTATTTCGAATGAAATTTATTTAAACACTTGTTTCATAATTACTTACATAAATTTTAACGTGCTACCTCTCCAATAGAGTATTTCACTGGTCAATGAAGAGGGAGTCACTATTTATATATATATGGTCACTTTACTTTACCATATATAATGTATAAATATCAATATATATTTATTTATTTTATTTTTCACTGTACTCACATTTTCGTCCCGGTTTTAAAGAAAGTAACAAAAACAACATTAGAAAAACTTGTCCTAGCTGTCTGAAACTTACTTGTAGATTTTGTTGCAAGCCTATGTGTCTTGATGCAAGCAAATTTGTGAAGAGTGTAGTACTAAAACTCTTATGTAAAGAGTACTTGCAGAATCTTAGTGTGTTTATATTTATAATTTTTTTATGTCTTAATATTATTAACTAGTCTATTTACGATAAGGATTTTGTATTTTTTTATATATTCATATTTCATGTTTAGCTAAAAACCGAAAAACATAAGTACTTGTTTTTTTCATCGTATTTTTTGAGCTCATAATAAATATCAATTTTAAAATGTATGTGCTTTGTTTCAATTTAATAATTTCCTATTATATGCTTGCAAAAAGCTTATATTTAGTAATATTAGCTAAGAAATATAATAATTTATTATTAAGTGTATTCTATATAGATTTCGAATTGTACGTCTGTCAGACGGCACGACTGTGCTAAAATTATAAAAATTCACCACTGTAGCTAAGGGTTAATTGTATGTAGTGGGATATTGTAAAGACAATATTATAACGTACATAGATACATTGAAGGATCATAAGTATCTAGTACTAGTTGTACGAGAATCTAATGTATACTGGCAACATTGGCATTCCGAGGACGGGGCTAAAATGAGACAGTTTTCCTACTTCTTATTAAAATTAATATGAAAGGGGCAAAATAAATAAATATTAATAATGTATGATAAAGTATCGAAAAGAGAAAATTTGTCCGCTCCCTCTATCGAAAATACATGCACTTTATGAAACAGCATATTAGAAATAAAACTGGGAACTAAAAAATCTTTATTAGTAAAAAGTAATGAAGGTATAATGTTTCAAATTTCTAAAAAAGTTGAAAATGTTGAGGGTAAAGGAAAATGATACTATAAATGAAGTCGAGTTTTTTTCTTTAACGCTTACAAATACCAAATTGTGAAAGCAAATAAGTCAATAAAGGACTATTAATATTTTAAAATCGAAATACGAAATTGTGTTGAATAATGGGAAGAGTCAAATTTTAGTAGGCTACTGACTCCCCCTATCAAAGCTCCAGGGGTACACCTATGATTAGAAATATGACCATTATATACCTACATACAATAAAGCTGTGAGACAAAGGATTAATATGGAATTTGGTATATTATTGTGTATTGTTTCATTATTTATACTACCTACATAGCTCACAATTTGATTATGTCGTATTATGTACTATGTATGTAGATATTATCATAGCCTAAGGTGCGGAATATTCAGGTCACTTCGTACAAATCTCAGAATCCAATATTAATGATTGATTTACTTTATTCAGATCAATCTGTGAAATTCAATCATCACGTATTGTTTGTTCATATTCATTAATACGTTATTTTGAATTTGATATATATATTTTTTTGCATTCTCTTTATGATTCCTGAATACATAAAACTAATGTATAGCTTTTTATTGATGGTAGATTAGATTGACAGAGATACATTAATTAGATATTTTCTTTATTTTTTTCAAATTTCTAAAGACCATTTTCAACCTACTTGTGTGAAATGGCGAGATGGTATGCATGAATGAGATTTTAATCAAGGAATTATACAATGAATTTTTATATCAAATCGTTATGAACAATCATCAAAAAGTTTACAAATTTTGTTGAGTTTTTCACGCATGTATTATTTATGTGCAAACCATTTTATTTTAATTATTAATTATTTGTTGAGTTGGCTTAAGTTGGTCTGTTCTTATGACCGCCCGTCCCGTAAGGAAAAGAAGAAGTACGGATAAATTGAAGTCCTTGACTCCTGAGATATCCGAGTTCGTAGAGGTTCTTTCAAAATAACTTGTATTGGCGCACAATCTTTTGAAATGTTGGAAGTTGTTTCCACCTGTGTTCCCAAGGAAAATATCCAAAGGCCAATAATGAATGAGCGTATGAATTCACATCCTGATTATTTTCTAGTGAGTTCAGTGGTCCGGAAGAGAAATATTAATGGTATAATTATTAAGTTACTTCGAGTACTTATAAGTAAGTGAATTGTATTACAACCCAGGCTGTCAACGTTAATTTTATCATTTCGACTCTGATCCCAATCAATATATTATATTTTATGAATTTATGATGCGACGTGAAAACTAATCAAACCCAAGACGTACCCAACCACTATCTTAGCATATTAGATTACGCAGTAGTGTAAATGAAGCAAATAAATAAAATGTATCTACTACCACTTTATATTGCCATATAATTAAATCCAACAAAAGAGAAATTTTCATACAGTATAAATTCTGTCAATCATTTAATATGTAAACCTGATTATAATTAAAGATCCTTTACTTACTATCAAGTACGTAGAGTCTTACCTCTGTAATTAAAATTATGACAGATAATATCTGAATTAAATAATTTATCTTATAAAATTTATCTTATATCCCGTGGAGCAGCCGGTAAAGAATTGGTCTCCCACTCTTCTGCGTAAGTTTTCGAGTGTCCTGTAAAAGGCAGGTGTTCGAAAAAATTAAGACATTTTACTTCTTAAATTCAGCGATGAGACTTGCCACCCATCCTGAATGTCTTGATTTTATATTGGCACGAAGAGGACAGTTTGCATGTTTCTTACATGCGGCTGATCTGCTGGCTACCCCACTTGTGGGATATGCCGTGATGGTATAGTAGTAGTAGTAGTATCTTATAAAAAGGAAATTATCTGTGCTCTCGAAAGAAACGACAGTAAATTCTAATGTATTTTATTTCATGCGTAGGAACATGTGTGTTTATGATACACTTGCAAATACGACATAGTAAATAGAAATGCTGTTATTATTACAGAAAGAAAACTTCATTATATTTTCAAAAGAATTTTGTATTAAACAATCAAGGAAATTCTCGAGAATCTGCTTCTAAACCTACTTACACATGAATTCATATTATCGTATATATTCTCAGCGTCGCGTCTCAAAACATCATTGCTCAGTCCATATTTTTTTATTTTAGTCAATGTGTAACATAATTAATTACTTTGTTGATTATAATGTCTACTAAAAAACCAAGATCCACACGTGTATGCTTTATTCATTTTCACAATTGATTATGCAAAGTATAAAAAAATGTAAAACCCCATTAAATATTTAGCACATTACCACCTTCCAGATATAATACTTACTTGACTCGAATGTACCTATATTATTCCCAGTGGAATGGATGGTTGTAAATTAAGATTGAGTAATGCGTATCTATCATTCGTAAGTTAAGGCACCGCTACGCTTTAATTACGAACCTGACTTCAGATTCAGAATTATTTATACAAAACAGTTTGCTCTAAAGCGACGACAACATCAGATATTGACGTTTATTTATTTACTTATTTAATCAGAAATTCCTACGCAGGTATCCAACTATTTGAAACAAATTAAAGGAGGTTTATTATTATTATTGTTTGAAGATAAATAACAAGTTTTATTATTTACTAACTGACGAGAATGATGGTTTTATTGAAATCGATAAATAACATTTTAATGTTAATGAAGAAAATCGTAGATTGTTTTCTCTTGTATATTTGCCAGAAATTTGGTTAATATTCGCCCGCTACTTTATCAAAGATATTTTAATGCGGGCGATGAGTAACAAAGATCTCTGTTCTCATATAAATTATTAGAATAAGTTGGTCTTTTAGTAGGTTTGTTACGAGTTTATGCAAGAACGTTGCTCATGACTTCCAGTTATAAACATGACACCCGTACTCATAAAAAAATTATGACACTAAAGACATTCAAAATTAGTGATAACTTTTATTGTTAAATTAAAGTGAAACGTTTTGATTTTTATGACCACCTGCCTTTTGCTGTACGCTTGAAAACTTACGGATAAGAGTGGGACACCAATTCTTTGCCGGTTGCTTCAAGGAACAATAACTGTACTGAGGTTATTGACGAAAATCGTTACATATGACATTTTAATATGTTATTTCTGATACACCAGACATACAAAGTACTTTATATACAGCATTCTCCGCAAAAGCATAGGTAGGTACCTACATACAAAAATGTAATAACAATATCAGTTATAACAATACTAGAAGAAGACTACACAATTAAATAACGTTAGTCTACGTATTAATTGTATATCTATAGGAATGTTATGGTTGACATTCAATGTAATAACAATATCAATTATAACAATACTAGAAGAAGACTACATAATTAAATTACGTTAGTCTACGTATTAATGGTATATCTATAGGAATGTTATGGTTGACATTCAATGTAATACCAATATCAGTTATAACAATACTAGAAGAAGACTACACAATTAAATTACGTTAGTCTACGTATTAATGGTATATCTATAGGAATGTTATGGTTGACATTCAATGTAATAACAATATCAGTTATAACAATACTAGAAGAAGACTACACAATTAAATTACGTTAGTCTACGTATTAATGGTATATCTATAGGAATGTTATGGTTGACATTTAATACGAATAACATGATAATAAATTGCATAATACAAAGAAATTCTGTTTTATTTCAAAATGTATATACCTAGCCGTTTTTGAAAATAACCAGACTTTTACACCTCACGTGGTTGTATTTTTATCATCATTACTTGGACGGGAGTGTAGAATTGAAAGACCTTGACTTCTCGAAAAATTAAAATTCAGAAATCATTTTGAGTGTCCCGTAAAAGGCAACTGCTTGAAATACCGAAGACACATTACATCTTAGATCTTCATTATGGCTTGATGCACATAATGATGATCTATTATTATTTTTGACGTTCATAATGATAAATACTGTTTTTATTATTTTTTAAATTGTTTTGATTTATTGTGTTCAAGTTGTATTTATTTGGTATTGCCTTAGAACAGATCTTTGTCTAGTGGGGCAATATATTCCATAATTGATCTTGTTGTTTATTTGTATTTACTGTTTTGGAATAAAAAATAAAGAAATCTTAAATTCAACGATGAGATTTGTCACCCATCCTGAAAATCTTAACTTTTTTTGGACACGCAGAGGACAGCTTGCATGTTTAATACATGCAGTTGGTTATAACATCAATCATTACTAAATGTCATAAAATGATCAGTTATTCAATTCAATGCGCAAAGGTCGAGTTAATCGTTAGATTGCGATATCTTCAACTAACCCAGTAGTTTATAAATGATACTAAATTTTGATGAAATATTTTAATTCAATTCAATCTACAAATCAAGCTGCTTTTTCATCTTACTCAATAAATTTATGTTCTTAGAATACTTTAAAAATATCAACAATGGATGAGACACATTGAAGTAAGTACTTTCGTACATAATATATGTAGATAAGCAGCAATAAATATATGATACGTAATTCTGAGTATTATTTAATGTTACCGAGTCTGCATCATTCCCTGAGGCCTGCAATTATTATGAAGTACTTTGGTTTTGTTGTTACCCATCTTTAAAATAAATAGTCTAACTTCGTAACAATCACAAAACCGCCAGTGAGAACTCAAGTAAATTCTGTTTAAAATGAGCCTTGTGTCTTGTTTATACATGCTAAGTACTTGCTGGATATTGAAACATTGAGTTGCTTCCTAGAAAATAAAAAATCGCACTTTACTCGATAGTCTTCAAAGAATTCATATCTGCTAAAAATATTCATTCATTCGTTCATATCATATAAGCATTTCCCACGTCCAGCCAGCAGGCGAACTGCAAGTTATAAACTTGCAAGTTATTCTCTTTATACCAATAAAAGTATAGACGTTCAGAAGGGGTGGCATACCTGGCAAAACTTATTATTTTGTTAATTGATTCACAGCTTTATGTTTATTTTTAATGTGAAATTTTAGCAAGAGTAATAGTGCAAATTAAACTTTTTGAATCACTTTTTAATTCTAAGTTTTCAAACACTGTCTACTTGCATAGGTATATGTAGATTTGATTTTATCGGTGTTAACAAGAGGTTTTTTTTTATAAAAGTAAAAATAAAAAAAAACATTGTATGTATTAACTATTTATTTTTCAAAAGGCTGAGGCTTTTTAAAACAGCTCTATCTCTTACAAACAAAGTACAAGACTCTTAGAAACAATTTCTAAGAGCGTCATTGAAGATGGACTTCTTCCGAAAGGCCTCTGCCATTAAATTTGACAAAATTAATAGGGAAAATAAATAGTGTTCATTCAGTTTTTTTCTATTTATATCTATTTATATTATTTGATAATCAATTATAAATAGAGTGGTAGAATTACGGAAGAAGTAACTGTTCTCCGTAATACAGGAGAGACGATGGTCCTGGCTGGGACATAATTTGAGAATGCCTAATGATAGTTGGCCAAGAAGAGCACTGTTCTTCCGTCCGCAGGGGTTTCGTCGGCCCGAGCGTCCCTCTTTCACAATACACCGTTCCTATGACAACGATATCAGAGCGCAAGGAATGTCGTGGAAAGAGGTGACGCAATTGGCATAGAGACGCTTTGAATGGAGGAGGCTGGTTTCTGCCCTGTGCTCCCGAGAGGAGCGTTGAGGGCGATGATGATAATGATGAACTGTTTACTGAAATTTGTTTACGAGTGCTAATAAATACGCACGGGATAAGCCTATTACATATATGAATAAAAAGTTATAGAATAAAAGCGATGATGACACACAATAATACAAGAAAACAATAATTCATATCATCAAGAGAATAGTGAACAATAACAATAACCAATATTCATTCCCACTTACCACGTGTATCGTGTTTGCTGTTTACCCGTGAATAAAAGCGAGATTACCAAGTTCATACACCAAGTGATAAACTCGTGTAAGCTATGTATTGAAAAGGAACAGTAACGCTGCGTACAAAATTTATTTAGATACAATATACCTACATAGTAGGGATGTGACGTAATAATATATGACTATCGAGAAAATAAATCAACGTGTTTATTATGAACAGGTGATGGAAATCTGGTTGAGTGTTTGAATCACACACAGTAAGTAGATGTTGTTGTTACACGCTTTGGTGAAATTGCACATCGTGAAAATAATCAATGTTCGAAGAGATGAAAAGATACATTTTATATTAAGTGGAAAATTTTCAGCATCGACGGAATACAATTTTGAAGAAAATTAAATATTGTGATAACAGAAATTTTCTATCACAGTTTTTGATTTTGAATATCATCCTCTGTTACACATTGTATTTTATAACGATTTGGTATTCAAACTGAGGTAAACCTATCTTCATTTATAATTTTGAAAAGTTAATTAACAAATATATAAACACACGTACCTACTGAGCCCAATAGAGCCGGTAAGTCTAACTTCTATGAGAGGGCCTTTGGTGTTGTTGGACCGATTATGTGGAATCGCCTACCGGTGCCATTGAGAGATAATCAGGCTGTCACTAGCTTCAGAAGCAAATTAAAAACTGAACTCTTCATTGGCGTGTCAATCATAATTATTAAAAAGATTATTGATAATTTTTGGGTTTTCTGATTTTTAATAAAAATAATACAGAAATAGAAAAAATACATAAATTATAGCTTCGTTAGTTACCAAATATTAAAATTATACAAGTATCTTTGATATTTTTATCATTTTGAAATGGTACCAATATAAAGTGGATAGTTACAGAAGACATTCTTATTTTGTAATTAACAAGTCATTACTTACTTATCCTTGTACAAACTTCTAAGAATAAAAAAATTTGTACGCTTTTTTTCTTCTATTCTATTTTGTATGTTTCAAACTATGTTTTTGTGTGTTAGCGATAGCTGCTTGTGCGATATGCTAGTGAGAACAGATGAATGAGCGGAATGTGTGGTACTTAAATAATTGACTTAACTGTGATACATGTTTGTGGATGACAGCTGAGTTATGAACGACTTTTTTTCTTTTTTTGTAAACCATATTAATTATAGTTGTTATCTGTTTTGTGCTTTTACCAATAAATAAAAAAATTATGCTTGAATAATAATTTGTGCGCAATTTCAAACTACGCATCAATGGTATCAAAAATATATCCCCGAAAATACCTTATATCAAATATGCGTAGCAGATTCAGTAGTTATATACATACTACATATCTAAATTATTCTATTGTTGGTATCTATGTACATAAAATAATAATAATAATAATATACATATAAAGTAAGTATAAAATATAGGCACAAAGTTACAGTCGAGCATTACGTTACACAATATAAATGAGATTTAAGATTAATTACAACTGTTGTGTGAAAGCTGTGTAGTAGTAGTAGTAGCTCTTCTCCAAGTCTTATTCTCTCTTCTCTCATCATACAGTAGTAGTAAGGAGTCATTATAATGTACTATCTACCAGAGATATAAGAATTATCCGGAATCCGGAATATCCGACCAGACCAATACTGCTTATTTGTCTGGATATAGTATTACTCCTTGATTAAAAAAAATATTATGAAGTCAAAATTTCTGATCTGTATTCGGCAAAAAAAAAATTGGTCTTCCACCCTTTTCTGTAAGTTTTCGAGTGTCCTGTTAAAGGTTTCCCCCAACTTTGGAGATCACCTCGGCGAACATGTTCCTGTCTTGCGCCGCTCGGAACATCTCCTTCATTCTTCAGATGCCGGTCCACTCCCTTATGTATCACAGCTAGGACATCTGTCTCCTATTAAGTCCTCAGTATCCCTCAATTTTACCCTTCAATTGGAAAATGTGGTATTTTTCCCCACTCATTACATGACCCAGATGTGAAATCTTCCAAACCTTGATGGTTGACAACAGCTCCCTGTCAAATCTAGTTTGTTTCAGGATTTCGGTGTCGGTAACCGTGCCCTTGAGACATTCTAGGGACTGTTAAGCGGCGTCAAAAATAAAATAAAATCATCCAAAATCATCATCATCATCTATCCAGGAAAATCTGAGCGTTCGGCGATTGAGCTACATTTCAAATGCTCCCAGTCTATAGGTACATACTATTCTAAAATTGTCGTTAAATAGATTTGCATTAATCAAATAAATACTTATATCAAAAATATACACCTATATTCACTGCTCGTTCTAAACTATAAAAATCACACTTATGGTATAGCTGGTTATTCGGTTTAAGATCTGGCCAAATACTCAAATATCCGATATCCGTTTAAATCACTATCTGTTACATTGTATGTATGTATGTACCAATAAGATGTACTTATTATCTTCCTTATATTCTCTAAGAGTACTCTTGCTGTTATTATTATTAATATTATTTATTATGATTATGAAGATTCCAAAGACAATGTTGTTCGTCTTCTTACTGCTGTTGTTATTGTATTTTTCCTTTTATTTCGTAATAATATACAGACCTACATATGTAATGTCTACGCAATTAAGCGATGTTTAATAATATTTTAATCTGTTTATAAATAAGTACGTATGAATAGTCGGCATAGGTTTACTTGTTTAATAAGACAAATCAAATTAGATTGTTTAAATAAATAAATATGTAAACAATAATAATAATAATAATAATAATAAACTTTATTGTGCAGAATATGATAACAGGAATTATATTATACAACATGCATGAAAAAATCTGTACAATGGGCGAGTTTATCGCAGAGTTGCGATATCTTCCAACTAACCCAAATAAAATAAAATACATGAAAATGAAATAAAATAAAATATATGAAAATGAAATAAAATGAAATAGATAGATATATGCAAACAAAATACTATACATATAATGTAGGTACATGAACACAAGCAAAAGCTAAAATATATGTGTAAAATAACGATAACAGGCTACATGTGAAAAAGAATACAACATTAGGGAGAAGGAGTAGAGCAAAAGAGGGTAGGGAAGAGGGTAAAGGGGTAGGGTTGCCCATTGTGTATAAAGAACACGAAGAAGGTGGCAAATTATAACCGAAAAAGGACTTTTGTGCACAGTTACAGCAGAAGACTACAATTTTTCACTTCCCTCTTAAAAGTATAAAAAGACGTACAAGTACGAATTTTTGGTGGAAGCTGGTTCCACAATCTAGCCCCATGGACGGTGAAGGAGTCTGTGTAGCAACCGGAATGATGTGGCGGTATTGCCAGAAGATTATTGGATGCTGATCGCAGTGGGAGACCGTAAACAACTACATATTACAACAATTACTATAATTTTCTGACACATTCCACAAGTGGGGTAGCCAGCAGACAAGCTAACTGTAATAAACAGGCAAGCTCTCCTCTCCGTGTAAACAAAAAATCTAGATATTCAGGATGTTAGGTATATATATATATTTTTTAAATAAGTATATGACCGGCCAGGGCAAAGTGAAGAATGACCTTTTTCAAATTGTCCTGGGTCTGGGTGTTACATGTATATGTGTGTAGTGCATTGTATATGTGTGTATCGTCGCGTTAGTACCCATAATACAAGATTCATCTTAGTTTGGGACTAGCTCGATCTGTGTGAATTGTCTATGTATGTTATGTTATGTAATGTCCTTACATTTTCGAACACCAGCTTAAAAAACATGACACTCGAAAATTAACGGAAAAATGTGGAAGAATAATAATTCTTTACCGGCTCCATAAAATGAATGTATCTGATATAAAATGTTCAAACGAATGTTTATGACATTTTTCGACTTATCAGGTCATTTTCAATCATTGTTTGAGAGTGCAACACAATACACAATCAATTAATGTAGCCCATTTGTTTTCGTAATTTAATGAGAAAATCAACCGAAATTACATAGATTCAGAAGGGTTCGAATTCTTTTGTAGCCTTAATGATGTGATGTTGAATTGATAGGAAGAGTTTTGATATATTTGTCTACTCTAGCTTAGTAATATTACATTAAAACATTAGGGTGAAAGGTCGTAAAAAAATGTACAAAAATATATATGAGACGAAAGTCAAAAGGAAGTATTTATCCTACAATACAATCTTAAAGATGAAGAGAGAAAAGGAATATCTTCATACGAATTTTTTAAAATATTTTCAATATAATATGTATTGATCAATAGTTTCTTTTAAAAGGCAAAAATTGAATGCATATCCACGTCGTCATCTCGTTGTACCATGTTGTGCGCCGCGACGCCGACCGACGATAGGACATGGTAAACTTTATATAACACTTCAAACTTTCCAAGTTTCTCCCAACAGCAGTGTGGTACTACACTACCCATATGTCACACTGGGTCAAACTTTGGACATGAGTTTTTGATTGCGATTTCAACATGATGGAAAAATACGACAATTCCAAGCGTGAAACATGTTGGAAGTTTTCTTCTATTACTTCGAAAGTAATCAGAGTATGTATGTAATGAAGTATGTTATTTATTACTAGCTTTCAATCCAGCTTTAACTTAGGAATAATTATTAAAATAAAACTTACCTATTATATAAAATATCTAAGAACATCAGAGATGAAAACATTATGTGCTATTTCGGGCAAATCTCTCAGAGACAGAATAAGAAATAATGAGATTAGAAACATATGTATTCAACACGGAGGACATCGTGAAACGGAGTAGGAAAAGGAAAGAATGTTACATATAGATTCAAAGTAAACACCAATCGGTTCACTACCCCGAGTCAGACCACCAAATCGATGGGAATACAGCTGGTCTTCAGCATCACAAAAGGCAACAACTTCATAACTAACAGATCGATAATTTATAGCACGAAAAAGAAGAAGAGTAGGTATATATATATAAACGTAACTATAGTTTGAAAGATTGAGTTATAGGGGAAACAATTAAGGGTTGCTTATTAATAAGATGGTTAAGTCGAGTGAGGGATGCAAAACACGGGCTTACGAAAAGCACACAATTAAATATGCCTCAATCTGCAATATAGAGGGATCGATTTGGTAAATAACAGAACTATTAGTTATACGCAATAGTGAAAGTAACTTGAATGGATATATGTAAAATATTATATTCACACAGTCATACAAACGAACAATAATCCGCAATTTTCAACTCCTGCAAAAGGTCCTTGAACTAACTTTTAGAATATTTTTTGTGTTTATATACATTAAATAATATAAAGAAATTATTGATGTTATGATAACATTACATCCGTAGTTTACGATTCCCCCAATTTCTGATATAAAAATATTATGTCAAAAAAGTTTCGATATGATTAGACTTATAAAATAAATCTGAGTAATTTTTGTTTATCCGTTTCAATGTCACTTTTTCAAATAATATTATTTTTTATTTTATTGAAGTCTAAAAAAGAGATAAAAAATAACGCATAAAAAAGTATTAATTGTTATTTAGGACGAACGAAAAAATAAAATACTAAAATAGTCTAGGCATTGTAAGATCCCGAACTTCCAATCTAATAGATTATTCGACACATTGAGATTATTAAAGTTTTTCTCGTTCTTTGATATAATATATATATTTTTTAAAGATGTAGGTATCTGGGTTTTGTTTCTTATAAACCCAAATACAATCTTATACACCTTTCACATTTCACCTTTCATTAAAATGTATTATTCGAAATAAATCTACGTTGCCATGAAAAAAAAATGCGGTTCACCTAAAGTAAAGCCTTCTTTGTTAAGGGGCACCTTTAGCAAAAACGATAAAACATTCAATTTTCAACAAGTTTGGTACACAAACTCTCAAAATTTGTTGACCCTATGAACATTTTGATTTGATAAAATATGAAAACAAATATTATTTACCAATATCAAACTTTAACTTCAAAATAAAACTCGATTTTAGTTTCATTATATTCGTTTACAAAAAAGCATATTTCTAAAAATCGAATTCGGGGGTGTGTTTGGTACATTAACGCACGAGAATCCTACAAATTTTCAAATATTTTTTTTTATATTATGAATACTTAGATAGTTATTATAATTATAGAATAAATAAATCTTTTTTTTTTTGTTTTTTTTTTCATGGATTTTGACCGATTGAAATTTTTTTTTTTGATAAAATTTCTCATATTTTGGAACCAAAAATCACCACATGAACTCGATTTTTTGTATACTAAAAAAAGTTTGCTAAAATCTATAGTATCAGTTATTTTAGAAGGATTAACTATGTAACAGTTACGAGACATTTTGAATGTTTTTTAAATATTCTACAATGCACATCCGTTACTTGATTTTTTAAAATCGCAGGTAATCCTAACATCTATTGTTTTCAATTATTTTGTTTTTGTAGATGTTTTAACAAAAATATTAGTCGGTATTATCTCGCTCGTCAATGGTTAAGGTTTACCGAAATCGATCGCGATTTTAAAAAATCAAGTAACGGATGTGCATTGTAGAATATTTAAGAAACATTAAAAAAATCTATAGTATTTATATGCTTGATAGAATGAATAAAAAATGTATTTATTTTACCTATAAATAATTTGTATTTTGATATAACAAAGAGTACCTAAATATATTTCGTCAGTCTGCGATTTATTTATTTTTTAGTAAAAAAACTAATATTGGTAAGTAGTAAATATTTGTTTTTTTTATTTTATCAAATAAATATGTTCGCAAGGGTCAACAAGTTTTGCCACTTTTTCTATCAAATTTGTTGAAGATTGAATATATTTTCACCGTTGTTGCTAAACGGGGCCCTTAAGCCCATGTTAGATTTTCAGCTTGACACTTTTGTCCTACATCATACAAGCGAATTGCTTTTTAATGTTGGTGGTATAGTTTTTGACATTCTGTCTCAAAGATCCAAGGTTCAATTACCACCTTTAAGATTCAAAGATTTGCTTACTATAATTTTTAAATGTGATTTGATTAAACTGGATTTGTCATACCTTTAGAGATATCTTATTTGCACAAATAGCAGATTCTACAAACTTTCCTAAGGAGGAAATAAAAAGGTGTCTCATTTTATTAGAATCGGCTTAGGCTAATTTAAGCGTATTTTATCCATTGTGCGTTAATTAAATGAGGGCGTTTTTGAGCTATATTTGGGTTTACATCAAATCTGGATTAATTAGAAAATCTTATATTTGCACTAAACTTTCAAACGTAAGTGACATAGGTAACAACTTTATTAAATGTCAGAGAAGCGCATAAAGTACAAAATATTCGAAGTTACATTACATCATGATGCTACGTTTAAATTATTATGTGTGTAACTGAAACTTCATTGGCACATCCTGTGTTGAATTATCTAACAACTTAAACCTATTTTAGTTAAACACGTTGAAATTCAATCAAAGTTAGACAGGAAAGCATTATGTACACATGTTTCATGTAAATCGATCTATAATTCACCTACTTCTTGTATAGTATCTATTTACTCACTCAGATGTTAGGTAGATAACTAATAACTTACACATGTATTCCACTGAAAAGGAACACATATTGGTTAAAATGAGTTTCTCATCAAATTTATGAAACTAATCTATCTGTATATTTTTTAAGATAAAAGTATCTAGAGTTTTTTTATAAACCCAAATGCAAACCTTAAGCTAAAAGCTTATGTCAAGAATGGGGAGTTGCCTGCACCTGGGATCGAACCGCACACCTCTTGTGCATGAAGCCGAAACTCTACCTCCAGGCTACCGAAGAAATTATAAGACTACATTTTTTTAAATCTAGATATATGTAGAAACAAATAAGTACCTACATAAAATAAACAGAAAAAACAAAACAAAAATGAATAACTATTTCAAATGTTTACGAATCGCAGTTTGTCATTTGGGTGATAATATCTATGAGTATAATATCAATCAATCTACTTACTCTTCAACACTCCTCTCAGGAGCACAATGTGGAAACTAGCTTCCCCAATTGCGGCGTACAGACAGCTGGATGCGAACGTCAATCAACCATTCGGGAATTCTCCGAAGAAATATTCGAATGAATGCCTTCCGTTACGTCTCATAGACGGGTTTGTCCGAATTGTCGCCGAAAGATTTAAGATTTTCGCTTGAAGCTTGATGATTGACGTTCCCATCTGTACGCCGCCAATTAAGAACTCCTTTGCCCCAATCAAGTCACTCCTTCACACGACATTTATTAGGCTCAGATGTCGTTGTCATAGGAATAACAAATCATGAAAATAGGCAAACTTTGTATATATACATACCTATTGGATGCATAATTTTGCCTACGTCATACAATATATTGCCAAAATTTTAAAAATTATCCAAAAGAGAGAGTTTTTAAGATCTTCAAATTTAGAGACAATGAAAATTCACTTACAAAAGTACATGTTACTACTAGGTATTTCTTCACCCACCAGTTTCCGAGACTATCGAGAAACGAAGAGTATTTTAATTTCATGCAATTTATTGCGAGAGTATAAATCTATTTAACAAGAGGGAAGCATAGTAGTAGTAATAGTAGTACCGAATTAATTCACTCTTTCAAAATGTATTATTTTGGTAACAAGCTCTGATAACGGTCACAGACCATTTTGAATCAAAGGGTTTATTTCGTGTATATTAAGTAATAGGAAAGAAAATGAATAATAATAATAATAATAATATTTATTTGTCAAAAATATTCACAGAAACATATGTTGTTACATAAATTTATTAAACATTGCACTAAATATATTTAAATCACCCTTAAAAAGACAAGTCTTGTGTAAAGGGGGATACATTCCCTGAAACGATATACTATACTCATATTAAACAATTTTCCAGTTTAATACATACTTTAAAAGTTTTTCTTTTTAATTGCTCGAAGATTCTTATAACACTTATTACATCTTTATTAATTACACATTCGATATATACGCATTTAGTTACACTTTATTTATATTTTTAATTACACACACAGATATTTATATTTTTAATTATTATGTAAGTTTATAAAACTATTTATAAAATTAAATATATTTATAGCATTTACTTCAAGTGGGATATCCAGTGAAGTGCATGAAATGAGCGCATAGATCGTTTTCTGTGTGTGATAGAAATGTAATATTTAAAGTTGTATGTATTAAGTGCCTTATAAATTAAGTCGTATATGTATAAACACTGTAATTGGCCTTATTTTTTTTTTGTTATTGTGATTTAAGTAACGTAATTATGTGCTTTTGTGTTTGAATTAATAATAAAAAATAAAAATATATTCTATCATAAACCATCACGATATTTTTTACTACTGGGATAACAAGAAGATATTATTATCTTCTTCCCCTTTGAGAATGTACCATGTTAGACCCCTCTAATTTTGATTATCGTTTTGACGTAAGTTTCCATATCATGTGCTTTTTGAAACAGATCCTTCATCTTCTGGATTTTTCTCCATTATCTGATGCGTATATCCTGTTTTGGACATTCGCTTGTTTTCTAACACTACCCAAGTAGCCTGATTAAATACAAAACAAAATCACACACCGTTTTCTACTACTATACAGTACTATTATAACACTATACATACCCTCACGCCGTACCCCAAGTGTGGTAGGCAGACAGGACGAAACTCAACACAGCTCTATCCCTACATACATCTTTCGCAAGTGTCCCACTGAATAAGGCAAAAAAATAAATAAATTTTATATCTTAAATTTAGTATGCCACCAGTCCTGAATGTCTCAACGTTCACTGGTACAAAACTTACAAGTTAATTGGTAAGTAAGTAGTCCGCTGGCTACCGATGCATACGTATTTTTGTGACATAGGTACGACAAAATAAATGCACACGTATTTTTGTGACATAGGTACGACAAAATAAATGCACACGTATTTTTGTGACATAGGTACGACAAAATAAATGCACAAGTATTTTTGTGACATAGGTACGACAAAATAAATGCACACGTATTTTTGTGACATAGGTACGACAAAATAAATGCACACGTATTTTTGTGACATAGGTACGACAAAATAAATGCACACGTATTTTTGTGACATAGGTACGACAAAATAAATGCACACGTATTTTTGTGTACCGAAAACTTACAAAAAATATTTTTCTTTTTATTTTTATTGATATAAGTACCATATAAACACATTATAAATAAATACATTACTCCACAGCGGGTTCATCAAAACACAAAGCATTGCTTGTTTTGAATACCTAAAAGACGACATGTTTGTGAATATTGAATTTCACAGAGTCGGTACAACAAACTATATAATGAAGTTCTTTACACTTTTGTGTTAGAAGAAATAATAATATTATATATAAACGTATCTACTGAATGTTTTACCTATTCAGAACAAATAAATATACGTTTCATAGTATATAACAAATTGAATAAACACCAGCTGAAGACTAAACCACTTTTGTGTAAATGAGAACACGAGACTGCAAAATGCGAACCATTTTAGATTCCCATGCATCCACTTCTATCATACACATAGAATATTATTATTGTAATAAGTTAGTATCTATATCTGTAGGATATGTTCTATCTTTAAAATGTGGTTCGGTGCATTGAACTACTCCAATGTTCAGCTGTTTTTCTTTGATTGTTTCTTCACGTTGCCATTGTGAAAAATAAAGATAGTAATTTGTTCTGTAAAAATATTCGTAGTATGTGTTTCATTAGCCTGTGTAGCGTGTTATGTCTTACAATAAGTAAACAAAGGTTATTAAATGAATAATAAGCATAGGTCAGACAAGGCATAGAAAGTTCCTATGAAAAAATACTGTTAGTTATCATTGATCTATTATGTTAACACTATTATTGTTATGATCTATGTGTTATATCAATGTTAGTTATAGGTATATTTTCGATTTCTGAAAATTCTAGACGTGGGTAGGGAAAACAGTATAAAATACTAGTACCTACTTAAAATAAATTGAGTAGATATTTTAAACGTAAATAACGAAATATTCTTAATCACCTCTGTTGACTGAAACAGTGATATTGGCGATAAAAGCTTTTTGTACCTACAGAGTAAAATTATAACCTTCTGAACAAAAAAAAATATTTAACACTTATTAGTTAACAGACCAATACTAACAAGTCAGTTTTTTCAGTCAAATCAGTTTGTAGCCTACGATGACTTGAATATTCGAAGTAAAAGCAGAATTTAGTCGAAATAAATATGATGTCTAGACCTTATGGGAATCATTTTATGTAATCTGAATGTTATAAAAAGCTTTGAATGTATTGAGAGATAACAGTTTTCAATGTGAAAATACAAAAAAGCTTAATACGTGGATAAAAGTATGGAATTTTCTGGTGCAATAAATAATCCATATATTTTATCACAATATTACTTATTTAGTTGTTTTGCAAACGTAAAGTTTTCAAAATACAGAGAATTGGATAATAATCAAAGACTGGGTGAATAGATTAAGAGATTTTAATAATCTATGTCCTAGAAGAAGTTGAAGAGAATTATAATTAAAAGGAAAACCAAAATAACTCAGCGGTTTATTTCACAATCAGAGGTAAAGTAAATTTATTCTAAATAAATCATCTCAAAAGTCTCTGATCTCCAAGGACGAATTAAGGATTAGCGCAAAGTGATAGCGAGTCACCGAGTGCTTAAAGTTTGATATTCATCCAAGCTTATTATACTATATAGGTACATAGGTCCGTACAATTTATAGAGAGAAAGGACGTATATTTTCCGAAACACTCTCCACGGAGAAGCAATTGAATATGCAATGAGAATTTATCGGAAACTCCAACCACTGAATTTCCCAGCCAACATCACCACTCACAGAGCGCGATATTACATTTAGGGACATTGGAGATTGTTATCACAACTTACGTGGAAAATTCACTGAAAACTATACACTGGCATACACCGAAATAGGGAATTTGAATGTTCCTTTTCGTTGTTAACCTTCAAAAATACAACTTGATTTTTGAAGGGTTGACCAAATTTTTTTTGAATATTTTTGCAACGGAATGTTCAAATCTCTTTTTGAACAAATTAATAATCAAAAACTAAAGAAAAAATAATATTTGTTTCGTTGTCTTTATTTGAATTGGAATAGGGAGGACAAGTTATTTTATTTTATTTTTTTATTTATTATTTTACAGATATTCACGGCTAAAGTCTTTTACATGTTAAACCCCTGAATACATAAATTCATGTAGGTATACAAAGGAACGATCTCTTTCAAAAAACACACAAACAATAAGATTAATAAAAAACGAGAGTTCAACAAACAGTTTAACATTAATCAGATTAAAACTATAAAAAAAGTACAAAATTTTTCATATTACCTAATAACATACAGTTCGCTTACTACCCTAATTGTGGAAAATGGTGTAATGGGATGAATGGATGAAATATTTTACCTTAATAAATTTTGATAAATAATGTAAGACACATTTTAAAACACTTCAGTGGTCATCATACGTAACAAATTTGGAGCGAAAATGTACAGGTAATTTACTCGATATGATTCTTGTATTTTAAGCTCACAAAAAACTATTTCCAAGATTAGAAGAAATGAATAAATAAATTATTAAAATTTAAAAATTTTTTCTACCCTTACACAAAAAATAAAAACAACAAATTGGTACTTAGCAAGGAAAAGCAATTTGAAGATTGAAACTCGTACTTGTAGTAAGAACAATAAAGAAAATTTAATTGTTATTTAGATTCACCGAAATTTAATATTATTATTATTATTTCAAACAACCAGACATCTTTCATTACATTCACGAGCCATAAAATTGTACCAAATTAGCCCTTTCACGCCCAGAATCAATTGGAGAGTTCTGAATCTTTCCTCAAAATTTTTAACTTGTATTGTTATTCAGAAATTAGACTATACAAGAATAAATAATATAAAATTTAGAAAATATGGATTCATAAAACATAATCCAAAGTTTGAAAATTAAAAGTATGTCAGTTATGTGCAGGCTTTACTTTCATCATATCAAAACATATTTTTTAAATAATTTTATCTATCTATCTCCTCTCTATCTATACCCTCACGCCGTGTCCCGGGAGGGGTAGTTAATTTTAACATAAACTATTAATATGCCTACTTAAGTGAGACGTGTAGAAGAACCCTTTCGACTGGCGCATGTCAGGGAGATCTTTGCAGAAGTGGTAGCCAAAGTTGATAAAGCACAAGGAAAAGAAGATAAATTATGAATTATTATAATAGAATCAAGTGGATTAAAATACATAAAAATGCATGTCTACACAATGCAACATTGAGTAAAATCTAAGAAGAAGTGAGAAAGGTGTCCCAATCAATGCTTGCATTGTGTAGACATGGTTCTCCAATCGAGGTTTCTGATTGGTTTTGTCATCTGCACCTAAATCCGGTTAAACAATGAAAAAATTGGTAAATATTCTAAACATTCATTATTAATTTACAAATTAATTAATTAGAAAAAACACTGTATAATTTTCACCTAATATTTTATTGCATCGAACGTTTTCGTCTACACTGATATATATTTTCAAGAGGACTCTTAAACGGTGTTTTTTTTAATCAATTAAATAAACAGAAATCTTCATGAATTTATACAATCCCACTGGTAGCCAAAGAGTCAAAAGTAAGTAGGAACGCACAAGTAGATGGGACGAGTATCTGAATGTTGTATAAAACCCATATTAATCTTTGAATTTAGTATCATTAAAGGCAGCAAGGTCTATATATTATATTATTATTACACTGTTACTATTAAAAGAGCCCTTTAATGAATGTTGTTATTACAAATGCCCAGCTTTATATTGGAGATTAAATATGCTTAACGATGCAAATTCTATTATCGTCGTTTGATGCTATTATTAATATTGTATTAACATTATTGAACGGGTATTTAGAAAACACTTATTGCTTAGGTTTTTAATCACTCAGAGTGAAATTCGATAGTAGAGCTTAGTGATCAAATGACAGCTTTATTATGTGTTGATGTAAAGTCACTGATTTACCATTCATGGACTAACGATACATAATATTACGTCTATTCAAAATACACGGCATCGATAATTTATTAAGTATTTGTTTATTTGATATACTGATCATGACAGGAACTGAGTCAGGTCGAAGACCTAGAAGCACGATGATAATGCGTTGAACTGATCAGATCAAGCAGGCTGTAACTTCGTCAATTTGCGATTCCCTTCGCCTGGCTGAGAACAAAATAGGAAAGTGCAGGGTTGTCCAAGAGGGGCTATCCGGAGATAACGGTTCTCAGAAGTAAGGAAATGACTGAATAGATCGAGAGATTTGCTAGACATCTTTTGGTGGTAACATTATAAATTTGGGTACATTTTCATCTAATAATACAAAATAAGAAAAAACTTTTTTATCTAAATTAAAAACAACATACCGACAGACTTCATAGTTGTAAGATGCAAATAGGTAGGTTTTTTGCTCAAATACTTTATTACATCCATCATGATTATTTTGATGCAAACAAATTAAACATTTTATTGTCTACAATAATCTTATATTTAAGAAACTTTTACATATTTAAAAAAAATCAAGTAAACAGATACGCAATAAAGCTGATTTAAAAATCACGCAACCTATAAGTAGTTTCATTATCTTCAATAGAAAAAAAGGAAATTCTTTTTCAATCGCTTTTATTAAAAGTTCTGCAGGATTAATCAAGCATTAAATGCTTAAATATTTTTAATTTACGAAAACGTACTGAAGCATCTTCTTGTTATAGGTAAGTCACTCTGGAATAAGCATATCTTAAAGTTAAAACAATAATAATAAATGTGGAAATATCAGGAGTGACGATGCTTATCTATATAAATAAAAATGAGTTGACCATGTATGTTCCCCCATAACTTGAGAACTGCTGGACCGAATTGGCTGATTTATTTTTTGTTGTGTTTGTAATTATCGGGAGACGGTTTGCATGAAAGAAAATTTTTGGAAAATCTAACATAAAAATCCAAAAATTGGATTGAATTTTGTATGAAAGTGACGTTTGTATTACAGTTCCGCTGTCACGTGTTACCATAACGAAACATTTTATGAAATTCATCCTGGTGATGCCGGGTAGGAACATTTAGTTATCAATAAATGTTTTGTTGTTCTGAAAAATTATCGGTTTTTGTAAAGCACTATGAATAAAACATTTCATATCTTAAATCTTTTTATCTTTTCTTATACGGTATCTTCAATTATACGACGAGGTATGACACCCATTCTAAATGTCTTTTTTTTAACTGGCAAGGAGAGGATTACTTCCATTTTATTACATTAAATTAGTTAATGGCTTTTCCGTTTGTGGAAAAGATGATTTTAAATTTTGAATTAAGATTTCGATGAGATGAATTATATTGGGTACCTCGAATAGTGGTTGATCAACGTAAAAAAATACATTACCAAATATACGGCAGTATATTATGTAATATAAATCCGATCATGCATACAGTCCTTATTATTACCAACACGTTTTTCGACAGTAGATTACTTTTTCAGATATTTTATCTGATTTCTCTAAAGAACAATTAGTTTATATAAAACAAAACTTATTTGCTGTAGATATCTACATATTATGTAACAAGAACTTTTAATAATAAAAATAATAATTGTAATTACCTACTAAGCAGCGATACTTGGATTTACTTGGAAAATAATACTTATGTATTTCAATTTTTTTTTCATAGTGTTTCTAGACTAAAATATTCGCGTGTTATTATTATTATTACTTATTTCCATTCGTGCAATAAATTGTTTTGAAAGTATTTTTACACATGAAAGCCTCTTTCGTGTCTCTTTATAAATACCAAAATGTAGCGTTCGTTTGTATTATACAATTATAATTATACGCGTACATACATATTGTTACCTCAATATAGGCGACTGGAATGTAACTTGCGTTTTTCATTTAAATTTGCTGTTATTCACTGCATGAAAATAAGTGATTTAAGAGAATCATACGAAAATCGATGATGGCATTGGCGTTCGATAACTTGTAAAATGTTCAACCTGTGTTAATAATGTATCTAATATTCGCGAAGTCCTCGGAATAGAAAAAATAAAAAAGGCAGTTATTCGGAGAACCTATTACTCGTATTATTACTAATTAATACCACTACTATCAGTATTCCATAAATAGGGTAGTCAGCAGACTAGTTGTATGAAACTATGAAACTAGTTGCAAAACTAGGTTGTCTAGAATATTATTAATCTGTTGACTACCTTACTTATGGAAAATGCCATGACGACTTAAATACATGGTTAGTTTTTGAATGTCCTATTAACAATTACTCGTTTTGATTGTACACATTTCACTGCACAAAAATGACGATTTGTATGGTTATAAGTTTTTGTAGTTAAGCCACTGTCTTTTAGCTTATATGCATTAAGGAATGTTATTTCTGAATTTGAATTGTAGATACATTTACGTACATAAATTTTAAGAGTAGGTATGTATAAAATTATGTATAAAAGTGAAATAAATTCAAATCATGGGAATTACCCGCATACGCTGAGGGTAGCGTAAGTATTGTATATTTTTTCAGGCATACTAATTAAAAATAATATTTATGGATACATGCAAAATTTTGTTTGATAAAAACCTCCGAAATATTGTTCGCTGAGATTGTATCTTTTACCAATACCATCGCACATTGTTTTATTTACTTTTTTTTTCAAACAAATGTAATGGATATTTTTATACATACCTACCGACATATCTTAAATTTTGATTCGATCAACTTGCTAATAAAATAATATTTAAAATTATTTATATTTAAAAAAACATTATTTTATACATGTTTTTATGATAAGCAACTGATTTAAAATTATAAATATTTATCTTATTTATTTATTGGGTTTCCGACAATAAAAAAAATTATAACTTTGTAAATTTTATTGAAATTCAATAATCAACCTCCGGAAAGTAGGAGTTGGTCTCCTACTCTTTTCCGTAAGTTTTCGAATATCCTGTAAAAAGCAAGTGTTCGAAAATATAATGATATTTCAAAACTTGAATCCAGCAATGAGATTTGCCACCCATTCTCAATTTCTTGTTTTTTGTAAGCATGGAGAGAACAAGTTGCACGTTTATTTGAAGCAACTGGTTTGCTATCTACGCCACTTATGGGATATTCCGTGTAGTACCTACAATCGTAATAGTCAACAACAAGTTATTCAAAATGGATGTATTTTTATGGACGGATGGATACAGAGTTTTTTTTTAAATCAAGAAATAAAATATGATTATTTAGTTTTATAGGAACTCACTTGAAAAACCAAAAAACATCACAAATTTTTTTTAATAAATTATTTCTTAATAAATAAGGAGTTTCACAAAATAAATACCAATGAAATACAACAAGAGTAAATCATATTGTGAACCACTCTAGATTAATCATTCCAATTGATCACACTCACCGATAGTCAACCTATTTGATTAGGTATTAACTAGGTAGGTAGGTTGTTATGAATTTTTTGACATAATTGGATGTCGGGAATTGGACTTTACTCACTAGAAGCGTAGATTTCAATCATATTTTTAACCGCTCTAGATTAATCATTCCAATTGATCACACTCACCGATAGTCAACCTATTTGAAAAGGTATTAACTAGGTAGGTATGTTGTATATGATACACATACTTATGTAAACTTTCTTATGTAACCTAGGTTTAAAGAGTACTCTTAACCAAGCCTTGAATCGATTCATAAGCGTCGAAACTTTGTATCGTGCACTCCTGAAAGTTCACATAAGTATGTGTATCATATACAATATACCTACCTAGTTAATACCTATTCAAATAGGTTGACTATCGGTGAGTGTGATCAATTGGAATGACATCCAATTGTGTCAAAAAATTCATAACAACAAGAGTTATTTTCACTATCATATTATTTTAAAAGTTTATATGAAAAATCTTAATTGTTTATTTTTACACTTATATTTATATCCTACCTAGTTTCAAGCAAGTTCCTTAGTACAACTTTTGCCTAGTTGGGTTACATAAATTTAATAATGGATCCTTCTTATTCTCCAGTTCTCCAAATAAAATAAAACAGCAGAAATAATATTGCACAAAACCTTTATGATAAATAAATTGATTACGGTCATATTAACAGATACCTACAAGAATACCAAAGTTTAAGATCGTTAGAGGATTAAAGGTTTAAAATAAGTGATAATCAGTTTTATAATTTTATATTATTTTGAAGGTAGTGCATATAGCGGCGAATAATAATAACAGTATGTAGACATAGCCACCACCAGCGAGCAGTTCACAGTGGATCCCTTTTATAATCCTGTACTGCCATGAAAATCCTAAGCCCCTTTAGTATACACTTAACAACCCGATGATTTAGTGTCGTTAAGCTTCTACTACTCTGCTAGGTAGGTACTGTAGCTTCATCTCGCACTTTTAGCACAGCAGTGTTGTTGGATAGGGACCCTCGCTACCCTACACTACTTATTCTGGATGAGAAGAGATGGAAGACAGATCTATCGCTGTGAAAGATCTCCCTTTAACCACTTTACTTTGCTTTTTCCATAGCAATACACTTTGCCTGCCAGCTTGATATTATATCCTACTACTACAGTAATAATAAAATGTTGTAGGTAGGTTTATTTACTTACTTAATAAATTGTGTTTTGTTCAACGCAGTCAAACATTATAACATATTTAGCAGTCTCATATCTGTTTAAAAATTTACATGCATTATTCAGTAGGTATCTAATTTTTCAGTATTGTAAAGTACTTGCCTATGGTAGCTAACGTGGTGATATTCTTCATAAATTCTGCAATATGACAATGAATAAGGAGGTTTCCTACATTTTTAAAATTATATGTACCTATCTACCATCACGGAATCTTCCAAAAGTGGGGTAGCCAGCGAATCAGCTGCATTTAATAAACATAAAATCTGTCCTCTCCATGTCAATAAAATCAAGATGGGCAACAAACCTCATCGCTGAATTTAAGATGAATTTAACATCTTTATTTTTTCGAACACCTGCCTTTTACAGGACACCATCAAACTTACGATGAAGAGTGGGAGACCAGTCTTTACCGGGTGCTTCACGGGACATAAGATTAAATTATAATTAAAAGTATAAATATATTTTGTCTACATTGTAAGTATTTTGTTTAAACATTTAAATTAGTTTAAAATATTAGGTAGATTTAAAACAGAAATACTAAAAGGATAAGTTTATCACTGTTATAATATGGATGGAAATATGGTAGGACAAACCACAAGATGTGGTGATGAAAATGATGTAAAGCCGAAAGTAACAAGGTCTAAATGGATGTCATATGTGCAGAATAGATACAAGTGGTCAGTGGCGTGCAGATAATAATAAGCTTTTATCAAACAGTGGGTGTAGACTAGAATCAATGAGATTCAAAAGAAGACCACATTCAGGAGCACGCTGAAAACATTGCTGTTCAGAAGAAGTCACGGAAGTCATGGATCATTAAACGGCGCCAAATAAATATTTCTAGGTACGTATATTTTTTATATATATTTACTTATCTACATTTTACAAAAGCAATGAAATGAAGATGTTTGAAGCAAACATTTCATCGTAATTTTTAATATAACGTTATGTTAGTACAAACATCATCCTTCGACTATAAAAATGATTAAACAATTTCCCACGAGTTTATTGCAAGAGATAAAAAATATAAAATAAAAATAAGATAAAAAATATACCTACAGTTTTTAAAGTTTGTAACAAAAAAAGTACGGACAAGAATAAAATATTTAACAGGGTATTACACCATGTAAATGTAGGTAGATACGAAAAGAATGACGAATGAATGTTATAAGAGAACATCTTTTATCTTAGCTCATCTCATAGGTAATATTATATGGGACCGGTCTTTGCGCTACAGATATGTAAATACACATAATACCTAAATCATATAAGACTTACACTTATATATATTGAGAGTACGATTCCGTACCTCGCTGCAGACAGCATTTCACTTAGGTACGTCTTGGCTGCGGACAGACGACTATATAGGTACAATATATTATATAGAACTACTACACTTGTGGGATCATTCCCGATCAATTCGGAAGAAAGTCACTGAATGAACTCAACTGAAACTTTGCACTATGATTTTGCATGATATTGAATCTTTTAAGACGAATAACGCGGAAAACATACCTAACACATTATATAGCTTTGTAAGTAGTGGTGACGTAATAGGATGCCTTTTACTGCAGTTGCTAGCTGCCGTTTGCCGCGAGATACGGAACCACACCGTGAGATATTTCCAAAGCAACTTGGTACTATCTTTCTTATACAAAGATGGGGAAAAATAGTAATTTTGTAACATTTCTAGTGTAGAGCTTTATGTACCTATGTCGTGTCAGTATAAAAGGATATTATGTTGACTTCTTGCAATATTATATTGTTGTGTACGGTAGGTCGTGTTGAACGGAGACATAAAATTTTATAAGAGAAAGGTGAATCGTAAATGTTTACAACTTCCAGTTGTACCAGACATATTAAACTAGCTTCTTAAACCTTATTTTAAATTTCACCATTGAACTATGCATTCGTGATCTACATAAATATTATATTAATTTTTGACATGGTTTTACCAAAAATATAATATTTAACTCAATGAAATAAGGAATATATATAATACCATATAAGCTGGTAAAGTGGGAAATTACTTTCATTTTTGTTTGACATTTAAATTGACCCTTTTTCTGCACTTGTTGCCGATTTCAATCTCTCTCTCTACACTTACTTGAATTCTTAACTTCCGTCTTGAGCCACTGAAACGCTTTGTTTTTTTAATATTAAAGGTGCTGCTTATTTCCATTTAAATCCTTTGAAATAACAAAAAAAAGAAAAGGTATTTAAAACTAGCTGGAAAAATAATAAATTTTTCATTTGAACATATTGAATAGGATTTTGTTGTGTATTAGTCGCTAAGTAGATTTTGTGTCAAACGTATAAAAGGAATATATTATTTGGATTCCAATAATACATTATAATCATATGAGTTTAAAAATATGGATGTATATAATACATTATTAAATGAGTATAAAATGTTTAAGGTATATATAATAAAATAAATAATAAAATATTCTTAATATTTTTATTCAAATAAATTTCTGTCTTTATTCTGTTTGCCAATAGGTAGACTTTTTTTTCATTTTTAACGTGTAAAAGTAAATGTATTATAATATGGTTGCACGTATTAAAAGACAAATGATTTATTAAATATGGAAAAAAGAGAGTCTTAAGAAATGAGATACTAATGTAATAAATAATTACAACATTAAGATTAGACGCGTTATATGAAAAAAAAACATGACCATATAAATATTTATTAAAATAATTTTCACCATTCCGATATATAGTCGGAATCGAAGAAAAGAATTGAAAGAAGGTAAACATTCTAGGTTGAAAACATTCTGAGCTGGACGAAAATCTAAGAAGTTGATGGACTTTTGGCCATGGAAAAGGCATGGAGCATTTGCCCAAGGGATCGCCAAAGCTGGAGGATCTGCCTTTAAGATAATAATATATAAAGCAATGCGTAGCTTATTCGCTGTGTAAGTATAATATGTATATGGATTCAACAAAATGTTTTTTAATAAACTAAAATTTAGTATTTATCCTGATAAAAAACTAATCACATTTAATGGATTTCGACGCATTGAAATAATAAACACAATTTGTGCAAGTGGATTGATGTAATTTGATGGTAAAACTTCATTATGTATTTGTACCTATTTATATGATACTGGCTATAGATAAAATCAATCAAATCTGATTCAACAATGTTATTTTACTACCTGGTTATATTTTATTATTTTTACTATAGATCAGTGTTGACATAGGTCATCATTATACCGGATAATGGACATATGGCGAGATCCGGAGCCGAAAAATGGACAATCGGCTTCCGGATATCATTGCCCTAACTTGTTGGGATTAGAGCGTGTTTTACTTTTACATTTATGTATTCATACATTGTACAAATGTTTTTTAAGTAAAAAATATATCATCATCATCATCGTTCAACCTTCAACGCTCCTCTCGGGATCACAAGGCAGAAACCAGCCTTCCCCACTCAGAGTATCCTTGCGCCGATTGAGTCACCTCTTCGTACGATATTCTTAGTGCTAATGATTTCGTTGTCATAGGAACAGTGTAGGTACCTACCTATTATGAAAGAGAGGCGTTCGAGCCATCGGGAAACTTGCTCTAAAAAACAGTGCTCTTCTGGCCAATTATCATGGGACATTCTCAGATTATGACTAAACCAGGATCCTGGTCATTGTTTTATTAGAGACTACAAATCTTTGAGATAGGTTATTATAGGTTCTGTAAAGAAGAATGAGGGGTTTTAGCCGGTAGGAGTCCGGCACTACCTATTTAGGTGTCCATGAAGGATTTCCCCTCATTACAAAAAAAAAAAAATCTTTGCTGAGCGCGTAACTGATCAGCATCCTTTGTGACATATTTATCCGAAATCCTCTCGAGAAACTAATTAAACTAATAACCTAAAACTAACTAAACTAATATTCCAAAAATATCTCGAAAACCTTATTTTTGAAACTTTATATCTTCAGCTAACAATATACCAGGATTATTTCACGACATATTTAAAATTCATGGATCGAACTTTTCGGCTAAGATTTATTACCTGGCAAGGTATCGGATAGTTTACTGGTATCAGTTTCATCTCTACCATAGACACTAACCAGGTATGACTGTGCGGGACGGAGTCCGACTCAGACTGCCCAGGCCACAAGTGAACTGTATCTCCGGTTGGTGTGGAGTCGGGGGTGAGTGAGGGGGCCGCGGGTACCCACACACGGGCCTCGATGTATCTCTGCCTATATCCGGTGCGTCGTTGTTGAGGTGACTCAGCTGCCGTTACCCTCAACAACACGTCGGAGACTCCCTTCGTTCGTCGACCTGGGGATGTTTACTTCCACCGGGCACGACTCCGTCGTAACACCTAGGCGCAGCTAACCTGTGTACTCGCAAGCACTCGCTACCGGGCAATGATCCCGATAGCACTGACTGTATTGAGGACACAAGAAGCTACACGGCGGCGTATTGACGAAGAAGTACTCGGCTCACGGTAACCACCTCAGTGCCAATTCACTTGGAAGCTCGTCTGTGCAGGGAAGGTGTAGGACAGCTGAAGCCAAAGGTCCAATCCAGTTCAAGGGAGTGTAGTGGTCAGCAGTGGTAGTCCAATCCAGTCCAGTCCAAGAGAGCAGTTGAGGTAGTCAGTAGTAAAAGCCAGGTTGATTGTTCCGAAGAGAGTAGTTTTATTTAGTGAAATGTATTACTTATAAAGCGGCCGATACACGCCGACCTTGACCCAGCCGACAGTGGCTGAGTGTGAGGTGCGCGCGGTTACCGGCCGACGTAAATAACTCCCACCCCTGCGCGAGCGTGTCATTCATATACCGACCGCCGCACAGGGAGGAGCTCTCACTATGAAACATGATTTATGCAATTATTACATACATGTACGGGACAGGGCGCTCCGCACGGGTGGGTATACAGGCATGAGAGCTTTATTTGTACCCACGCCGTGTGTGCGGTGTCTTACAATTATGTTATTATTTGCAATTGATTATACTGCTAGGGCTGAGGCGTACCAGGTTCGGTACACCCCCCCCGTGAGGGTTCTCCCTCACTAAAATTCTCCGAGCCGGGTTTCATGGGGACGTCTCGACTCGGCATAGTCTCGCCACTGGTGTCAGTGCTGGTCACGGTGTGAGTGGTCTGCGACTTCCTGTTCCGAGCTGACCTCAGCCCACACTTAGTGTCACTGTTTGGGTTGTCAGGCATTGTGACAAACTGCAACGGTTCTGCAATTTTCACGCCGTCAACCTCGTGGCGCGTTGAGGATCCTTCTGCGATCCTTGTGATTGTTGCCGCCGTCGCCATCTCACTTCGCGTTTCATGGCGTCGAGGAACCATAACCCTACGAGAGCCAGGGTGTACCTCTTCCTCGTCTTCCTGGGACTCGTGTCTTCTGGGTTGTATCCCGTGGCTTGTGTCGTCCACGGATCTGGTGGGTGAAGTCCTCCTAATCGGGGATGCGTCTACTTCGGCGTTGGTTCGCAACAGTCGTCGCTCGCAACCAACTTGTTCGAAGACTTCCATAACACTTGTTTGTTGCCGATTGATCCCTCGACGTCTGTAGTTTGGCAGCATTCCCGCCCTACCCGTCTTACACTCTGATTTCCAAAGACGGGGGCTTAGATTGTCATCTGTAGCGTAGCCTTCATCCGTGAGGTGATTGCAGCTCTGCCCATCGGCTAAGGCTCCGATGGCGGCTGCACGGCCGGGACATTCTTCCTTCCGCCCGTAGCTGCAGGCTGTTGAAAGGGCTGCAGTAGGGGCTGCGATGGCGTCTGCCATCCAGCATGGAGCACAGATCTGGCCATCGGCTGGATCTGCGATGGCGTCTGCGCGCCCGGGCCATTCTTCCTTCCGGCCGTAGCTGAGGACTGCAGCGGGTTGTTGTGCAGCCGGAGGGACTCCCCATCCGGCGGTGGTGGCAGCGGCAGGCAGCTGTGTCTTCTGCGGCTGCTGGTGTGGCGCCTGAGGGACTCCCCATCCGGCAGTGGTGGCAGCGGCAGGCGGCTGTGTCTTCTGCGGCTGCTGGTGTGGCGCCGGAGGGACTCCCCATCCGGCGGTGGTGGCAGCGGCAGGCGGCTGTGTCTGCTGCAGCTGCTGGTGTACTGCCGGAGGGACGATTGCTTTTGTCTCATCTGCTGGAATCCGTCGAGCAGCTGTGACGCCCAGAGAGTGAAAGTGGCACTTTACAAGATCCTCCTGGACTAGGAACACAGGGCCTACGTCTTCGCTTGCTCTGCCACCGTGGGTCGTCCATCCCAGTGCCGTCTTGGACATCATGATGGGGTCCCCCTCTATCTCATCGAACTCTCGGCCGACAATGATCTGGACGTTGTCTTGTCCGATCAACATACGAGGTATTACCGAGGGGGGACCGCCTGATCGTCGAAGGTCATCTCTGTGACGGGCCATCAACTGTTGCGGCAGCTTAATCTTGGCCGTAGTCTGGGCCGCGACCGTATGTTGGTCGCTGTTGTCACCGGTCACGATCACGTTCACTCTTCGCGACGTTTCATCATTGACGGTCGTACCTCCTACGCCGCGGATGCGAAGGCCCGTTACTCTGCCGGGGGCTCCAATGGCGTCGGCGACAGACGCATCGATGAGTGTGATTGTCGCACCTTCGTCCAGCAGGGCATGTATCCTAACTCTTCCGGCTGGACCCGCCACAGTGACTGGTAGTATCTTCAGTAGGACGCCCGCACTGTTATCTTGCGTCACGTTCGCCACTACTTCTCCCGTGCCTTGATCGTCAGGCGAGTTGACTGGTGGTGTGGTGTGAAGGGTAGCGTGGTGGGGTCTGCGGCAGTCACCGACTCCGCAGCGCTGGGCACGACACCTGATGAATCTGCCGTGCTCCGGAGCAAGGCACACGCGGCACAATTTTCTTTCACACGCTATCCGCCATCTGGCATCCGTGTCAAGGCACACATAGGACACACACGTATCAGTTGAGTGGGGCCCTAAGCACATTGCACAACCACTTAGTTCAGCACTTTGGTTAACTCGTTGACTGTTATTGTTCACACGGTTGTTCGGCGCACTGTCACTGTTTGACACATTGTTCTTGTTCGGAGCACCTTTTCGACCGTTGTCACTTTGACTCCCCACATTTGGTTCGTCTACACACATGAACACCTTATTCTTCGGTGGCTTCTGTGACGTCGTCTTGAGGCGACGCTTCGTGTCCTGTAACCAATCCTCGCCGCCTCCGTCACGCATGCCACTCACGTATCTTGAAAGCCATGCGAGGAAGTCGTGCAGCGTCACGCTGTCCCCGGGTCTCCTTCCACTGTTGCCGAGGGTCATTCCCCAAAGTGATCTGATGCTGAAGGGGAATTTACCCACCGCCTCTCTCAGCAGGTCCTTCCTGGCGGTCACATAGCTCGGGTCGAAGCTGACGAGAGTTTCGACTGCGGCGGCAATCTCATCGTGGGCTTCCAGAATCTCAGCAGTGGACGGCTGTTCACTCAGCCGCGCTACCCGGCTAAGGTTGCTACACATGATTGCCTCCACTTCACTAGGTCTGGCGAACCTTGCTTCTAGCTCCGCCATAACGCGGGCCACCAGGCCGGGCGTATCATAGTTCAGCTTGGCTCCCACTGCTTTCTTCGCATCACCTGTCAGTCTAGACTGAAGCCGCGCCACGTTCTCGGACTCGCCTAACTGGTTGCGTTTGGTGGTGAATGCAAAAACGTTCTTGAAAGCAGGCCACTTCATGGGGTCCCCGTCAAAATAAGGCAGGTCTACATCGCGACTCGTTAGCACGGGACCGGCGTCTCGATGTCGACGCACCCAGTCGTCCGTGTACATATCTGAGTAGATGAGGGGCTGCGCTGAATTGGTTTTATTTTATTTTATTTTATTTTTATTTTATAAACATAGAAGCACAAAACAGACAATAACTACATAATTAAAGTTAAAAAAAAAAAGATTAATCTTTCAGAGATCAGCTATCATCCAATACCATGCGCCACAATTAATTTTAAAAAGATAGGTACCTAACATTCCGGTCATCTCAACATGCCAACATTATATTTGGTTGACCATGATTGCGGTGGTTGTGGCGGCTGATGCACCCAATAGCCCGCAGGGATCGCGTGCGGCGTCGGCTGCGGGGCTGGCCATCCAGCTGGGGCTGCGGGCTGCGTCAGCGGCTGCTGCGGGGTTGGCCATCCAGCTGGGGCTGCGGGCTGCGTCAGCGGCTGCTGCGGGGTTGGCCATCCAGCTGGGGCTGCGGGCTGCGTCTGCTGCGGGGCTGGCCATCCAGCTGGGGCTGCGGGCTGCGTCAGCGGCTGCTGCGGGGCTGGCCATCCAGCTGGGGCTGTGGGCTGCGTCGGCGGCTGCTGCGGGGTTGGCCATCCAGCTGGGGCTGCGGGCTGCGTCAGCGGCTGCTGCGGGGCTGGCCATCCAGCTGGGGCTGCGGGCTGCGTCGGCGGCTGCTTCGGGGTTGGCCATCCAGCTGGGGCTGCGGGCTGCGTCAGCGGCTGCTGCGGGGCGGGCCATCCAGCTGGGGCTGCGGGCTGCGTCAGTGGCTGCTGCGGGGCTGGCCATCCAGCTGGGGCCGCAGGCTGCGTCAGCGGCTTCTGCGGGGCTGGCCATCCAGCTGGGACTGCGGGCTGCGTCGGCGGCTGCTGCGGGGCTGGCCATCCAGCTGGGGCTGCGGGCTGCGTCAGCGGCTGCTGCGGGGCTGGCCATCCAGCTGGGGCTGTGGGCTGCGTCGGCGGCTGCTGCGGGGTTGGCCATCCAGCTGGGGCTGCGGGCTGCATCAGCGGCTGCTGCGGGGCTGGCCATCCAGCTGGGGCTGCGGGCTGCGATGCTCTGGCTTCCGCAAGTTGCTGCTGGAGCTCTGCGATGATGTCAGCATCCTCAGCAGTGGCGCGATTCTGCTCCTTGATCTGTCTGCGCAGCTGCTTGAGGGTCTCGTCAGTGGCTGTGTCTGACGAGGAGTCTGATGATTCTTCAACATCAGGGACGGGAGCATCCGATGTGGAGGCGTCCACGTCGAAGGCTTTCTTCTTGTGGCGTAATTCCATCTTGGTGGCGGTGTGGGATCCTTGGGTCGAAGGACCAACTTGTGCGGGACGGAGTCCGACTCAGACTGCCCAGGCCACAAGTGAACTGTATCTCCGGTTGGTGTGGAGTCGGGGGTGAGTGAGGGGGCCGCGGGTACCCACACACGGGCCTCGATGTATCTCTGCCTATATCCGGTGCGTCGTTGTTGAGGTGACTCAGCTGCCGTTACCCTCAACAACACGTCGGAGACTCCCTTCGTTCGTCGACCTGGGGATGTTTACTTCCACCGGGCACGACTCCGTCGTAACACCTAGGCGCAGCTAACCTGTGTACTCGCAAGCACTCGCTACCGGGCAATGATCCCGATAGCACTGACTGTATTGAGGACACAAGAAGCTACACGGCGGCGTATTGACGAAGAAGTACTCGGCTCACGGTAACCACCTCAGTGCCAATTCACTTGGAAGCTCGTCTGTGCAGGGAAGGTGTAGGACAGCTGAAGCCAAAGGTCCAATCCAGTTCAAGGGAGTGTAGTGGTCAGCAGTGGTAGTCCAATCCAGTCCAGTCCAAGAGAGCAGTTGAGGTAGTCAGTAGTAAAAGCCAGGTTGATTGTTCCGAAGAGAGTAGTTTTATTTAGTGAAATGTATTACTTATAAAGCGGCCGATACACGCCGACCTTGACCCAGCCGACAGTGGCTGAGTGTGAGGTGCGCGCGGTTACCGGCCGACGTAAATAACTCCCACCCCTGCGCGAGCGTGTCATTCATATACCGACCGCCGCACAGGGAGGAGCTCTCACTATGAAACATGATTTATGCAATTATTACATACATGTACGGGACAGGGCGCTCCGCACGGGTGGGTATACAGGCATGAGAGCTTTATTTGTACCCACGCCGTGTGTGCGGTGTCTTACAATTATGTTATTATTTGCAATTGATTATACTGCTAGGGCTGAGGCGTACCAGGTTCGGTACAATTACAAAACGATACATTTTAATATACCTAGATCGGTGTTATGTCGTTATTTTTATTATGCGATTGTATACAATGATAGTGATGAAAATAATAATGAAAACATTATTTTAATTTAGCAAATGCACTTTTCAAATAAAACGTAATATAATGGCGTGTTAAACAACACTCTTATCATCTTCTTGCACCAATAATAATGGAAAATGTAAAACAATGTATCAGTGTACTTGCTTGATAACAAAAATGTACATAAACGTAATACAGCAATCATTTTAATGAAATGGAACATATTTTATGATATGGGTTACACATACTTTATCCGCAATACTTTGATTTATTAATATTATTATTGATAGATGTGTATGTATCAGGGATGTTGCGAATATTCGCATCCGCATCCGCAAATGCGGAGCTTCCGCATGTATTTTGACATCTGCATCCGCATCCGCATCCGCAATAATTGATGCGGATATTCATGCGGATGCGGATGTAAGACAATTTGCGACAAGAAAGAAATGGGGCGGGGCCGGCGAATGGCGCGTGCCGTTCGCACTTGACATTAACCAATGGGAACGAAAAAATTGGTGACAAGATCCGACGCATTTTTATTTTTGCCGGTTTTATTTTATTTTTGCAAATAACAAAAAGAAAAAAAATATTTCGCCATAAAATCTATTATATTATTGTAGCAATAATTTCGTCGCACATTTGACAGTGGGGCCTAACAACTAAGATAGTTCCTACATTTTTTCTATAACATCTTAAACATCCGCATTCGCATCCGCATCCGCGGATGTGAGCCTTCAAAAATCCGCATCCGCATTCACATCCGCGGATGTGTAAAAATCGACATCCGCAACATCCCTGGTATGTATTACTGACGTTAATAGCAAGCTAGAAGAGAACCAACTAAAATTGTATGGGCACATAAGGTGGATACCACCAGAACACATCGTTAAAAAGTCATGTCAATCAATTTCCCATGACATACATCAAAAGGGAGAACAAAGAATACCTGGATGACACAATGTAATAGAATCCTGTGGAGAAATGGCCTGGATATAGATGAAATAGGGTACAAAAGAATATAAAGCCTTAGAACGAGAAGAACCGACACCAACAGCCTCGGCTATGAGTTGCTAAGAAGAAGAAGATATATCTACTGATTCCCTTAATAAATAGGTACCTACTTTATATGTTAGAAACCATTTTGAAATTTTTATATAAAAAAAACATATGGTTTGAAACTTCCTCCAAAGTTAAATTTCAATAACTTTCTTCGCTTAATGGGTTCAAAAAGATAACTTTACCTAGACTTTAAACGTTCTAGAATAGTAAATAAAATTTCCTAAAGGTTTAGTACCTAAGTTTTTTTTTTCGATGTTGGTATTCACTATGTGAAAATCACGCGAAATGATCAAATAATGAGTTTTGACCAGGTAAGTATTTAAAACTATCACTTTACGTTTTCCAAACGTTTAAAATCTGCTCGTCAATGATACTAACGTATCGAAACCGGTCACAGATCTATAATTGATAAATTACTCTATTCTAGGATGGTATTTTCTGATTTGACTTCACTCACCCTGTACGAATTTGAATTATGCAAGCTTCATATTCTATATCACCTTAAAACCTATATTTTATATCTACGAGGGTAGATACTGCTTAGGTTTAAATCTCTAGTTTAATGTGCCTTCAAAAAATATTATTTATGTAATTCTACACAATTCAAAAGTTTAAATCTTAATGTAGAATGTGTATACTCATTTCGTTACGAAAACGCTAATTGTTTAATACTGAAAAAAACATAAAATTTTCAAAACCATTAAATCTAAATCAGCCTTAAATTTGATAATAAAAGATTTCTAAGAATTACTTAAGTGCCTATAACTAGGAAAATCAGAGAATAAACACGTTTCTGTTAGTGGAATACATTTGTACGTGCCCAATAGCAGAGTGTCTAGTTGTCACATATTATAGTATATACTCGTAGTTACCAACTGTAGGTATATATGTAGGTACTTCAATAAGGAATGTCAATTTTTCCTTCAAAGGTTGTGTGGGGTAGAAGAAAAATAACTCCAGAACCATTTGTTCGGACACAATTGGAGAGAAAATCGTCTCCCTACAAGTCGTTAGGGGATGTAATAAGAAACTAGATCTCGTTGTATGAAGCACTAGTACATTTCAGGCTCAGGTGCTGATGTGTTTTTAGAGTCACGTGCACAGGTGATCTGGAACATGATTAATCTTTGTAATTTGTCTACATATCTTATCAGTTACGTTGTCTTTAATATATGAAAAGACATTAGAGAAATCGTTATGTTTAAAAAGCAATTTTCGTGTCAATTCACTTGATTCAATTGCACCCTACTATAAAAAAATATCACAAGGTTGCATTATCTAGCACAAGAAATATGTAAAAAAATATGAAAATACTTTTCTCATCATAAAACACTACGATGAACTTTCAACTATTTGGCTGATTATGTTTAGTAAATTGAGGATCATCTCTCTTCCAATCGAAAAAAATATTATTTTAATCCAAAATTTCTTTATACAATTAGTAAAAAAATATAAATCTTGTTTGGAAATGTACATAAACATATCTCCTTATACTTTATCCCTCGCTAAAATTATTCTTTATTAAAAAGTCAAAATGTATAATTAAAAATGATAAATTAACAATTTTCAGTAAAGCATTGAATAGGTAAGCCTTATATTGTCAAAATATATGATTCTCCAATAGAAATTCCTGAATAGTTTTGTCATTTGCCGCATTGTTCCCAAATCCAAGAAACTAGACAAAAAAAATGCAAATGTTGTCCACATAAAAAAAAATTGTGGGTGAAATTTCGATTTAACCAGAGTGAATGCTTTTTTATTATTTAGTTACTAATACTAAATATTACAAAAACGTGATTAAAATATTGTAAGTGCCAATAAAATCAAGCGAAGCGAATAATTTATTTTTAATGAAAGGTTTTTCATTTGCTAAAAAATAATTAATCAATTAGAAAACAAATGAGCCGGGTCTAAATATTATATGCATTTTGTTAGTATGATCTAAAATATATATATTTTTTTAAATAAAATATAAAAATATATTATTGAGCACTGTTTAATCTCCACTTTGTTAGGTTAGATATCGAAAGTTTTAGCCTATACTTGTAGGCATCTTCTTCTTCTTCTTCTTGTGCCGCTCCTATCGGAGGTTGGCGACCATCTCTTGATACTCTTCACGCTCCTGGGTCAGTCTGATGAGGGTTGCTGCATCTTCAGGGAAACTGAAATCTGAAAAACTGTGAAAGTTATTGTTCATCTAAAGATTAAACAGTGCTCAAAAATATATTTTTGTATTGTATTTAATAAAACTAAAAATGGATTTCCACAGTGTAAACACAAAAACTCTTGAATTATTAATTAAAGATTTCTCACTTATAATTTCTGGACTCTCACAAAATATGCAAAATATTTCCTTTATTAATCGATCTAATTTGTTTTTTAATATTTTTGTAATTTAACAATAATTAACTTTTTCTCTAGGTACATTTTACAAAGTATTTTTAAATTATTTATTTGCCTCAAATTACTCAGTTTTTGGATATATTGTATTAAAAAAAAAAAAAAAATATTATCATCTCCTAGGCCTACTTGAATGATTTTACTTGTTGTAATACCTTCCTCATATTATTATCCCCTCGTCTTGTTCCCGCAAATTATTGTAGTGAACTACTACTACTAGTAGTACTATCTAGATATAGTACAATAATAGGCACAAGTATGTGATAGTATAGTAGTACCTGCTGATGATTGTCCTTCCTAAAATACGCTTCGGATACTGCCACTGATTCAGAAGAGGGTGGTAGTTACTGTAATATGATATAATATGACAAAATTGATTTTTTTTTATCTCCCTTCAACCAAAAACACAGTTAGTATTGTATAAAAAATGCTTTTGGTAAAAATAAAACGTTAATAAAATCTCAGTTTTTTTTTGTAAGTTTTCGTATGTGTTGTTTAAGGAAAGTGTTTGAAAGTTATTTAAAACTTTTAATTTAGAAATGAGATTTATAAATACTCTGAAAGTCTTATGGCGTTGTTTTCTAAAGCATTGAATTTTTTCTTATAGCTTGAATTCGCTACGTATAAACATAAATATGTTTCTGCATATATTTTTTCAATTAATTGTTAAACGAAATAAAACTTAATCCAGAATATTTTAACAATGTGATATTATTCGTGTGAATTTATTAATATGAAATTCTCAGATTGGTATATTTTTATACCTGGCGTGTTCAATATTAAGTACACGCAATAACTGAAAACATGTTCGATGACTATTTCGTTTTCATTTATTTTAATAAATCAGGCACGAGACATATATCAAAAACGGTTATCTCCAATTTAAAAAAAAAAAAATATCCATGTAAGTGTAAGAGAGAAAGACAAATTTATCGTTTATTTATCATTTTCTTTTTTTGTTCATATTACAACATGCTATAGGTCAATCTCGTGTAAATTTATAAATCAATAAATAAATAGCATCGCGGTATTTCTATAAGTGGGGTAGCCATTAAGCTTCATGTGATGAGTATGCAGTGTCACTATAAGTCAAGATATTCGGAGTGGTTGACATACCACATCGATGGATCGAAGATGTTAAATATTTTATATGATGTGGTTTTACAGAACACTCGACAACTTACGGGAAAGAGTGGGAGACAGTGTGTTTGTCGAGGACATCACGGGTTACAAGATAAGTTTAGGTTTGTTATAACCCCAAATTTAAACACCCTCAAAGTTAGCATAAATTACCACATTGTAAGCAATATTTAAGGTAAGTTGGATGAGATTACGCCTTTGCGATGAACTCGCCGTCTGTATATTGATTATATATAACTTTAATATATTTTTCTATGAAATCAAATGTTTTGTGATCAATGTACCTTAAATAAAGAATGAATAAATAAAGAATAAATAAATAGTGCTTATTTCGATTTGGTCCACAGCGGGAGGAATTGAATCCAGAATTTGAAATTATGATACTTTCTGCCACCTTTGCCACTGACTTGATGAAGATTTGTTAAACAAAGTTTTCCTTCATCCAGCCAGTTGCCCTGGTATCACTTAGGAAGTAATGTTATAGAATTTATAGAAAAATATCGACAATACTAAAATATAGAAAAATATAAATTGAAGACATTTTTTTTCATAAAATTCCGGTCTGAAAGTTTTCTATCGTGTAATTTTGGTTAGTGACGCTCAATTGAAATAATTTTATTCGGTTTTGTCATAGTGACGCGACGAAGCCGTTGGCTAGACAGGCAATGAAAAAATGTGTAAAAAATACGTAAAATATTTACAGATTTCTAGCCAAGTTTTCGTGACATAACTGAATATATTAATAATTTTACATTTAAGTCACATGAAATGCTCCATCATAAAACAAACATTCACATTAATGGATGGCTGGATTTTTTATGCAGATTTAACTTGTATTATTTTATTTATATATCAAAAAGTTAAATATATTGTTATCAATATAGGCATATTTTTATGATTTTCTAACTAGCTGGACCTGTTGTAGAACAATCCATGTATTTAATAACTGTAAGCAGGTAAGTATATCAAAAAGAATTCTATCACTTTCAAAACCTATAAACGTACTTAAAATTTAAAATATAAAACACTTTGAACCATGTTTACCTATCTTGTTATTTTCATAGACAACATAATAATTTTCACATCTTCCAGTATTTCACAGTGCATATAACAATCATATTTTATTTTTATTTTCTAGTATTTGGTCTTCTTAAAAATACATTTTCTATAATCTCGCGCTCTAAACAATAGCAATGAAAGTACTTACTTCGTAATGTTTTGAATAAAGAACACATCTTAAAGTATTAAATAGAAAGTTCCTAAGTGATAACATTACCTTTAATATTACGTTACCCAGTAGGTTCCTACCTACATTCCAATAAGTTAAGTGCATGTCTATTAGGTAAGGGCTTACTTAACTAATAATAGAGGTAAGTAACGAAAAGGGAAAGGGGACAGATTCTTATAGCCTCACTCTACATACCTCACGCAGTATTGTGAGTAGTAATATTGTTCTCGAAGAAATTCGCGAATTCAACACGCTTAATAATCTCAGTCAGTACCTACTTAGTACATACTTATATACTTACTTAGGTAACTACTTCTAATTAAATTTTACTGTTAAGTAATGTAGTATTATTATTATTATAACCTACGTCAGCGCTCGGTAGAGATGTAATGGATAATGATTTGTCAAATATCAAATATAATAAATATAAGGGGAAATAATATATATATGTGGCCCTTGTCACTAATTGCAACGGTCGATCCTATCATGATTTTTTTGGAGTCATTTAAGCACAGATAGAACATTTTTTTTTAATTTTTTGTTTCCAATTTACTAAAATTGGTATGGGATTTCTTTCAAATCCTTTATTCAATTAAACTGATACAAATTTCGTCAAAGTTCTAAATTAAATTGATTTAAAAAATTTACAAAAAATAATAAATTTTCATATTTGGTTATGGTATATTTTCACAAATTACAAATCTATCAATCTGATTGATAATAACCTGAAAGACGTCTCTCTCACGACTTATAATCTATAGTAGAAATAAACACGTGTTTCAATTTACCTAATCAAAGAATTCTACTAGATACGTGTGCACGGACTCCATAAATATTTATTGAAAGTTTTGGGTTAATTTTGTAAACATTATATCGGAAGTAATGGTCATAAGCCGAGAAGAAGTGCAGTGTGCGGATCATGTGAACGGGGCCCAACTCAAACAGATCTCGACATTCAAATACCTGGGAGTGGAGTTCTCAGCAGATGGTCGACAAACAGCGTGCATAGACAAGAGGATTGTGTCGGCAGGAAATGTGCTGAAAGCGCTTAAAAACCCGATAATACGTAAATCCGAGCTGACCCAACGGACGAAAATGGCCATATTTAAGACAATATACCGCCCTATACTCACATATGGACACCAGATTTGGATGCTTACAGAGAACGTGAGATCAAGGTTACAGGCAGCAGAAATGCGGTTCCTCAGGGGAGTGGCTGGTGTGTCATTGAGAGACCGTATAAGGAATACGTATGTTCGTGAGGCTCTCAAGGTAGAACCAGTACTCCTGCATATAGAGAGGTCGCAGTTGCGATGGCTGGGTCACGTTCTCCGCATGCCAGAAGACAGACTACTACTTAGATCTTTGGAGGCTGTGGGAGAGGGCAGAAGACCGGTAGGCCGTCCTAGAAGAAGCTGGCAAGGGCAGGTGTCAAACTTGTGTGTTGAAAGGCTTGGTTTGGAGTGGCCAGAGGTCCTGGAAGCAGCAGTGGACAGGGATCTCTGGAGGAAGTACCTAGGCGCAATGGGCCCCCGACCCAACTAGGACAAGGGGAAGAAGATGTATGTATGTATGTATGTATATCAACTTGTTATCCGTTATCTGGCCGGTTAAAAAATTGAGCACAGTTATCGGATTACTAACCGTTATTCCTTACAACCATAAAGTTAAGTGAATGCAAAGTTTCAGTCTATAGCAAAATAATAATAAACAAAAAGTAAGTGAGTATTGAAACATATTATTAACGTAGTCATGTGTAGCATTATTAGAATGAAAATTGTATAGCATTAGGTATAGACTCGAAAAGGTTATCTGATTCCCATGCTTCAGTATTGAATATTAGGTATAGCAAAAAATTTATACTAATACGAGGAGGAAAAAAGGCGTTGTTGTATTTGTATGAAAATACCACTTAGAATATGTTATCTACTTTAGTTTAAATGTCAACATAACATAATAATAATATACCAATAATATCAAATATAATGTGAATCTACCAGAGCGAACAAGGAAAATCTTCGTAGTATGTAATATAATATTATGAACTTATACATTGTAGGTATCTGCTATTGTTACTATACAAATAACTATTGCTTTTTCTTTCACCTTATAAGATATAGAATGTATGTTGAAACGTGTTGTTCCAGTCAGTAGGTTGATTATAATATTGAAATGAAACACAGTGTTAAGAGGATATTGCTTGATACATAAAATACTTACAATATTTTAAATACATATAAAAAGAAATGTCAACAATATTGTTTGATCGTAATAATATTAAATATTGAGTATAAAATTGAAATCCTCTAAAAATATTTTGAATCAATTTTTTCAAAGGAACATGGCCGGTTTCAATGACCTGTCCACTATGACTGTCGATTGAAATTTATTGTAAAAAATATATTACAAAATGGATTTCAATCAGCAGTAGGTAGTGGATAGATAGATTATTGAATCTGACCATTAGAGACTAGGAAATTGACCATTTTCAATCGAGAACCGGAAAATTACACCAGAATTTTCCTATCGGTGAATTGAACTGATGGTGAATTATCTTTGATCCATTATTTTGACTTGAGCAGTTATATAGGCAAAAATGATGGAAGACCGTTATTGAGGTTGCAGAAAAAGCAGGAGTTCTGTGGCACTTGTTTAATTTCACGGCAAATCACTCGCAAACGAGTGAATTATGATTTGTAGGATTCTTGGATTAGAATTTTATATGTACCAACGAACCTGCATTATTTATTAATTTAATTATGATTTACATTATATTACTTATGTATACTATACTATACTATACTATACTATACTATACTATACTATACTATACTATACCATCACGGCATATCCCACAAGTGGGGTAGCCAGCAGATCAGCTGCATGATAGAAACATGCAAACTGTCCTCTTCGTGTCAATATAAAATCAAGACATTCAGGATGGGTGGCAAACTTACTTATGTATAGGTAAGTAAAAAGAAAAAAAAACACATTTTTCACATGTTTGGATTTGTAAATACACCCATGGCCAAAAACTTGTAAGTACTTCTTAGTACTAAAAATAATTTTAGTACTTTAACTAACTAAAAATAGTTTTTCTTCTTCCACTAATAGATTTTATGCAAGACTTTGCACTTTGTATTTGACCCAAAAAAAAGATGTAGGTACCACGTGTGAAGCAACACATGAAAGCTTATATTTACGGTTAGACATACATTATAAATTAATTTGTTATATTTATGAATACGAATGCACATACCTACATAGGCTTTGAAAAATTCCTCTGAATTCCATAGTAACTTATGTACAAACGTTACTTATGTAAGTAAGTAGGCACCTATCTACACAAAGCATAGGAAGTATTTCAAAACAACGATATGAGAAAAACTTCTCATACAAGTTTCATTACAACAACAATACCTATGAAACACAACAAACACGTTGTTGCTTCTAAACAATTCATAGAGTTACCTGAATCCTTACTATATCTATGTTCTTTATATTTTTATATACATCAACATTCTACTACATATTTATTATATCTTATGTTTGTTTTTATAGTTCTGTTTGGTTTTTGTAACAAAGAGTTCAACTACATATTTATTTATTCATACCTACAATAAGCGGCTGAAACAGCCTTTATAATTATAATAATAATAATAAAAAAAAACTAAAACAGTGAAGTCAAAATTAATGCATATCAAGTAATAAAAAAATATATAAATTACATATATATAATGAGTTACAATCCATTCGATTGGTCTGCAACGAGTTTAGTTTTTCTTCTCCATTCGTCTCTATTCTCAGCCAGTCTTTTTAGCTCTACGTATGAGCCACAGTTCATGTCTCTCTTCAGTTGGTCCATATATGCGTCTCTTGGTATTTAAATTACATACATACTTGGTGATTACTTTTGTTTTAAATTACATACTTGGTGTTTAAATTAAATAAATTACATACTACCAAATAATTTAAAATAAGTAAACACAAGTAACTACGGTTCTAAACAAAAGTATGAAAACATTAATACAAGTTTATTAATTTAACAATAATAAAAAATCTGGCCCAGTATATAATTATAATATCATACAGTATAAGCAGTATACAAAACACCCACATTTATGGGTATTCAACACAGAAATGCATATTTATGTATCTATTGGTAGGTATAAGCCCACCTTAGCAGTGCATTACTAAATGTAGCATGGTTCGACAACCATCGCCAATAGAGCAAAGCGCAGCAGGCCCAAAAAATGCAAACAGGTACATTTCAATACCTACAATACTTCTTATTTTATATTGATTCAAAATAAAATAAGAACGTTACATAATTTTATAATCAAGTTCCCTTGAACTAAAATTCTTATTTCATATGATACAAGTTGTATATAATTCTAATTAGAAACAATTTTAGAGTTTATAGAATACCAATGTAGCCTAACTAAAATTGGAACGTTACTATTTTAGAAAGTGCACACTAAAAATTAAACAGAATCGGGGGTAATGTATCTACACATATACATATGAGAAAAAAAAATACAGCAAATGTATTCACATCTGTAAAGAGAGTTATAAGGAATCAGATTCATAATAACGTTAAGTTAATAATATTTATTTACTTATATGAAATAATGATTTTGGATATCACCAACCTCATGCAACGAGAAACTTGAGAAAACCTTGGGAAATATTATAAGGATAACTATTGTTCGTTTCTCTTGAGTCAACTTAAAAGAGATGAAGTGGAAACCTTTTTTTCAAAGATATTATGTGTTACGATGAGGAAAAACAACGAATGTAGTGGTAGGAGTGTAGAAAGTATATCCTTTAGCTTCACTGTGTTTATACAAACGCTGAAAAAAGTTATTTTATTAAAATGATTCGAGAAATTCTTAAAATTCAAGTTCTTTTCTATTTCAACATCCCCCCGTTTTTTCTCCCGTCATTCAAATCCACGACGAGTTAATTTTAAATATTATTAAAAGCACTTCAAAATATTCCGAGTATTCTCACAATCATTACCAGGTCACCGACACTCGCTATGTTATTTAATGATTTTTCGTTCTATAACATTGTTACCTAATGACCTTCGCCACATATCACACGGTAACACATTTTTTTTGTTTCTACACCCCTCACTACTTATCATAGATAATTATTATTACTGAAAAATATTCCTGAAGTATTAACATGAATTTCAAACTTACTTTGTTTTCATGATGTCAAGACTACAAATTGTTGTTTTCAGAAATGATCTGAGAGTTGATAATAGAGGGTAATATTGAGATTGATTGGTAGAGTGGGAGGTAGGTGTAGTGGCTGCGTAATATACAGCAATGGACAGGTATAATACAGATGGGAGAACTAATACAAACAGCATTTACTGAGAAGCATTTACCAGAGTGTTCGCCAACGTTGGGGGACCTGATAGGGTACTAATGGAAGAAGAAGAAGGCTGTAAGACCAGTCATCCCAATTATATCATCAAGGCATATCTCACAGGGGGCGTAGACAGCAGACCAGATGTGCGTTATTATAATCTTGAAAGTTGTCTCCGTGTGAAAAAAGTATATTCAGAATGGGTGGCAAACTTCATCGCTAAATACATCTTGTGATACCTACGATTTTATACTAGGTATAAAAATAATGTTTGATATAAGTATCATTGCCATATACTTCGTAAAGTAAGCCTTAAGAGGTCAATTTATTAAGAACCAAAATAAATCAAAAAATGAAAACGTTAAAAATAAAAAAAATAGGTTAGGTAATATTAACGTTTCTTAATAATTATGTAGAAAAATAATAATAGATACTTAAACACACTCTCAAAAACTCCTTTAATTTAGGTAAGCATGTTTTTAAAGGTAAGAATTACAACCCCGTTAAAAAAGGTAGCTCAACCAGCACATAATCACTCTGAGTGGATAAAGCTAATTTTACCATGTGTTCCTGAAAATAACAATGAGGGGCAAATATAATATGTATGAAAAAATTAATGATATAGCATTTTATCGAAACACGAGAGTTGTTTTTGATAGGGCAAAAAGAATAACAAGTTTTGATGGAAAATATATACGAATTACTTATTAAATGGATATAAAAACGTTATATCCAATTTGACATGCTTCATTATTTCGCTTGTGGTTTTCAATTTATTACATGTGCCCTAAGGTTTAGTATAATTTATTAATATTATGAATCTACATACGTTAGTATATTTAAACTGTTTAAATGAATGTACACTCACATACATCTTGTAAATTGTGTTGGTAACAATATAAAAATTGTATAAAGTTTCTGACAATAGCTTAATGTATAAAAATGTTATCAAGTTTCAAGTAAAAATTACGTGTGTACGACCATGACACATGTTATTTTGTGCTACTGTTCTGAGTGAGTAATAGTTCGTGAGCTGTGATATGCAAATCTTTACATCCTTAACCCATATATATTTTTCGATACTCTCAAGCTAAAGGTAGATTCAATGACGTTCATCTTTTTTATGAAGAATCTTCAATTTTTTTCTGTACCATAATAGGTATAATTTTTATAGCACTCTACTTTCCTTTTCGAATTCAGGTCTCAAAATGCGGCTAGATTTGTCTATAAAGAGAAATATTTTTTTCATCTAAATTTTGTGTTTCTCGGTAAGACTATGCCAGTTAAATGCACATCCAAATAATGACACGCGTCTTAAATTATAAAAAAAAGTTTCAATTTTTCTTATACATTTGTAATAAGAAAAAAGATTTAACCACTTATTTTCAAAAATATCGATATTACTGACTGAAGGTGCACGTTGAAAATCCGTTTCAAGATGACTTGAAAAAAAATTCAATTTTTAATTATCTTCCAAGTGACTCTATTAACTTCGCTTACTAAGTATTCGGAGACTCTCGACTCCATCATCAGGCGATTAGAAAAAAAATAAATTAGATACAGAGACAAGAAATATTTATAAAATTTGAACAAAAGAATATTGGGAGAAGCTCATATTTGTTGTGGATCAACTTTCGCATAGATAATCAGTTGACTCCTAGCAAAAACTTAGATTTTAATTTATTTGATCTTTCATAACAAGGTGATAATATGTCAGGGTATTCAGCTAGTAGTGCTCGTAATATAAAAAAAAACACTTTGATAATACAACCTAAATGTGGTAGAAATTTTTAAATTACTGTTTTTTAGCCTCCACTTCATTTTATGTAATAATAAAAATAATATACCCGCGTCCTGCCGTTATTATTATAAAGGTCGCGTTTAAATAAAGTGAGCGTATAGTGAATGTTCGAGCATATACATATGAAGTTACATAAGTATAGGTTGGTAGTATGAATATTTTACATACCTACGCCGATTAAAAGCGAATGAAAACAAAAGAAATAAACCTGGACGCGTTCTGCGGATTCATTTGTTTTATGAGGAGGTGAGTTTGTAGGAATAAAAAAAGTAGGTAATATTTTATTATGAAAAGTCAAATTATTATTCAGTCATCTTTACTGAATATTGTTTGTGGTCTTCATCTGTGAATTTTGCTAATGTCAAAATTTGTCATGTCTCGTATATTTTTGTAAATCTGTTTTTAAATTTGTTTTTGAATTAGTTCTCTTGTTTCACTTATGTATAATATTAGGTCCTTACATATGAAATTGGCGTTTCATATGGCAGAAATGAAAACGATTTTTTTTTATGAAACTATTTTTTTATTTAGTCAAAGTATGTACCATGGCTATCTATGCACTTTTGCCATCTCGAAGGTAGTTCATTGATTCCTTTACTAAAAAAAGTGTGTGAGCGAGAATCAATAAAATCTTTGAAGGCCGTTTGGACAGCCTCGTGAGAATTGAATTTTTTTCCTTGCATGAAGTTGTCCAAATTCCGAAAAAAATGGTAATCAGTTGGAGCAAGGTCCGGGGAGTATGGTGGGTGTCGAAGACATTCCAGTCGCAGCTCCCGTAGTTTTGCGGTCGTCAAACGTGCCGTATGTGGTCGAGCGTTGTCCTGAAGCAGCAGTACCAATTCATGCGGTACCCATTTTTCAAGTTTTTTCACTTTTCCAATTTGTTTCAAGTGAATCAAAATGGTTTTATCACTCACACCGAAGCCTGCCGCTAACTCTGACGTGGTTTGCGATGGATCTGCTTCCACAATTGCTTTTAATTCTTCGTTATCAACTTGTGTCTCCGGCCGTCCACGAGGCTTGTTCTGTAGGTCAAAATTTCCAGAACGGAAACGTTGGAACCAATAACGTACCGTATTTTCTTTTGCAGTAGCTTCCCCATACGCATTGTTAATCCTACGAGCCGTTTCTGCAGCACTAGTGCCGAGGTGAAACTCATATTCGTAAATATAGCGATATTTTAAGTTCTCCATATTGTGAACAGAACGATGTGAAAGAAAAACAAATGACGCGATAACAAATAAATTTCGTAATTCGAACACAGAAATACATGGTCTTAAATTTGAAATAAATTTGAATTTGGAATTCCTAGCCGAACGCCACATATTTTGAATCAAAGTTGCCAGTTCGCCAAACGCCAATTTCATATGTAAGGACCTAATATTTATGATAGATAAAAGTTGTATGTATTCATTCACTGTGTCGGTGTTTAGGTAGTAGAATTCCATATCGAAATAAATAAAACAAGTGTTTTATTCTACTATTGTTTTATTCTGTGAGAGAAACGTCTTTCGTCTTATAAGGACATTGTCAATCAATTGACAATGATTCGATTGATTCGATTGACAATGTCCTTATAAGACGAAAGACGTCTCTCTCACAGAATAAAACAATAGTAGAATAAAACACTTGTTTTATTTATTTTGTATGTATTCCGTAAAATATTTATATTTTTTATACTATACTATACCATCACGGCATATCCCACAAGTGGGGTAGCCAGCAGATCAGCTGCATGTAAGTAACATGCAAACTGTCCTCTTCGTGCCAATATAAAATCAAGACATTCAGGATGGGTGGCAAACCTCATTTTTTATTATAATAATTTTATAATGGCTTTGAGCCGTATGATGTTAAAAATAAATAAGCAAATATATAAATTAAATGTCTTTTTTCCCTGTTTCCTGCACCATAATAATATGAGTATGATTTTTTTTAATAAAGCCTTGATCATTTATATAAAATATTTTTTTTAACTTTTATTGAGATTTTCGGTAGCCTAGTCGTAGAGTCCCGGACTTTCAATCTACAGATCCTGCGTTTTATTCCTCTCTCTGCTGCTTTGCTTCACCACACCATGAGTCATATTTCAAACCGCAATTCCATAATTAACACAACATTGTCAAGAGTATACATGTTTTACTCTTCTGTTCTATTTGTTTATGAATGTTTTATTCGCTGCCTACCTCGCGAATAAATATTGAAGATACTTTTCATTAAAATTAAGTGATGCATGGTTTGCATTAAATTCACACTTTTTATACTTCCAAAGTAGGGAATCTGTTATGTATGTAGTAGTGTTTAGGCAAATATTATATTATAAATAGTTAGGTACATTCATGGAGCATTCTGCTTTATGACTGTGAGACGTGGACCATCAGCAAGACTGAAAGCGGACGGTTGGCGGCCTTTGAGATGTGGTGCTACATACGCAAGCTGAAGATCCATTGGTCGGAACACGTCGAAAACGAACAAGTATTAACCAGGGTAGGCGAAAAAAGGCAACTTCTTAAGAGAATCGGCCAACAACGAGCTAACTGGATTGGCCACAACATCAGGCACCCAGGACTACTCATCGCCATCGCGGAAGGTAAGAACGAGGGGACAAATAGCAGAGGCTGACCAAGAGACGCGTATATGGACCAACTGAAAAGGGACATGAACTGTGGCTCATATGTAGAGCTGAAAAGACTGGCTGAGAATAGAGACGAATGGAGAAGAAAAACCAAACTCGTTGCAGACCAATCCAATGGATTGTAACTCATTATATATAGTTAGGTACGTAATAATATTATGTATAAAAAAATGTAATTTAAAAAAAAACTTTTAAACTTCTCAGACATTTTAAGTTAAAAGATGTAGCATTAGTGCGGTTTAATTAAGTAGGTTTTTGCTTACTTATGTAGGTAATAAGTATGCGGAGCTCATGACTAATTACCCGCTCAAGTACTATACTGCAAAACCATCAAGTGGACGATGCGCATGCAAGCAAAGTTGGCAAGAAAATATCTCTCTGTCGGGACTTGAATTCAACTACATTCTTTCTAACTGAGTTTAAAGACGATACTGGTTTCAACTTGTAATGGATAAATTGCCAATGGTTTATATTGGAGAAACCAAACTAAAAAGTTGTTCATTTTACTTTTTTAACTTTTAAATTATTATTCTTTCGACATTCCAACCGAAAGAGTTAGTACATGTGGGGAAAGTTTCTCTTGCAGCAGAATTTAGCTTGTTTTAGAAACGAATTGTCTCCGAAACATTTATACCTACGAACTTCTGACGATGTGAATTTTTCTATAAGTATACCACTATCGTGTGAGCGTATTGGTAAAGTTCTAATACCTACTTAAAATAATATTATGTGCTTTTCATAAATAACTCTGATGGTGAAAAAATAATGAAAAAACAGAGATCTTAAATAGAAATGATAAAAGCGTATTTTTAATTTCTGTTCAAATTAACATTATAATCCAAATAGTAAAAATCAATAATTAATCCAAAAAATGATACATTTTAGACAATAGGTAGGTACAATGAGTTTTTTTTATATATATAAAGATATATATGGGTTTTGTTTGTTATAAACCCAAATACAACCTTGTACACCTTTCACAGTAAGCTACTAAAAGCTTGTGTCGTGAAAGGGGAGTTTGCCGGTAGGTACCTGGTATCGAACTACGGACCCCTTGTTCACGAGGCCGAGACTCTACCTCCAGGCTACCGACGAACTCAAATATTATATGTTAGATATTATACGACGAAGTCATATATTATATGTTAATCAGCATTTTTTTTCGATTTTTATTTGAAGGTAAGTCCCCAGTATTAGCTTGTAAACTTCAAGCAATATACTCGTATTCTCAAATATTTTGTACTGTACGAATTATATATTAAGTGTAGGTTAAGTTTTCACTTTTTAATATTACTATACAGCAAATACTGCCTAAACATTGCATATTATTCTCTAGAAAAAAAAACACAATACCATTATTCTTCTTTATCGTGCATTTTAGTATGAATGTATTATAAAAGAAAACTCTTAAATTTGTACTGTCTCTAGAATAGAAAATCGTTTGTTAAAATAACTTGAATAAAGTTAATAAAACAAAGTAGTTATACATGAAAAGGACATCAAGAAATGATAATGTTGTTATTAATATTTTAACAACAACAAAAGCTAGACAAGAAAATAAACTTGGTTTGGAAGCTCAATTAATCAAAAGAGCAAACAGTTGTAAAAACTTTAAGTTTATTATTTATTAACTCAAAAGCAATTAAAAATGCACTTTGCAACTTCTCCAAGACAACTTTGAAGAAAAGTTTAAAACACTCTCTAGCTGGTTTCTTCATATACCATAATTTTACACTTAAAACGCACGTTAACTGTTTGTACTTGAAAGCTCACAACAAAAACACCATACCTATGTCTAAATATTTTCATCTATTTACCATCCACCACCACCAACTATTATCTATCACGGCATCTTCCACATGTGGGGTAAACAACGGACCAACTGCATATCATAAACATCCAAGTCGTCCTCTTTGTACCAATAAAAGTTAGGACATAGAGGATGAAAGAAAAACTTGAGTTTAACTGTATATGCGTGAATGACCGAATATGGAAATGTGTTGGATTTCGAAACTCAGGGACACAAATATCTTAAAATGACTTTCTTTTAATTACATTTGCAGAAATTGCTCTTGTCGAGTTATATACATAAAACCATATTTTCCTAAATTATCAAACCGTATGAAATTGGTATGAAAAATGCCGGAAAAAATCAATGCTTGAATGGCAATCAACAAAATCTAAATAATAATTGAGCTCTACTAACATTTAACTATAAATAACTTAATTCGTCTACTTTCGTATTCAAACGACACATACCTTTTTATGTTAAATGTTTCAAAATGTGATTTTTAACGAAAACCTACTTGCCTGGACTTGAATCTACCATTAGAAGAAATAAACAAAGATTTACAAACTAAATTATAATAGTAAGATTTAACAGACAGGATAATCATATTCGATTTTGTGATAAATAATTGAAAATTACGACTTTTGTTTCAAGTTCATTTTATCTGAAATCTGAATATAGCTTATCAAACTTGGGTAGCTATTTTGGCAACAAAAAACTGATTGTTAGAAATAACTTTTATTTTGTAATTATTAATCACTATTTTCATAATACTGAAATTCTTTACTTTTGCTTGAAATTTTTCACTTGCGCTTTTGGACGGGAAGAGGTAAAAAACTTGAAATTCAACAAAATCCACAATAAAACTTTTTGAAGATAAGCTTCCGACTTCGCAGAGGCCATCACTCTCGGGTTAGAGCCGTAAAAAATTTGCACCGTCGTGATGTATATCATTTAATATTATTATTTTAATTATTTAAGTTATCTACCCTTATTTAAATAAAAACACCTACTTGCGTTAATTTTATTATTATTACAACCATACTTAACATTATAATTATGACTTAAAATATAGTTATTTTGCCAATTAACTAAGAGACTTTTTGATATTTTTAGGTCCACCTCAGTAAGAAAGCAAAGAAGCACACTATTAGAAATAAAATTATTTTAAGTGTTACGATTTTCAGATGCTCAGCTAATATGTAACGGAGGATATAGCTTGCAAGATTCTCAGTCTTAACAAAATCATCATCATCATCCAGGGATTCTCAAAGATGTTCTTTTATAATAATAAGATAGTTGAAACTAAATCGCTCGTAAAGTTACTATTTGTGGCGGCGCCATCTATCAGAAATTTGCTATCTCTCAAAATGCTTCTCTCCATATATTAATCTTATTTTATTCAAGTGTTAAAACAGCTAATAAACAAACTCAAGAATATCCACAAATTATCTTATCGATAATATTTATTCTTCTTTAGTTCATAGATGTGCAATATAATTTTAAATGTTATGTTAAGTTTTAAATTACTAAAAAAACTAAAGGATGTTTTGATCATATGGTGTATTATTAACGATAGAAATTGAATACAAATTTTATGATAAATTATCACAATTTTTTTTAAAGATATTATATATCTGGGTTTTGTTATAAACCCAAATACAACCTTATACACCTTTCACAGTAAGCTACTAAAAGCTTGTGTCGTGAAAGGGGAGTATACCGGCACCTGGTATCGAACCACGGACCCCTCATTCATGAGGCCGAGACTCTACCTCCAGGCTACCGACAAGCTCATTATGAGTCTTAATTTATCAATAAGCCAGCCGAGGAATTATGAACATTTATTTTACTTTAAATTAACATGGACTATTGCAGATAAAATGTCTCATTTTTCTACGACATTTTATTTACATTATAATCCAATATTCTACTAATTTCATAGACATAAACATTTACAGTTGTTATATAAGAAAGTCTCTTATAAGGAAGATATTTTGTTCTCACCTACTAAATTCAGCCAACTATATTTTTTTGCTTAATGCTTGTGTATTATTATTCATGTCACCCAAGTAAGTGTAATATTAATATAATCTTACATAACAACAAAATCCATCTCATACTTAATCATATACCTACTTCATAAGCTTGACAAATAGAAATATGTAACAATAAAGGAAAAATTATATACTTTCCTACATGGATATGCACGTACAAAATTATCACCTGAAGATTAGAATAAGACGCAGTGATTTTGAGTATGATTAATTATAATTTGTTGTAGGTATGTATTTGTCGGGTTTAGGTGATGACATCTTTCTTGACAATATTATTATTATAAATAACAAACAATTTGGAGATTATTTAGAAATGAGTAGCTTAGTAAAAACAAAACAAGGGCATATTTTAGGAGTCGTATAAAAATTTCGTCTTGAAAACATCCATACTTCAGAGTCTATTCTTTATGTAATTTTCTATTAAGTATGTAACAATGTTTTATCATAACTTTTAACGCCTTTACACATTTTTAATACAAATTTTCCAAGTGTTATCTTGAAATGTTAACGGATATTATTATATGACTTCTTGACGTCAACTGTCACATTTTTATTCAATCTTTACGTCGTATTTCTATAACACCGTCACACCATCATTTAACCATTTTACTGTGGGCGATTATTTTCAACTTAAAAAAAATGGAGTTGCTTACTTATGGACTTTATACTACTACTACTACTATACCATCACGGCATATCCCACAAGTGGGGTAGCCAGCAGACCAGCTGCATGTAAGAAACATGCAAGCTGTCCTCTTCGTGCCAATATAAAATCAAGACATTCAGGATGGGTGGCAAACCTCATCGCTGAATTTAAGATGTACAATGTCTTAATTTTTTCGAACACCTGCCTTTTACAGGACACTCGAAAACTTACAGAGAAGAGTGGGAGACCAATTCTTTACCGGGTGCTCCACGGGAAACTCCATGGACTTTATAATATCGAGAATTCCAAAGTTTCAAATGTTGTGTAAGTCACATAATTTTATTATGCAATCAAATATTTAAACCATTTATATTTGGATGGGATTAAATTGTCACTACAATAAAATAAGTAAATTATTTACTTTTCGGATTAAATAAATTATATTATTAAAAAATATTATCTTCCCTTGAGACTCATTTTTTCAGTAAAAAAGAATCTTAGTGAACGTGGAATACCTGTATCACGATCTTAACCATGAAAATGTATCTATGCTATTTACAAACTTACGTATGATGAAATTTGTTTTATTCGTGAGGTTTTCCGAACATCTCCCTATTACAGGACACTTGAAAGTTTACAGGTAAAAGTGGGAGACCTATTCTGTAACGAGGATTTAACGGGGTAGGGTTATTAAAATACCCATGTCAACGAAATAATGACTATCAATTATACATCTTATATACATACATTACATCTTTCCTATGTGACAAATTCAAAACTCACTTTGTGTATAAACGACTATTATGATAAGATTTTTAAAAGAAGGTTAGATTGAAAATTAGATAATAATGTTAATATAGTCAAAAATTATTATAAACCTCCCACAAACGTAGTTCAAATAATATATTGTAGTTAATTGTTATGTTTATGTTTTTTATTGCCAAATCTTATATTAACCCAATTCACGAAAATAATCTCACATAAACTGAATGATTACTACAAATAAAAAAATTATAAGTATTTGAAATTCTTCTCAAGAATTTAATTTTTGATAAAAACTTGCACAGTGTCAAAAAAATAATTAAAAATGAGTATTCATTCCTTTATCATAGAGTCACAATGAGAGTTATATAATATCATCTTTATTTTATAGATTAATTGTCTAAGAAACTATCTCGAAGCCAAGTGATTTCAATAATCAAGGACCTCAAAGCATTGCCACAAATTTTATTTATTTGTTTGATACACACAGAAAAAATAAAATGAAAATAAGATCGGACATTCTAATGAAAAGCGGGGTGTACGAAATTAAATGTGGGGACTGTAATAAAGTATACATAGGACAGACTTATAGGAACTTAAAAACTAGAATTGACGAGCACCGACGATGTATTACCAATAACAATTTTTCTGAATTTGCAAACCATATAAACCATATAATACATATAATACATAATATGTAGAAACTGACCACTCTTTTAGCAACCATAGTTTAAAATTATTACATACACACACATACCGACCAACTTTGACAGCACTGGAAGCAATAGAAATTAATAAAAATAATAACTCGACTAAAACAGCTATTAAATGTGATCTATCGGCCAAAAACATAGTAAAAGCAATAAACGCGTGGGCAATCCCATTATTAACATACTCATTTGGCATCATAAAATGGTCTAAAACGGATCTAGATAAACTGGAAAGACTTATTAGAACACAATTAACAAAAAATAGATCTCTCGTGCATGGCATTAACAGTATAAGTCAAATTTCAACATTTTACAGGAGAGCATTTTAAAGTTTTTAAAATAAGCTTCTGAAGTCAAATATTGATATAAAGACGTGAAATTTACAATTTCAATGTAAAATGTGTATTATTTTGTTACTGTGTATACAAAAGTTTAAAAATAACATAAATAAAAGATTAAATTGACTTGTACTCATAGATTCTGATATAAAAATGACATATACTATTAGATTCTTACATATACTGTTGATGTCAGTTGTGTTGGTATCTGGTTTCAGTGACATATACTGTTAGATTCTTACATATACTGTTGATGTCAGTTGTGTTGGTATTTTGTTTGTGACGTATACTACTAAATGCAACTTTTTCATAGGCTAGCTCTAAAAATAATATTAAAAATCATCCAATTTCATAAAAACAGACACTTCTTTGGAAGACTAAAAAACATAGGTACTTCGCTTTGTGAAAAAATTAAGACATTTTACATCTGAAATTCAGCGATGAGGTTTGCCACCCATCCTGAATGTCTTGTTTTTATATTGGCACGGAAAGGACAGCTTGCATGTTTTATATGCAGCTGGTCTGCTGGCTACCCCACTTGTGGGATATGCCGTGATGGTATAGTAGTAGTAGTAGTACTTCGCTTTGTAATGGTATAGATTGCAAGTTTCCATGGTGGTTTCTCATTATCCACTGTGAGTGTTTAGGAAACTATTTTCATATTTTGTCTCCCAACTGATGGTACCATCTTTCAGGGTTGCAGTTCTCCTAAACTTCATCCATCCTCAGACAAATGGATCCTTAAATTCGCAGATAGACTTGCCCCCCTTCAGTGCCAAAACATAATGAAATATCTCAATCCTATTCCCACTTTGCTCTTGGAGAAATTGACAAAAAGTTTAATGACAAGGAACTAAAGCTGGTCCTGAACTGCGTTACAGATACATCCCAGAAATCGATGGAATAACGTATAGCCTTATACAAAGAGTTTCTCTAGAATATTTACTTAACATTATTAAAAATATTTTCATCATAGGCAATATACCTTGCTCGAGGAAAACTCAGATCATTATTCCAATCTTGAAAGCAGAGACTGACCCAAACCAGGGCCAATCATATTGACCAATTGCACTCTCCTCAGCAATAGCCAAAAATACAGAACACATGGTGAAAAATCGACTAGATTGATTCATAGAAGGTAACAGGAAGCAGCCATCTTGGTTATCCAATTTCAGGAAGAGAATGGGAGTCCTGGACAGCGTAGCTATTTTGGTCACAGATGTTCACGTATCGTTATCGAGGAGAAAGCTCTTGGGAGGTGTATGCTTGGACATCAATAGTGCTTTCAATAATGTTATTATTTTTATACTATGCGCAAAGCTTGATCAATTGGACATTCCTTCTACCCTATCCGGACGTGAACCGAACCCGCAATCGCCCTCCTATTAGAAAGACCATTCACAGGTGATTGCCGCAAGGCTCAGTGTTCTCACCCATTCTATTCAACACGCATGATGTCTATCAGTCAGTATCTACGGATGTCCAAATTTTGAAATCTGCGGATGATTTGTTCGTATATTGCTCCGATAAATCCATGGACAACTTCCAGGTTTCCTTGCAATCAGAGTTGTTGTCGGAACATGGCCTTAATGCTTCCTTCCAGAAGTGCAAAAGCATAGTATTCTCCAGAAAACTCCGTCTAGTCTACCTGAAATTTTGATTTGACCAACGGTTGATTAATTCTTTTAACGAAATAAGATTCCTAGAGGTCACATTGGTCACTGGTCTTTGATGGACCTCATTCATTGAACTCATACACCACAAATGTCAGACCGGCCTCAACATCATGAGAGCCGTCTCCAGGGTCTGGTGAGGTTGCCACCCCGCGACTCAATCGGAAATCTTTTATGCAGCATTTATCTGCAGCCATTTGGACTTTGGATCCTTTTTAACAACCCCAACCTCCAAGATAACTTGTTGAGACCGGATCCGGTCTCAGTCTCTTCCGTTAATTACGGGTAATCTTCCCCTATCAACGCATTACAGGTGGAGGCTGCAGATCCCCCACTTGGACTGTGCAGACATCTTATGTGTAACAGGTTTTTAGTCAAAATCCTGCGTTTTATTGATTACCCTCTGTCTCTCAAACTTCATCTCCTCTCATACTAGGTAACTCATTTACCGGTATGGAGGGGTAAAGATCCACCACCTCTTGTTACCAGCTATAGAAAAATTAAAACTCCCTTGTTGGAGAGCTACACAGTTCTTACTGTATACTCTTTGTCATTTCCAACACTAAGTTTTAAACCGAAAGTTGCTCTCAACCTGGGTGTCAGTAATGGCATATTCGCACCTCATATTTTCAAATCGATTTTTGATTCCGATTGGCACTACTGGCACCTATCTATACAGACAGTTCGAAAAGTGACAAAGAGCGTACAGGGGCTGGCTTCTTTTTTTAATATAACACTAATAAAATGTTCAGGCACAGAGACGAGTCGTCAGTCTTCTCAGCGGAATGTCTTGTTATTAGAGAGGCTATAAAGGCTCTGACCATACGCCATTACAGGGTTAAAACTCTCCTCAGCGACTCTCAAAACGCTCTCCAGACCGTTCTTCCTCCAGTCCGTTCTCTCTCCAGCATTATCCCGACCAGATGATATTTTATCTTTAGATATTAGATACCTCCTATATAAACTTCAGATTTTGGGTGGAGAGGTGGTACTGGGTTGGATCCCGTGTGAACTGTGGGATCCCGGGCAATGAGGCGGTATATCTATTGGCCAAATTGGGAACGAACCTCCCTAACCCATCGGAAACTGTCTCAGCCTCCGATTGCACTTTGATATTCGGCCGAAATCTCATCCAGTGCTGGCAGGCACAGTGGTCAGAGACCAGCCAACTCAAAGGAAGAAAGTATACCTCAATCCAACCCAATGTGTCCACGAAACTTTTATTTTTCGGAAATTTCAATGAGTAAGGCTGACACCTCCACGATGTGTATAATGAAGTTAGCTCAGCTTTGCCAGATTGCATCTCTACCGAATCCACGTTATTGGTTCTCCTCTATGCGACCGCCTGAAGGAGGAGGACCTTGATCATTTTTTTTTCGAATGCCCGATCAATAACTTCTACCCAACTTTGATTAACAACCTGGTACATATAGGGTTCCGTTACCTACAAATACTTCCTTGCTCATGGGTTCAAGAAACAACAGTATTTTCAAACTTCTTGTCCTATTCCTTAAGCCCCATTTGATAAAGCTTTGAATGTTGTATTTTTTGTCCTAAACTAATAATTTTTCTTGGCAGTTTCTGGCTAGGAAGAAAGCCAACAAAAGAATAAGAGAGACAGCACGTGATACCAACAGTATAAGTGAATTAGTAAGAAAAAAAAACATTCACGCGGCTCATAGTACATGTTGACTTATACTGTTGATGCCACTCACAATGTTGAAAACTAACCATAATGATTGGTCACTAAGAGTATAGGTCGACATATACTTTTAATGCTATACGAGTTTGAAAATAAATAAGATATACTATTAAATACAACTATTGTTTTTAAGGTCTTATAATTACAATTTGACTTTTGTTATCGATTACACATGTGTAGTTTGAGATATACTACAAGGTTCCATCAAAAAGTAAAAATCGATTTTTTTTGACTTATACTGTTAATGCCATGCACGAGAGAGATATCACCATCCAAATTCCGCGAAAGAAAGGTTGGTTCTGCCTAGGAGTATAGGAGGAAGAGGAATTGTTAACATTTCCTCTTTACATAATAATCAAATAGAATCCCTTAAAACATTTTTTAAAAACAAACAAAATAATTCTATACTACATAAAATTATAATACAGGCCGATAAAAATCATACACCTTTAAATTTAAATGACGAAACAGTAGGTCCGCGATTAAACTATTTAAATATTTTGTTAGAATCTTGGGGTAGGAAGGAACTTCATGCTAGACACCTCAATGATCTCAACCAATCTTATGTTGACAAATATGCGTCAAACAGGTGGTTGACCATTGGGGAATTGTATGGGGAAACCGAGGGTTTTATGCTAGCAATTCAAGATCAGGTAATAAATACAAAAAATTATCAAAAATATATTATAAAAAATCAAAATATAATTGATGATTCGTGTAGGAAATGTCTGGCCAAACCGGAAACAATTCAACACATAGTTTCGGGTTGTTCCACTCTCGCTCAAACTGAGTATACTTATAGACATAATCATGTAGCAAAAATTATACATCAAAATTTAGCTATTAAACATAATCTTTTAAACTCAAATAATGTAATACCTTATTATAAATACAACCCGGAACAGGTATTAGAAAATCAAAATTATAGGCTCTATTATGATAAAACCATAATAACAGATAGACAAATACATCATAATAGACCCGATTTAGTATTACATGATAAACGTAATAAAATAACGTACCTAATCGACATCGCTGTCCCAAATACACATAATATACAAACAACCGTCGCAGAAAAAATACGTAAATATACAGAACTAGCAGGAGAAATAAAAAATATTTGGCATTCTAGGTCCGTTTATATAATACCTTTAGTCATGTCAGCTACAGGGGTAACTCCGAAATCTTTAATAAATAATTTACAAAAATTAGATTTACCGGTTAATTTGTACATTAAAATTCAAAAATCTATTATAATAAACACTTGTAATATTGTAAAAAGGTTTCTGAACACAGATATTTCAGGCACAATGCTGGTATTTTGATCCCGCGTTTTGAGCCTAATCCTTTGATATCCTGTATATCTGGATAGGTGAATTTTTCCCGGCATTAGACTGTTAAGTTTTTGTGTGATCATGACTGATCATATGGAGACTTAACTGGTTGTATAATGCTGAGAAGTGTGGATGGCAATTCTGCCGCCGCGTAAATTTATAATAATCTTCCGAATTCGTCTCCCTTACTACAACTATTCCCCATCTCATATTCCAAGAACTCCACGCCTGAAACCAACACGACCCCGCCTACCCCTACACCCTCACTGTAAATCCTAACGAACTTTTGTATTTGTTTTTGTTTAATTCAGTATAGATCAGCACCTGATGATGCGAACTCGGAGTCCGCGAAACCGGTCGTGCGTTAGTCTTACTCAACAGTAACACAGAACAAAATAATAATAAATATTTATTTTATTTTATTTGATAATTTAAAATGAAGCGTTACAAAGTAAATGCCTATACAATTAATGAAAAATAAGATCGTTTGTTCATTAAATGAACTTATAAATTTAAATTATAAATTTTATAGTTTTGGACGCTTCTTGAAAGTACCTAAATAGAATTTGTTTCCGACTGTAGCCTAGGACAAAATATTTTGAGAATTAAATTAATGCAAGACTGTAACGGAGTACTATAATATATCACATTTTTAAGATAAAAGAAATTTATTTTATCATCAATCAATGATCTTTTTTTAAAACGGAAATACGAGACGAAATCCCTGGTTAAGAAAAGGTCTCTTTTTCTGTAAGTTTTCGAGTGTCATAAGAATAGAAGGTATTCTTAAAACATAACGTAAAAGATATTAAATATTTTTATATCAACGATTAGGTATGCCAACATCATAGATGTCTTAATTTTTATTGGCACGGAGAGGATGACTTGTACGTTTATTACACACAATTAGTCCGCTGGATACCCCAATTGTTATTATAAATTATTATCTTCAAAATGTCACCCTGCACTGAGACCATAACAGTTTTTGGCAAAGGCGATCTCAGGAAAAAAACAAAGCAAATTACAAAAAAACATCACAAAAGGGACATCTTCAAAAAGAAACAACAGAATGAGAGAAGCCAGTATGGCATATATACATTACTAATATTTTTTTCAGTGCGGTTGGTACTAGAAGTCCTAGTCCCAGAAACAGCTGTAGAAAATTAGGTTATTGTTATTATAACCTACACTACCATATACGTTACTGTATCTTTACAAATGAGAACAAAAGTTCCCTGCCTCCAAACCTTCTACTACTACTACGGTCCAATATACAAAACATTATTATACTCATGGGTACATTTTGTTAAATCTCGTACGAATTTTTCTGTGGCGGGCTTAATTTCAACAATCGTTCATGTACATCTAAATATACTCTGGAGATCCAATATAATAATTTTTATTGCTCAACTTTTTTTTCATTTTATTTTCCGGGATAATACTGATAATAATAAAAATGTGTGTAATATTGTATTTCTGGTATAATAAACTAACATATTACCACCGTGCCCAGTGACGGACCGAAGGTTTTTGTCTGAGCTAAGTTCGTTCTATTGAAATAAGTATATAATTGCACATAAGCAAAAACGACGTTACTACAATAGAATATTTTGTATGTTACAAGTAACAGAGCTATAATAGAATAACTTTACATCATACAATCTAAACTTTACCTTTAAGTCGTGTTTCAAAATTGGCAGAGAGAACGGAACGCCATATTAAAACAAAAAATTATGATAGTTTTAAGAAAGCACTAAGTACACATAAGTAACAAAATAGTTATTCAGTCCGTTTTTAATGCGGCTGCACGTTTCATTTATCAACTGAATCGCTCTTCACACATATCTGCCACCCTTCAATCTCTTCACTGGCTCAGATGTCCGGAGAGAGTTGAATTTAAAGTGTGTTTGACAGTATTTAAGGCACTTCATGCTATGGCCCCAGAATACATCATGGAACTCTGTGGTAGACAGGCGTTAAGTCATAGACAGACAACACTTAGGTCTTGTCAAGATATAACAACTAAATTGGAGGTGACCAGTACTGTATCGAAACCAGTGTACGTGGAGCGTGCTTTTACAATATCTGCACCTGTGGTCTGGAACAGGCTTCCACAAACGATCAGAGAAACGCAGGACATATCTCGTTTCAAGAACCAACTGAAAACTTATCTATTCAAGAAATCTCACGGAATAATTCAGGCACAACCTTAGTTAGCAAAGAGCGCCCTTGAGGTGGATTTTTTTCACAATACGGCGCTTTACAAATCATCCAAATAATAATAATAACAAATAAACGTGTATACAAGTTTCATACACCATTTTTCTTTGGTGGTTGGAATTAAATAAAATCCTTTCAGTTCCCGGCAAAGAGTTTGTCTCCCTCTCTCAACTGCAAGTTTTTGGGTGACCCGAAACAGGAAATTGTTCGTTAAACATCCCTTATAATACAGTTTACGTCAAAAATGCAGCGATGAAGTGTGCCTTACATCCTGAATGTCTTATCGGTACAAAGAATACGACATTTGTTAAATTAAATACTTGCAGTTCATCTGTTGGCATTCATACTTATGAGAAATGATGGGTTGACATGAGTGCACGAACAATCCAAAAAATATAAATTGTTGAAGGGTGTTTGTGTTCACACTGTGAAAATTCATATTCAAAATTTATAAGACAATCAAAATTCATATTCAATATTTATAAGACAATCAAAACACTTAAAAAAAATTATAACAGTGTTTTGATTGTCTTATAAATATTCAAAAAATATAAAATTGTGTTTATAAATTAGTACTTACGAAAATATTGCATTAAGTTGTACAACATTATCAAAATAATCAAAGTGGATGAATAAAAGAGCACAGCTGGTAAATGTAAGAATATTTATAAAGAAATAAAACTCAATAAATTTAAAATCTGCTTATAAAAAGAAGTTCTAGGAAATTTGTGATTGTGTGGTAAATACGCCATTCGCTTTTCCAAGAATTACGCTGAATAAAAACCGGAAAATTCTCATAATGTGAACATATTGAGATATATTATTATTATTATTACCATAGAACGTTCTTCGCGAAGTGAAATTAGTTTAAATTACTCTTATGTGCCTAGCCTACGTATATTCTTATGTGCCTAGCCTACATACATACATATATATACTTCTTTCTACAACATTATTATCTACCTACCTATCTTCTGTCTATTTTTATACAAAAAGGGTACAATTTCGTTACGTAAATAATAATAATATGTTGTAAAGTAATAACTTTTCAGAGTCTTCATTCATTGAAGTTTGCTGAAGAAGGAAACTAATATTGTGCACGGGATTATTATATCAACTCGTACAAGATGAAAAAGATTGTAGCACATAGTAGTATTACCACATAAAATTCATAACAATGTGAAATGATATATGTAGGTACCTACTATACGTAGGTGTTGTCAATTCTGAGCAACAAAATATAAATAGAAATAAATATAAAGGAATATAAATGTAGGTTAGAAAACGTCAAAGTGAGTGACCTGGTTTCGAAAATGACTATGTTAGCTCCAATATTTAAAAGAAGTAAATTTTAAACCATTTGTGTTTTCTTAGTTAAATGAATATGGAGTTTTACAAAATAAACCAAAACTCAATTAATAAACAAAAATGTTTTGAATTTATAAAGATGTATATAAGGATCGAGATCGAAATCGAAATTGAAATCAAATGGAAAATCGAGATCGAAAAATGTGGAAAAGTTTTGAAGAGGCCTATATTCAGCAGTGGAGAGAAGAAGGCTAGCAGTAGTAGTAAATATATAAGGATCAAATTGAATAAAAGTGCTACTACTTATCTGAAAGATTTCTTTTCTGAATTACTAACCTGAATTACTATGCGTGGGCGTCCAATAACCACATGGCTTGATCAAGTGGATAAAATTCTCAAGGATAGCCGTATTTTTGAATCTTTTGTATTTCTATTCTAATGACCAATTTTAATACAAAACAAGTATTAGATTGGAACAAAAAATTGCTTTTCATATAAAGTAAATTAAAATTTATTTCAACTTCGATAACTCTTGGAATTTTCACTATCCAAAAGTAATTATTGTCAATGTGAAAACTTTTGCACATCTTATCTAGAAATTTACGTTGTAATACATTTTACGAGTACCTGCATTGATTTTTAGAAATGCAGTGAAGTTGAAAGATATTGAATTCGTAAATGCGTTTGATTTCTCAATTTAATTATTATTCATGTATTTATTTTATTCTTCACTGAACAAAATAATAAAAAAATCAGTTATACAATACAATTAACAGAGAATGAGTTCATTGTTAAAATGCAATGTCTTCCAAATAACTTAATTTAAATGTTAATTGGATATCTTGGTATTTTGTAAAAGTAATAATTTCTTTATATTTGAAGATATGGTCTATAAACAATGTCATCAAGTATTTATCTGTTTGAGATTTAGAAAAATAAACACTTAAAAATCTCAATTAATGAAAACATTTATCAATTGGGAATCTATTTGAAACATTAAAAAAGTTAAAAAAAAAACAATAATGCAATAGGTAAATGCTATGTTCTGTGAAACAAAAACCACGGCCTATATTAAGAAATGTTATCAAATAGTTATATGGATGTGAAACATGTGCTCTGAAAGTAAACGTGATGATCGGTTAGAAGCATTCGAAATGTGGATACACCGAAGAATGCTTCATATACCTTGGACCGAAAATGACAGTAACATATATCTTACTTAGGAGTACTTAGGAGAGCCGGAGCCAGGAGAGAGCTGTTGTCGATTATCAAAGTGAGGAAGGTCTCATATTTGGGTCACGTGCTGCATGGAGAGAAGTATCGTCTCCTCCGCCTTATATTGGTGGGCAAGATAGAGGAAAGACGGGGAGTGGGCAGAAAGCAGATGTCCTGGCGGCGCATCATTAGAGAGTGGACAGGAATGAGGACAGTGGATGACTTGATCATAGCAGCAGAGGACAGGGAGGTTTTCGCCGGAGTGATCGCCAACGTCGGGCAAACCTAACATGGCACATAAAGAAGAGCAATAAGTTAAAAATCCATTGATTTTTTGTGATGTAGCTATACCTATAATTATTATAATTTAGATATACCTACTTTATTGAGATAAACACAAAGTTTTCACAAAGTAGTTGCTGTGCGATATTAAAAATGTATTAGACAGTCCTAAATCGCACTCAAGTATTAGTCGTAACTACTTGTTCACTTTACGGAAAACGTTTACGGGAAGTTAAAGCGTTATCAAATAATTGAAAATTAAACGTTTTAGGTTATCATCTTGTAACTTTGTAAGGTTATAACATTTCAACTTGGGGTCCTTCCCCTAGGGTGTACTATTATAGGACTTAATTAAACAACGAGATTCCGTTTTCTGAAAAATTCACTCTCTATTTCCGATAAATAATAAGTTGTATAAGTAAAAGTTGTATAAGTATCGTTTTATATTTAACGTAATGTGAAAATGACGGCTAGATCTCAGTGGTCCTGAAAATATAATACTATTTTCCATGTCTTTTGAATGGTTCATTCTATTCCAGTTATTGAACAAACTTTTTTTAATGAAAATGGAAATATTCTGGATAAGTTCAGGTAAGGTGATTTGATGATGTCAAGAAGATCGTAAAAAGGATTTAAATGATTTAAATGTACACCAAACACACCAACGACAGTAGCTGAAGAATATAGAAGCTCATTGTTTTATATTTCAGAATCATAAACGTACAATACCTACTCTCTCCAACAATACGGGGTGTGGAACTTGTTTTTCCTATTGTTTTGCTATTTTCCTTGTTTTTCTTCTGTAGGTGCCTTGTCAGGTCCCCCCGACATTGGCGATCACTCTGGCATAGGCGTCTCGGTCTTGCGCTGTCTGGAAAATCTCCTCCAAACGTCTCATTCCAGTCTAACTACATCATATCAAATTTTACCGAAATAGCAAAGTCCATTCGGCTTATAGAAATATCTTCCATCACTATTGTCTTTGATGGATTTGGGGTGCATTGTACGCAGGATTTTTTTCCTTTTCTGGAGGTCTCGGTATATAACTGATTCTAGAATCATTCCAAACCAAAATATATTTTAACACATATTAAATTTTGCTAGTTTTTTTTCTAGGGTGACTCCCGGCCATCCGCAGTCCACAACCTGTCATAACATCCAACGAACTAATGTTCCTATGAAAAATATGTTACCAAATAAAATTTTCTATAACAGATTTATTGTGTTTCAGCAATGGATTAGAAGTAAATATTATTAAACGGGATAGATTATTGTGTTCCAAATTCGAATGTGAATATTTTTTTTTCCATCCATAATAAAGTAAAACGTTTCTAATACATACTCAATGTATTCTAAGTATGTAATATGCTGTAATATTTTTTTGAAATCTTTTCAAGCAACGCCTTCGCCTAATCCCAGCACGTTTCATACTTGGCGGATGAAATATAAAGTGGAGACGCAAACCACGTAAACATCCAAGAAAATATTATAGAGACAACACAACAACGGCGGTAACAAAAAATAATATAAACGTTATCGTAAGTACATACGTAGCTAAGAAGAAAAATAAAAATATTAATGTTTTTTATTCCCCTACAAACGTTCTTAGGAAAAGAAAAACCTCGATATATTTAAATTAAATTTGAGTCCGTTTGTTAATAGACAATGCTATTTTCAACAATACAATAAGTTAAAAGAATGTTACCTTGAAAATATTTAGAAGCGAGAAAATTTCGCTCAAACTGCAACCTTTAGAAGGTATGCAAAGAAGGCAGAGCGCTTTTTTTTATCTATATTCACCTTACCCACTGTCTTCCAACTTCAACCATTTTCTTTTACTACGATTTTTAATGATTTCTCTTACTATACACTCAACTTTTGAATAGTTAATCCGCTTGATTATCGGACATTCACAATTTCTTAAGTTGTATTTTTTTTTCAATAGAAGCTTTTATGTTTTCAATATCGGTATATAAATTAGCTTGATAAACCCTTTTAACCCTTTTCATGAGTTGTTTAGAAAATTTAAAACATTAACTAAATTACCTAGATAGAAATTATATATGTTGTTGTAATCCAGAATATCTAAACATTTTTGCACAAAAGAAGTCTACAATGATTTTGTGTGAAAAAATAAATTAAATAACCTTTATATTATTTCAAGAATTCATTAAATAAATCCGTAATTTATGGGATGAATGTGTTAAAAAGAGAAAGGAAAAAATGTGCTAGTTATTACGGGTATGTGAAGGTTTACATCGAATCTTTGATAGCGAATTTATATCATAGAGCTTTTATAAGTAGCAGCACTCACACACGTTCATATCAAAATTATGCCTACATATACAAATAATAATATGATTTGTATACATAATATAGGTATATGTAGGTATGTATACATTATCTATATCTATACTAATATTATAAAGAGGAAAGATTTGATTGCTTGCATTGAATAGCAGAAATGTCAATAACTTGTCTTTGTATCGCACGTGTTTCAATTTTATAAATTTGATAAGTCACCATTAGTATCTGTATCTTCTAAGAAAGATATATTTTGATTTCCTAAAACCTGCAAAATAAACTCTTTTAGATATCATAAAAGTGACAACACTCTATGGTGAATAAAAATTATCACAATTTTATTGTAGTACGTATACTTGCAAATCTATTTTATTTTTATCGTTTTCAAAGTAGATTCGTGACTGTCTTGTCTAAAAGTTATTATGCCAGAAAAAGTCATTGTCTTTTTAGCACGCTCGATAGCAGAGAGAACGTATTACCTAGATAGGTAGTTGTTTGGTTGAGTCGTACTGCTAACACATGATTTGCAATTTTATTGCAACCATCCAGATGTCCCATTTTCACACATATTGTAAAACCGCTATCAAAATTATCATAGAGAACCATTCCAAACAAAACCCGCACGTGTAGGTACTTGTCTTTATATTTCGTCTTGAAAACACTTCATGTGAATAATGAAATTTCCAACACCATTTTGTCCAATTTTTTATGACTATTTAAGACTAAAAATGGTCTTTATTTATGCTAGATATTTATAAATTTTGTTTCATGAAGCCTTTGTCAAGGTTTCCCACTCTTTTCTGAAAGTTTTTGGGTGTCCTGTATAAGCCAAAAATTAGTCGGTGACATGCTTCATCTTTCTAATTTGAAGACACAGGAATTGTATGAAAGCATGTGATAAGCATGACACAGTGAAATTGGGAATGTTACCTAGGTTAAAAGAGTACCTACTCTTAACCAAGCCTTGAGTCGATTCATAAGCGTTGAAACTCTGTGTTGTGCACTCCTTGAGGAAGTTCCTATATGTATGTGTATCATATTCAACATACCTCCCTAGTTAATACCTATTCAAATAACATAATATTATGTAGGTTGACTATCGGTGAGTGTGATCAATTGAAATGTTTAATCTAGAGTGGTTCAGGAATGTGATGAATTGTAGACGTTAATTGTCTTGTACAAGATGTTTGAGGAACAACTGTTTTTTACAGGATACGTTTAAACAGAATAACAAAGTGATTTTTTTTTCTTTTTATTATTATTAGCTGAATTTAGCTGCATGTTAGCGATATCTCATAGTATTAATTTAATACGGCTGGTACATTCATCATGTTGATTTACTTGTTCAGCAGGATTATCATATTATGAGTACCTACTAATGTATATTATCTGTATGTTTGACTGTATTACTTACTCATACAATGAACTGTATTGTAGATACTAAGGGTTGTGATGTGTTGATAAATGACGACATAGGTACAGACCGTGATCTTGTTACATATGCAATGCAAACCATACCGACAAATAATGAACTGATAACAATATGTACCTATGTCCAGTCTTACATCTCAATTTGTGACAGTTCTAGCTGTTGCAATGTGATTACTTGAAGAAAATATCTACATAATAATATGCACATATTATTGCCAAAAGAAAGGCAAGAGAATATTTATCTTCATGTAATAATTAGGAGTTCGTTGCATTTATGGATATCCATTTTATTAATGTTGAGTTATATTAGTTATTAAGGTTGTTGTGGATTTATGTGAAAACAAATAGAAATATACGTATTTTTTGTGACTCTGTTATATGTGTAATTATTATAATTTAAATTTAATCCATTTTTATTCATTTGAAAAAAATCAACTAGCAAGGTTCGTAAGATTTCACATTTCAGATTAATACCACCTTCTTCAACTGATATTGAAGGGGAAAATTGAGGGACGCCGAGGAACCGGTACAAGACAGATGTTCTGGCTGCGAAACATAAGGGAGTGGACCGGAATCCAAGGATGAAGGAGCTGCACCGAGCGGTGCAGGACAGGGTCAGATTTGCCGAGATGTACGCCAACGTTGGAGGAATCCGACAGGGCATTTGAAGAAGAAGAAGAAAAAATTGATAGGTAGTTAAATAAAAAAATATTGTTACTTAACAATTTTTTTTTAACTACCTATCACAATAATATTTTTAACCTTAAGGTTAAAAATACACCATTTCATTCACTTATAAGAAATGTATGAACCTATTTATCGTAATAAAAAATATACTTTTACTATTATACCTTCACGCAGTATAGTGGGGTAGGCAGAGATGACGAAACGCCAGACAGCTCTATCTCTGTATCCTTCTTTAGTTTCTGATATTCAATTTTCATTTATACGATTTCTAATACATGCATACCAGTTTCTCTTCCTTCTTTTATTATTTACTGTCATTACGTTACTACTCTTAATGTTTACTGTAAATTAAACGACAATGAATTTATTATTTTATGATTGAAGTATTAACTCGTACTCGTATACCTACTCGAAAATAATTTAACATTGTACATTGAATAAACACCAGTGTTTTATCAACATGTGTACATAGTTAATTAGCAGGTAGTGTATCCACGTAAGCAGTCATTCGACAAATATAATCATTAATTTCAATAATTATTGTACCTCTCAAATTACATATTATTATAATTTCGACACACTCATCGCTTGAGGATAATATCAACGCTTCAGGATTTGCAGCGCCAGTAAGATAGAACATATTATACTATACCCAAGTATAAACCATATTATGTATAGTTGTTGGACTGTGTTTGAATTATTAGATTTATTCATTATCGGGTGATTCAATTTATTGACAAACGCATGTTTATAACATCGACTAATTATACATAGACTAAAGACTCAAACGATGAATTGATAAATAAAACACGTAAGACCATTATATTTAAAATATTTTTATCTCAATCAGTCTAAAACAAGTGCTGGATCAAAGGATATGTTACGGCTATGATGATATGTTTTCGTGGAGCACCCGGAAAATAATTAGACTCTCACTATTTTCCATAAATTTTCGAATATCCTGTAATGGGCAGGCGTTTGAAAAAATAAAGACATTTTACATCTTAATTTCACAAGGTTTTGCCACCCATGCCAAATGTCTTTCACTTTTTGGTGGCAAGTAGGACAGTTTGCACGTATGTATATTGCATGTAGCTGGTCTACTGGCTACCCCACTTATGAGCTTTGACGTGATGGTACAGTAAGAAAACTTTAAAGATATTAATCTAACATATCATACCATAACATGCATAGACAATTCACACAGATCGAGCTAGTCCTAAATTAAGATGAATCTTGTATTATGGGTACTAACACGACGATACAAATATATATACAATGCACTTAACACATATACATGTAACACCCAGACCCAAGACAATTTGAAAAAGGTCATTTTTCATTTTGTCCTGGCCGGGAATCGAACCCGGGACCTCGTGACTCAAAAACAAGAGCGTTACTTCCGCGCCACACTGGCCACCACACAAATTTATTACTCTTATTATTTATTATTGTAGCGCTTTGATGACTTAAACCAGGTAAATATTATATTTATTATATTTATTCGGGTAGGCCGAAAGGCAGGAACCGAGACGTGGTAGAAGATGAGGGGTTTTAGCCGGTTGGAGTCCGGCACTACCTGGCCAGAAAGGCCGGGTGTCCATGACTAGGATTTCCCCTCAAAAAAAAAAAGGTAAATATTATAATATTTACGATATATACCTACTAGTGATGTAACGAATATTCGCATTCGCATTCGCATTCGCGAATATTCGCATATTTCAAAGTATTCGCATTCGCATTCGCATTCGCAAAAAAATATGCGAATGTTTTGCGAATATTATTTTAGTAATAAAGTATCTGGTCTGTTCCGTGTTGGCCACATTTGTTGTATTGTTTCCTGTGTTCGTTTGCTTGATGATGTTATTATTATTAGGAGAAATATGCATTTGTGGAGATTTAATTTATATGTTTGTTTTAAGTATTACAACTGCTATGAGTATAGGGCCCTACAATAATTTTATATTCTATTTAAGGAATATTTATATCATACTACAAGGTGAACCACACTAAAGTAATCTCTCAGAATTTTCGGGGCTTGAAGACTAAGATCGAGGAGTTTAGAGCAAACTTATTTGCAAATAGTTATGATATAATTGTTCTGACGGAAGCTTGGCTAAATTGTGGCATATTTAACAGCGAACTTTTTCAAAACGAATATACAGTTTATCGCAAGGATAGGGATTTCATGTTGAGTGGTAAAAGGGATGGAGGTGGGGTCTTAATTGCTGTGGATCGGACACTAGGATATTCATCCACTCTTGTTTGGGATGATACTGGTGAAAGTTTTTTTTACCAGTATTCGTTTTTCATCGGTAACGCATGAAAAAATGCTCACCGCTACTGGGTGTAGTATATGTATATACCGCCTTCCACATCCTTAGATACTTAAAACATCTTTTTTTAAAGTATATCTGAACGTTTAATCAGCTATTACGGCAAAACGGATATTTGTCTTATTGGAGATTCCAATATCCCAACAATCCAATGGAAAAAAGACCCCGATATTGATTCATTCTTTGTTCCGTATTCTTATTCGTGTCCTGTTGCGCAGTATTTGATAGAATCTATATCTTTTCTCAATATGTTTCAGTCTAACGGAGTTTATAACAGCAATCAAGTTATCTTGGATTTAGTTCTTTCAACTATTCCGTGTTCTGTTACCAGATGTGACTCTCCACTGGTTGGTAAGGATTCACACTATCCTTCACTGTTGATAGATTATGAGTTTGAAATTGCTGAGGATTTGTCTCAAAATATGATCCAGAAATTAATATACTTTAAGTCAAACTTTTCGGAAATAAGTTTTGAACTACAAAGTGTTGATTGGGTCAGTGTTTTGGGAAACGGACCGGTGAATAAGATGATTGAATCTTTTTATGGTTATGTTTTGCCAATAATTGAGAAGCATACACCTACATATGAAGAGGGTGTCACCTAATAATTTTCCCAAATGGTTCTCTAATAAAACTGTGTTGTTGTTTAAGAGAAAGTCCAAGGCTTGGCGTAAGTGGAAGATGAACCGTAATGATTCTGACTACAATTTATTTTTTCAACTAAGAGCTCAGTTGAAGTTGTCGCAGAATCACGATTATAGGTCTTTTATTAATAACACTGAGAAGTCACTTAAGGGCAATGTCAAGTCTTTCTTTTCATTCGTGAATTCCTTTAAAGAATCTAGAGGCTATCCAAGGGTAATGGGTGACGGTGACCAGACTTCGAGCGATCCAGAGGGAATTGCAAACTTGTTTTCGACGTTTTTTGGTTCTGTATTTTCACTGAATAATTTGCATGATTCTAATACTAAAGAATTGGAAAATATTTTAACTAACTCATGTTTATCCATGGTTAATATCTTGAAATCTGATATTCATAAACGTTTATTAGGTATAGATGAGACAAAAGGAGTTGGCCCTGATGGTCTAGCACCAATATATTAAAGAGATGTGTAAGTCATTTAACCAAACCATTGTATCTGACATTTATTAGAACACCTTGCTGCAGGAGGCAATCTAGACTATGGGACATGGAAAACCCTAAATCGACTGAGATCTGGTGTAGGAAACTGCCGCGACAATAGAGAACGATTGGGCTTCCTACAGGACGAATCCGGAGCGTGTGACTGTGGTGCAGCACAGACTATGCCACACTTGTTGGAGTGTCCATTGTGCCCTGTCACTTGCACTATGGAGGATACTTTTGACGCATCTCCACCTGCTGCGCGTTTTGCGCAGTACTGGAAATCAGTTTGATGGGTTTTTTCTCTGGGTTTCGACACGATAAATAAATTAGGAGTTTACAAGAAGGATGCTTTCCATGCAAATGGAAGATGGCTAGTATTATTCCTTTGCATAAATCTGGCAGCAAATCGGACGTTCGTAACTACAGACCAATTTTAATTCTATCATCTATTTCAAAAATATTTGAGGGTATGGTTCGTGAACAAATTACTTTTTCCCTGAAGCCGTATCTTCTTGTAGAGCAGCATGGATTCATGAGTGGAAGATCGACAGTAACAAATCTGATTTTTTTTCTCAGCTATGGACAATCGTATACAGTTGGATGCCATTTATATCGGCTTTCAAAAGGCATTTGATAAAGTAGAACATCGACTTTTTTCAACTAAGGTGGATTGACTCATATATTTCTGATAGATTGATGACAGTTAAACTTAACGGTTACTCATCTGGCAGTGCCAGTGTTACATCTGGTGTCCCTCAGGGGTCTTCTTTGGGTCCTTTACTTTTCACGATATTCATAAACAACATAAAAAAGTGCTTTGACCACTCAGAGCTTCTATTATTTGCGGACGATTTAAAAATATACCTACTGTCAAATTCAATTATTGTTTGACTATGAAATGCTTAACGAGGACTTGGAAAGACTACACGAGTACTGTAAAAGAAATAACTTGCACTTGAATCTGGAGAAGTGTAATCTGATCTCTTTTACCAAAAATAGAAACAAAATTCTATAAATTTACAATATCCATAATCATGATTTAAAAGAAGTAAATAAGATTAGAGATTTAGGTGTGGTTTTTGACTCTGAGCTTCACTTTGATGATCACGTGAACAAAATTATCGAAGAGAGCAATAAAATACTGGGATTTATTCTGAGATCTACAAAGTCATTTAGGTTATATGAATCGTATTTGTACTTGTACTTATCGTTGTTTCGCTCCAAGCTGGAGGACTGTTCCTCTGTATGGAATCCACATTTTAAAAAATATGTCGATCAAGTTGAGAGAACTCAGTCTAAATTCATTCGTTTGGTTAGGAAGAGATTGCATTATCCTGTATTTATTAAAGATTTGCCTAAATTGGGTTAGTTGGAAGAAATCGCGCCTCTGCGATAAACTCGCCCTCTGTATATTGATTGTATGATTGTCTTTGTTTGAAATGTATTTTTGTGTAAATTTGCTTGTTATCAATGTACAGTAAAGAATAAATAAATAAATAAAAATAAATTGGAATTGTGAAGAGTTTTGCTGGATGCATGCAACCTGAGAAAAATATGCTTGTCCGAATACGATGTGCCTAATATTTTAGATAGGATTAACTTTAGAATGCTTCCTTTAACAAGATCTTGTTTTCCGTTCTACATTAAAAAAAAAACAAAAACGATTGCAGACTCAAGAAACCCTGTTTATAGAATTTTAAAGTGCCAATTACGTCAGGTTTGTGAGAAAGGAGAGTTGAGGGTAGAATAAGATGAAATAAATATAAAAAAAATGTATATGTTTGATAAAATGTGAAGTGTTTGTGATAGTATTAATTTTTAGACTGATTTTTAAATTTTTAAATTTTTGATTTTTCTTTTTTAAGAGTTTTTTTGTATTGTTATTGCATACATTAGTGAAGTGTGAATGTGTTTGTGCGAATGAATGTATTAGGTATGTGTGCGAAATTGGGTGAGCAGTGATTTGTAATAGGAATGGGTGATTGGATGTATTGTGAATTAATACCTATATTATGTGTAAGATTTTCTATAATTGTTTTGTGTGTTATTGCTGAAGTATGCACTGTTTCGATGTAAGACTATTGGAATGTTTTTGTCGCTTACATGTTTATATTTATATGTCTTTCATCTGTTGTGTACCATGTAAATGAAGAAACAAATCAGTAATTCGGTGAAAGTACCGGATACTTACCCGGTACATTGTGGAAAAAGGTACTGCAAGAAAATATTCTTTAAGAAAACCGAGGAGTTTTGGAATATTTCAAATTCCTATACCATTTTCAAGTCAATATTCGCATTCGCATTCGCATTCGCGAATGTCGGCATGAAATATTCGCATTCGCATTCGCATTCGCGAATATCCAAAATCAGACATTCGTTACATCACTAATACCTACTATAATATTATATTACCAAAACATATGTGCGAATGTGACAATTAATTATGAACATTGATAATATGGAGTAAAAGAGAAAACCTCCATAGAGATTAACAAAATTGTTAATATTAATTTTGGAACCTCATTCTGAAAGAATAAGCACTAAGTTTCTCTTCTATACATTATGAGTCGATGGTTCATACAATACCTAGTGCAGTTCAGTTATTTGTGGGGATCATGTAGTTCAATTCAGTAATTAATCAACCAACAATTACCTATGCCTATTGTTAGACATTTACTACGTATTGCACAATCTTAATAAAGCCGATAATAATATTATTATACGTGGGTATAACAAATAATGTAATATAGTTAATGATAATATTACGAAGGGCATCTGGATTTTGAGATGTTGAATTATGGAACGACAAATGATGATGTCAACTTGTAAGTGTTATGATGACATGAACATCCTGAAATTCCCGACAAGTGCAATATTCACGTGGTGACTGCATAGTTAAGTAAATGTGCAATGCGATATACCTACCTAGAAAATTATTATATTCAATTCTTTAGAAAATATGTTTTTGCTATTGAATAAGCAACTAAGAATTCTTTAGCGCGTAACGGTTTCTTCTCAGCTTAATAATCTTTTGAACAAGGGAATAAGAATAAATTAAAGAATATCTAAGAATTGGCATCAAATATATTAAGACATATATTACATACATATACTCGTATTTTCAAGAAATTGTTGGTTACTTATTTTATAAGCACAACATAAAAAAACTGACTTTTTTCGGCAATTCGCTAGTCCAACTTCTTTAGGAGAAGCTGTTTGTTGATATAAAATTACCAATTTTTAATTAACCATTAATGATGATGAGGGTAGACGATTTGATTGTAGCGTATTTGTTTCAAAAGCATTGGTTAACAGTGCAGTTTCCAATTTGCTTCCAAAAGTAATTAACCTTATTTTTTTTTCTTAGTGCAACTGGTAAAGAGTTCCATAAGACAGTTCCAGCAACACCAAAACCTATCTTATCAACTGATTCTGTTAGACTCAGCAAATCTATTTACAGCCAAAGTTTGAAGAGTGCAAAGGTCTCCTAATAAAAAGTCAAGAGGCAAAGTTTTGTAAGACAAAATAATGCCATAACCATAATCCACTGCAAAAAACGAAGGTAATATTATACATAAAGTAAGTAAATTATTATCGAAATAATAATTTCAACAGTAAACTACCTAGTTGCGGTTGAGATAAATTTGTCAAAGACGTTATCAAAATTAATACGAGTAGGTTATAATAATAATATTATAGATTATAAGAACTTCAGACAATAGTATAATTATTATAGATTGATTGAGCGTTATTGTGTTGTTATAATAACACTACTCATACTAAGAACGTACATTGTATAATATTATAATATAACAATCATAAATATAGAAGTAGGTATACATTTTATGTATACATTATACAGGCTTATGTCATCTATTATAGTGTGAACATTATATTCTGACATAACGTATTATGTTATACTTCCACTATTCCAAGGCATGCGTGTTAACTTACGGAACGTAGATTTATCATCTTAAACGAATTCCTAGGCTAAGTTGAGTCGATAATTTCATCAACTCTATTTCTCACAATTTGAATTATTATCGAAATTGAATACTTCTTAGCTGTTTTAACTGGTAGTTGTTTTTGCTGTCAAATTTATTATTGTATTAGTATTAATTTTCGTGCTTTTTTTATTAAAAACACGGATTTTAATGATTATATGGAAATACACAAATGTTTTTCCACTTATCTAAGTTGGTATCGAGTCTATTTTCTCCAAAAATACGTTGTATCACTGGTTTTTTGGACCCTGACCCTGAAACCAAAGTCTTTTAAAAGACGTTTGTTTGACATTTGGTTTACTTCTCTCCTCTTTTATATGTAGCTTGCTACGGTCGGGGTGGAAGTCTGTTTTGTGCCTAAAAACAATCAAATGTTTAACCCATAAAACTTTTGTTGTTTTTTTCTTGTAATTTTTAGACAATTATTTGAAGGCAATAATTGTATAATTTGAAAAAGCGATGAACAATGACTTTTAAAAGTCATAATAATTTTCGTTCGTATTTGTTTAATGTATACCTATTAGAATGAAACACTTGTTTCAATATATTCAAATTTTAGTGGTATTGATCATCGACTCTCGGAAAACTTGTAGGGGACGACATTATCACAAAATAACTAAAAATAGGAAGGCTAATTTCATATGTTTTCAAAAGGTTAATAAGTACACGGCCAAATAATACCTCTGACGCTTGTCAACAATGTTTTATAAGAAGACACATTTATAACACCTGATTGGATTTTACGATGTGTTCTCAAATATATCTTCTTTGATGTAAACTATCGTACGTAATGATGTTACTGTGTAAGCTAAATTATTAAGTTATTAATGCACAGTTCTGTAGTTCACACTCTGTGGGTACAATATTGTTAAATATATAAGATTTCCAATAATCGCTCATGCGGAAATCAATGTGAGTGAAAATTAATTAGAGATATTGACAATCAAACATAAATAATGTATCGACTTGATCAAATGTTCATAATTATGTATATCTGTCAAGTTATCCAGTATAGACTTATCTATTATCAAAACACGAACAAGACATCTACAAATTTAGTGTAAACTTTTATCCGTCGTCAGTGTTTAGGTATAAGATTTATTTGTTTTTTTTTATTATTTATTTTCTTTTTTGTATAATAAAATCCCAAACTCGAAAAATTATTGATCTATCTTGCGAATGCATACTATTATTACTATTATATATTGGAAGCAGAATCTATGATACGATTTAGAATGCATAAGTATTCGAATTTATGTAGGTACTGAAAATTGAGATGGCTTGGTCATGTGGAACGAATGAAAGGGGAAAGAATGACAAAGAGGATATACTTGTCTGAAAGAAAAGGTGTGAAGAAGCGCGGGCATCCGAGAACTACGTGGTTTGACCACATGAATCAAATTCTTAAGGACGGTAACGTGTTAAGTAAGAGGAATCGGCGTGCATGTATGAGAAACTGTATGAATGTAGAGAAAACGAAAGAAGTATGCAATATAGAGAAACGTGACGTTCCGTTCTCTCTGCCTACCCCATTTGGGACAGGGCGTGAGGGTGGATATAGTATAGTAGTTATAGTATCAAACAACGTAGGTGTTTTAATTGGTTTAAATAAAATATTGTTTTAAAATAAAATGCCCTCTTTTTTGCAGATCTCTCTTACTTTTCCAATACCATGAGCAATGCCAACAAAAACACTAGTAAATAATAATCTACGTAGTCAAGGTCTTGGTTTACAACATTATATTATTATATTATTACAATATTATAACTGATTATTCTCAATATAACGTTATATATATTATATTATTATTCTTATTATAGGTAGGTATATATTACAGATACTCACCAACCTAATAACTTACAACCTGCACGCATGACTGGTCGCAACAGATTGGGGATGCTGTGATATAATAATATAATATCAGTAATAAATAGCAGTTAGTTGTTGTTCATTTCGTTATGCTAGGATGTACTTAATGTAATATGTCATTATGTAATGTGTAATATTAGTGTAAGATGGAAAATTTAATCATGTCATTAGGAATAATTAAATATCATGTACCCATATGTACATATACTCATCTTGAACAAGAGTTTAATTTGTTATCATTGATTATATCGACATTAACTTTGTAATACTTTGAATCAAATAGTTTTGGGGTAGGTATACATATTAATTGATAATTCAAGAGTTTTTTGTGTTTACACTGTGGAAATCCATTTTTAATTTTATTAAATAAAATATAAAAATATATTATTGAGCACTGAAGATGCCTACAAGTATAGGTGAAAACGTTGGTATCTAAGCTAACAAAGTGGAGATTAAACAGTGCTCAATTAAATATTTTAGTATTAAATGATTTTCAAAAAGAAATTCCCCAAAATTTGCAAAAAGCTATATCTATTAATTGTTGACCAACAAGAGTATAGTTCTCTCATCCATAAAGTATTCGTTGGCCTGGATGACTTCCTTTCAAGATACATCGTTCCTATGACAGTGACATTAGAGCCTTAGGAATGAATGTGGAATACAAATGGAGAAGGTTGATTTTGCACATGTGCTCGCGGGAGAAGAACTGAAGGGAATCGTATTTATACGATGAGGAGTATTAATAGTAAAAAAAAATGAGTAGGTAGTTAAATGTGGAGTAAGCTTTGATCAAAAATATTAATACCTAGTTTATATAAAATAATAGCAAGAAATGTGGATTTTATTAAATTAAACTTTGTTAAACCCAAGGTTAAATTAACTCACTAGTTTTTGTGAATGCTAAGAAATTAGTTAAAAATTATAACAAAATCAAATTAAGTTTATAACTATGAATTTTTAGGTACGTATGTTAATAAGTAAACTTCTATTCTGTAGAACCAATTCACTGTCATGTTCAAAGGTAATTTAATTTGTGATTAAAACAAAGTTAACACGATTTTTATGTCGTACTAATTCAATTCCCGGTAAAACTATTATTGTTCTAAGTTATTATAATGCTTTTTATTACTCCACCTAATCGAAGAATAACTCTAATTACATGGTTTGAAAATTAAAAGGCGGCTATAGTTATTAATTAAGGTATTACAGGTGTAATAGACTGGGAGACCTGATTTTGGCGCACAGCTTAGCAATGTCTGTCGCACCTTTTCGAAGTTGTAAGATTATTTGGACTGGACACGAAGAGTTCGTAAGTAAGCACGGTAGTTTCATGTAATTTTGAAATTAATAAAGCCACACTCACAAATACCTAATAAGTGTTTTTATCCAAACGATTTTGTCCATTTAAATGTTCAAATATATGATAAAAATATACTATACTATACTACTATACTCTACCCTCACACCGTGTCCCAAGTGGGGAAGGCAGAGAGAACGTAACGCCAAACAGATCTATCTACACGCTTCCTTCGCTTGCTCCACATTCATACAGTTTCTCAAACACGCACGTAGGTTCCTCTTACCTAACACACGGCCGTCCTTGAGAATTCGATCTACGTGATTAAGCCACTTGGTTCTTGGACACCCGCGCTTCCTCACACCCTTTCTTTCAGACAAGTATATCCTCTTTGTCATTCTTACCTCATTCATTCGTTCAACATGTCCAAACCACCATAGTTTATTCACGCGCATTCTGTCTACAACACTCTTCTTGTATCGGCTCATTCTTCTTATATGTAATGATAAAAATAAATGTACAAAATAATAATTACAAATGTTTGGAGTCAAAAACTTTACAAATACCACTAAAAATTAATCTACGCGCGATTCAACAGGTAACCTGTCATTCTCAAGCGCAATATTTGACATTTGTAATTATGTTTAGAAACTACCACAACGTTACCGCCAAATCAATAAATAATAGTACAAAATAATATTACCTTCTACTTTGTAGGTAATGTTCTATAATATTTTAATTGGTTACATCTATATTTCAGTACGACCGATTAAAGACATATCAAGATTTGTGTTCAAAACAAAACGATCCCTCTTTCATACTGCAGCTTTTACACGATACTGCGGAGGAGTCGCATTGATAAATCATTCACGTGCCGTATAAAAATCACCATATGGCAATCGTAGAGGGATTGTTAAAATGAAAAATAAAAAAAAAATAACATAAAAGATTGTACACACATTGATGTTACAATTACGTCATGTATTGAAAATATGAATAATAATACATATTAGGTACTATGTCCAACCGTAATGGTATTGCCGATACTTTTTTAGTAGAAATGTAATGAATAATATCCGGTAGGTAACTATTTCGAATCTCGTATATTCAGCTTAAATTTTCTGTCCGTCTGGACACCGAATATCATCAAACCACTATCTCTGCAAATACTGAATGTTATACGAGTATCTTCCTTTTAGTTTTTTTTCGCATCGGAGCACTGTGGAAGGCGGACGTGTCGACGATACAACATTCAGATAAAATTTTGATTTATTATAATAACATAATTACTTTGAAACTAACATAAGTTTAACATATTTTTTTCTTCTTTTCTTTTCTTCTTAGTACTAACTATACTAACAGTACGAGTTCCGTGCTTAATTATTATTAATAAATTTATTTTGTTTATTTTTTCATTTATATCGTGAAATATAATTGTTTGTTTACCAACCGAGAGCGGCGAGCGCCTGCGTTCGCCTATTTAGAGGTCATTGAACCGCGGTGCGGTCAAACAGATTCAATAAAATTTGTACGATATACATAATTTTTATATTTTTTGTTATTTTTGCATTTTGATTGCAAATTCTGTTTGATTTTTCTCTGGATTTTTTCCTTTCTTATATTATCGTTTTATACACTGAGTTAAAATAAACTATTAAGGATGAATGAAACAGAGCCCCCGGACACCGGGGGTGTTAACCGAAAACGCGGAAGATTTGAATCGATCGATGCCTGTAATCTCGCTGAAGATTCCAAAAATAAGCCATTATCTTTAGATGATATCTCCCTGCATTCTGCGACCAACAAAGCCAATTCAAACTCTTCCAATATGTATTCTATTACGTCTCAGTCTCCATACCTAGTAGTAGTAGAGAATGAGATGGGCGGCAAACCTATTCATCCCATGTTTATCGGGGAAATATGCGCGAAGGGAAATATAACCGGCATTGTTCCCGGAGGCGTGCGTTCAGATAGTAGAACGAAAATCGTCATTACCTTCAACTCCCCACAGAATGCAAATAACTTTCTATCGAATAAGATCATCACTGAAAATCACTTAAAAGCATTTATTCCAAACTATAAGCTACACAAACTAGGTATCGTCCGCGGTGTCCGTCTTGAACTTACAGATGAGGATATTTTGCAAAACATCGTTGTACCTTCTCCTTTTGGCAAAGTTGTCAAACTGCGTAGGCTCAACCGAAAAGTCACTACCTCTGACTCGTCAGAATGGAAACCTTCCACAACGATCTTATTAACGTTTGAGGGTCAATCTTTGCCAGAGCGCGTCTTTTTGTTTTACAATTCTTTGAGAGTTGAACAGTACATATACCCAAGCTACATGTGCCACAATTGCCTGAGGTATGGACATACTAAGGCTAGATGTACATCGACCGCCAGATGTGCAAGGTGTGGTAATACTCATTTAGAAACAGATTGTCCTTTAAAAGAATCTACACCAAACTGCGTTAACTGCAAAGGTTCTCATGTAGCCACCAGCAATTCGTGTCCAGAATTTCTCCGACAAAAAGAAATAAAGAAGACCATGGCTGATGAAAATGTCTCCTTCTCTTACGCAGCAAAAATAATCCCAAAACGCAGTAACTTGTATAGCAATGTGACAAGAAATTCCACAAAAGTAGCTTCAGCTGACACTAAAACTACAACTACCCCTCGGCCTTCTGCGTTTAAGCAAAACTTAGACAAAAAGATGATCGATGGCCTTCTATCTTATACAAACGGACAACCATCGAATCCCCAAAATGGTTGTGCTTTGAATGCAAGCTCATCTTCAATCTCATCTTCAACCCCACCTACTCTTTCTTCTACCAAAAATACTCCAACAAGTACTGAACCCCATATTATTATAAATTTGCTCGTCCAAATATTAACAATGCTGATATCCAACTCTGAGAATACACTGAATACAGAAATTTTTCCTTCCTTAACGAATTTATTAAATTTAATTTCAAACAATAACGGCAATGAGTAATCAGACACCAGTTAACCTTCTGCAATGGAATGCTCGTAGCGCAGTCTCTAATAAACATGAAATAATCACATTATTAAACCAAAATTCCATAGACTTAGCTGCAATAAGTGAGACTTGGTTACAACCACATTATACCTTTAAAATCCCAGGATATAGCTGTATAAGGGCAGATCGTTCTGTGGGTCGCGGTGGCGGTGCTGCTGTGATTATCAACAGCTCAATTCCCTTTTCTATTATATCACTTCCTCACAATCCTATTCTGGAAATAGTAGCAGTCAAAATTAACGACATTGGCTTCGTATCTGTATATATTCCCCCAAATTCTGGCTTCGACATCTCCTATTTCGATTCTATCATTCCTCTCCTCCCATCTAGTTTCCTGATTCTAGGAGATCTCAATGCCCACTCCTCATCTTGGGGATGCTCAATAACAGACAGATCTGGAAATTGTGTCCTCTCCTTTTTGGATAAACACAATTTGTGCATCATAAACGATGGTTCGCCTACTAGAATAACCTCTCCATCCCAAAACCTCAGTGCTATTGATTTGAGTATATGCACAAGTGATTTATTCCCCTCTATCGTCTGGCGTATTTCGGAAGACGCTTGTTCAAGCGATCACTATCCAATATTTATGACTCTACTCACAAAACCAATAAGGAACATCCCAATCACAAGAATTCTTTATAACACCCGTAAGGCTAACTGGGATGTTTACCAGAAAAAGCTGGATTTATGTTCATCAACTCTTGAATCTCGTTTATCTCAATCGAATTGTATAGATACTAAGTACAAATATATAACAGACGAAATATATAAAGCGGCAGACAGTAGTATGCCTCTTAAAACTAACCACAAGCGAGCAAAAAATGCTCCCTGGTGGGATGATGAATGTTCTAATCTGATAAACGAGAGAAGACAAGCTATGCATCAATTACGAAAAAATTTTAGCATGCACACCTTCCTCCAAGCTAAAGCCATACAAGCCAAAGTTAAAAAAGTATTAAGACAGAAGAAGCGCAAAGGATGGCAGACCTTTTGTTCCAATTTATCTCCCCATACACCTTCAACAATCGTATGGCAGATGATCAGGAGATTCAAGGGATCTCTAATTCCTCCTAAAGTATGCGGATCTAGATCAGCATGGCTTCCAAACTTTGTTGATAAATTGGCCCCTTCTCACGTCCCTGTCAAAGACCCACCTATTGTGTCAATACCAAATAATAACACCGATAATTTAACTTCTCCATTCTCACTCAACGAGCTTCAAACTTGCCTTCACTTGTTAAAACCTAATAGTTCTCCTGGTACTGATAAAATACCTTACACATTTTTCCAAAAATTCCCAAAGCATTTTCTTGATATCTTTCTTGGATTTCTAAACGAAATATTTTGTTTAGGAACAATTCCAACACCGTGGAAGCAGCATTTGATATTACCAATATTAAAACAAGGTAAAGATCCCAATTCGGGCTCTTCTTACCGACCAATAGCTATGTCCTCCTGTGCACTAAAACTCTTTGAACATCTGATTAAAAATAGGTTGGTCTGGTATATAGAGCATAATTGTTTGCTCTCTGTAAGTCAATTTGGTTTCAGAAGATCACTTTCATGTGCAGATAATCTTAGTATACTCATCACAGACATAAATATTGCCTTTACTAATAAAGAACACGTAGCAGCCGTTTTCTTGGACATAAATTCAGCTTTTGACAACGTATGTATTTCCACACTTTACCAAAAACTCATAAATATTAATCTTCCTCTCCCATTTTGCAATATAATATACAACATGTTCTCTGACAGAGAAATAGTCATCGATGACGGTCTTGGGGGCACTCGTAGAAAAGTATGGAAGGGTCTCCCGCAAGGTTCTGTTTTAAGCCCAGTGCTTTTTAATATTTATTGCTCTGACTTGGATCAAGTCCTTCCTAGTGGCGTTAAAATAATTCAATACGCAGACGATCTGGCCCTCTATGCAGCAAACAAAAATATCGATAGTGCAGTTGCTCTAATACAAACAGCTTTGGAGAACATTAACAATTGGATGAATAAAAATTCTTTCTGTATTTCTGCTTCCAAATCCAAATCTATTCTATTTTCAAGAAAACACAACATTCCCTCCGTTTCCCTTGATGTGGATGGAACACCAATCCCCCAAGTGAATGAACTCAAATTTTTGGGTCTACATATGGAACGAAAACTATGTTGGAGATCCCAAATTAACCATGTTGCAGAAAAATGCGAGAACTCTATAAATTTACTGAGGGCGATCACTGGTGTATCTTGGGGTAGTCATCCCACCTCTATGAAGAATATTTACAATGCACTTGTTCGTTGTCACTTGGATTACGCGAGCTTCCTCTTTTGCCCACTTCCGAAATATTTGGAAACTAAGTTGGAGAGAATTCAATCCAAATCCCTCAGACTAATAGTCGGAGCCATGCAGTCCACTCCTATTAACTCGCTTCAAGTAGAGTGCGTGGATATGCCACTTCCACTCAGAAGACAATACTTATCAGACACTTTTATTCTAAAAAGACTTAAATACTCCAATCATCCTCTTCTGAAAAGCCTTCATATTCTGAAAACTCTCTACGAAACAAACAGATACTGGTCTAATAAGCCTACTCCTCACCTATGCAATAGTATAAATAAATATAATGTTTCATTCAACATAAAACAGTTTCCGTTCCCTTCACCTTTTTACGATTCCGCATTTGAACTTCTACAATTTATGCCTAATGTGATTGATAACATAGGATTGAACAAATATACTAAATTATCTGAAGAATGCATGAATCGAAATTTTCTTTCCATAGTGGCCGACAAGTGGCCTAATCACGTAACGATATTTACAGATGGTTCAAAGCTTTCTGCAAGTGAAAGCACTGGAGCTGCAGCCCTCATACCTTCTCTAAATATTTCCTCTCAATTGAAATTGACATCTAAATCAGTTTTCACGGCGGAATGCGCTGCAATAATTGAAGCCTTGTGTCTATCAAATACGCATAATATCATGAAATGCGTCATTTTTACTGACTCTCTGTCTCTTGTTCAAACTCTTATGTCCCCTTCTTCGACTCTCAGTGATAATCCGAATATTATGCGCATTAGAAACCTTATGTACTATCGATCCTTATCCAATCAAGATACCATTATCGCATGGATTCCGGCACATTGTGGTATCCGCCACAACGAATCTGTCGATGAATTGGCTAAAACTGCTTGCACCCTCGGAACAACGATGGAAGATTTCATCCTTCCAGACGATGACATAAAGCGAACCGTAGAAGCTGATGCTCGTAAAAAGTGGAGTGAATTGTGGATGGACGTATCACTCATAAAAGGAAAAAGATATAGGTCGATCCAGGTCCAAATCGCAAGAAAACCTTGGTTCCACAAATCGAAATTCAACAGATCTGAAATTACTGCCATATGTCGAATGCGATTTGGACACTGTAGACTGGACGCTCATCTTTTTAAAATCCAACTTGTTGAAAGCCCATACTGCGAGTGCGGCTTGGACGAGGAGACGCTTGACCATGTTTTCCTGGGGTGCCCTATCAGGGATGCATATGATATTTTCGTTGATGCTCTTCAGAACGATTGCCAATTTCCTTTGAATATTGAATCATTGCTGAGTATGACATCCGAATCAATCCATTTGTCCCTTCTCAAATCAATGAAAGCCAATTTTATTATTCTGTGATGACTATCTTCTTGACTATTTAACTATACCTTGAGACTGTTTTTGGCACAAATCATCCTCGTAGGATGCTATGCCATAAATGAAGGAAAAAAAAAAAAAAAAAAAAAAAAAAAAAAAAAATCTTCCTTTTACAGGACACTCGAAAACTCACAGTAAATACTACTTTCCCAAACTCTTTTTGAAGTAAACAAAAGTCTTCCTTAAAAAATGAAAAATAATTGAGATGTTCTTAATCGATGATTTTTTTGCCGTCGTGATCACGGCTGATTCTGCGGCTATCCGGTTTGAGTTTCCACTAAATATCCGTTACATTTCTACATTTCAGCATCCATCTCCTTTACTAATCTCGTTTTCTCTTTTCCGCAACACGCGCTCTCTTTCATTAAACAAAATAATAATAATAATCATACAGCAACCAGCTTTTTTGTTGTGTTTGTTTGAGGCTTTTGAATCACAGTTGAAATAATAAAAAATGAAATGATATTATTTGCATATTTGATGTGGTGTAAATGTTTTGCAAAAGGACCTTTTTAACATAAAGAGTAAAATAAGTACCTTTACTAGTACGCAGCAGCGGTTTCTCTTTAGTGGCGTCGATGCAACGCAGGTACTCCCTTTATAAATACAGTAAGCATAATTATTATGTTTTATCTTTTGAAGTGTTTGTAAAACATCCCGTATTCGTAAATCATTTTAAATATTCGATTCTCTACCCTATCGCGCACTGGAGTGGCAAGGTCTGAAGTTCGGACCCAAAAAGTAAGCAAAGAAAGGAAGACCTGCAATTACTCCCCTGGCAACCTACTTACAAGAAATGCCGTGACGGTATGAATAAATTAATATTTTTTTTTACGTTTACCTTATAAACGAACATACGTTATACGTCACTTTATTTTTTTTATGAGAATCATGATGGAATTCTATGTTCTCTATTCAAAGTTTTTTTTTATAAATTCATCGTATTCTCATTAATGCAACCTATCAGCCGCCTCTGCTAGTACCTACGGCCTGTTCTTGGCATTTTTTTTTCACCGTTCGTTTATGTTGTTGTTAGCATGTAAATGTTCATTTCATGTGTAATTAAAATAATATTACTGAACAAAAGGCAGCTGCACGGTTGTTTAAAGGGCATTTTTCAATGACACAGAGCAAACAAAAAATTAATACTCTGCAATAACATATTGTAAATTCAAATAGCGAAACGTTTCAGAGTTGTTTTTACTTCAACTGATGCTGTCAAAAGCAGCTTTGTTTCAATCGAGGGAGGGAATATTATAGGGCTTTGATTTAAGTAAATAACTAGTATTATAAAGTCAAGACTTAAAATGGTATGCTATTATTTGCATAAAATTTAAAAAATATAGGTATCGCTTGTTATTTCAATTATTTTGTAACGGTTAAAAAACAAATAAATGATTCTCATATCTATTGTTACTCACATTGTATCAGACTTTCAAAATAAAATCAGAATTAATAGAAAAACTTATTTTAATAAAGCTGTCTAGCCCTTGTTTTACGTATTCGTTCGGTTAATTGAATTTTTTACTTTAATTATATTAACTAATATTTCTACTATATTCCTTGCTTTTTTAAAAAGCACAAAAACATGTTATTTAATTAATAAGCGAAACACATAATTAATTTGAAATTGTATCAATTAATTTGAATATTTTTCAGTTGAATATTTTCCTGTGCAAAAAAACTTAAAATTACAAAGTTAATTATCTACTGTTCATCCAAAGTATAATGTCATTCCCCGGCTTAATTTATAACAATAAAACTCTATTTACGTTTTTGTATATTGTGTTTAAATAGATTGCATTCTATTTTTAAACTGATGTGATCGAATATTTTCTCTAAAGTTATAAATTTTATCGCATCATTAAATATTTTTGTCATATAATAAAAGCAAACTTCAGTTGGTAGTAGCAACTTTCTTGTACCTAAATCTACCTACGAACTTCAGAGGATTTATAAGGATTGACGTTCGATGTCAAATTATAGTAGTGACGGTTTCTTTTGGACTAGAATTTCGAAATTTAACACGTCAAATAATATTCATTCATTAATATCATTACTCCGTGACATTGAAATTGTTTTAGACACTTTATTCCTTTCTCTGAAATCACTACTTAATTCAATTTTCCTGAAGGACATTTTTGAAAAATTATTGGACAATATTTCGTGATCGTTTTCGAAAATTTTACGGCGATTCTCCCTATACGTAACATATATTACGATATACCTACTCGTAATAATATCCAACGATAATAAAAATTTAACGTGAAATGGTTACTGTCAGTCGTTTTTTGCGTAAAAATCATTTTCGACTATATAAATTGTATAAAGACATGCAATCATATTAAGGTCCTATATGTCTTGCCGTGTTTCGAAATCCGCTATAACACATTTTCACGAAAATTGAATTATATTTATCGTTCGATTCGTAATTCAAGTAATATTCTATAGCCGTAGAAAATAGTTTCATTCAAAACACTCAGCCTTCGTACAAAAAAAAATAAAATGATGAAAAAATCACGCTAGGTATATCCCTTTCCCTGTTTTTTATTTGTTTATTTTTATTTATTAACAATTCACGGCGTTAGCCTTTTGCATGTTATATATTTACATACATAGTTCATATGATTTACACACAAGTACCTATAGAAAATTAAGACACAACAATCATAATAAAAAGTCAACAAAACACAAAAAAGAACAAAACAATTTTCAGTATCACAGCACAGGTTATGAATAGAGAAAAAAAAGTCAATGGATCACATGTCAATTCGATAGTAGGTTATCTTGTCAAATTTTCAATAAACGAGTATTTATGTTGTTATTTCAAACAAAAATAAGTGGGACGTCAAGTAGTACACAGTCTTTAAAAATGGACGTTGTAAAATTAATAATATTTGGTGTCTTTTAATATTCTCAACCGACCGGAGTTATTTTTATATATACAAAATGAACATAAGTATTATTTTTATACAACATCAAAATTAATTTTAATTTTGAACTACTGTAACAGTCTTGTAATTAATACTTGTACAATAGTTTTTATCGGATTTCTTTGAATCACAAAAATGTGTTATAGCGGATATCGAAACTGAGCGACACATATATGTACAATATGTACTTTATAAAAGAAATAATATTGAGGCCCCTCAAATACATCATACAACATATTATGGAACATATCGTTGCATGCGCTCATATACTTACGAAATTGATTTATAAGATTGGAGTTAAATGTTATTTTAATGAGGATTATAAACATAGTAATAAAAAATATTTATTATTATTAATATTAAATGTACTTAATAAGATTTTTTATCCATGTATCTAAATATATCTTTACCACAACAGCATCTTATACCATGGGTGTCTAAACTTTGACCATACGAGGGCCACATTGCAAAAAAAAAATATGCTGGGCCGCACATTAATATTTTTTCAACAAATGGAAATAAAGTTAACTATATACCTATATGTAGTTAATTTTTTTAGTAGAAATAAGCAAATTTAAATATTTTCATAATTTGCGTTTGGACCGCATCTCAAAGTGTTTTGGGCCGCATGTGGCCCGTGGGCCCACATTAGACAAGCATGTCTTATACGAATGAAATGGCCAGAGGACTAACTCTATGTTATGATTTTAAAGGTTGTTCTCTTCTTACCATTAAAATTAAAATGAGGATGCTTGGCACACCATATTCCAAATTTTCGTAGTTTTAATGAATTTTAATTTTATTATAATTCTTATCTTGAATGCCTGCTTGTTGATTTGTAAATTATTGTTTTTAATGTGTTTTAGTATCCTACTCATTTTGGAAAGCTATGATCTTTTAAATACTGAATTTAATGTTGTCTGAAAGAAAGGGTGTGAGGAAGCGCGGGCGTCCGAAAATCGTGTGGCTTGATCACGTAGATCAAATTCTCAAGCACGCCCGCGTGTTGAGTAAGAGGAACCGACGTGCGTGTATGAGAAACTGTATGAATGTGGAGGAAGCGAAGGATGTGTGTAAAGATAGATCTGTTTGGCGTTCCGTTCTCTTTGCCTACCCTACTTGGGACACGTGAGGGTATTGTGAGGGTAGTACATAGTAGTGATGTAACGAATGTCTGATTTTGGATATTCGCGAATGCGAATGCGAATGCGAATATTTCATGCCGACATTCGCGAATGCGAATGCGAATGCGAATATTGACTTGAAAATGGTATAGGAATTTGAAATATTCCAAAACTCCTCGGTTTTCTTAAAGAATATTTTCTTGCAGTACCTTTTTCCACAATGTACCGGGTAAGTATCCGGTACTTTCACCGAATTACTGATTTGTTTCTTCATTTACATGGTACACAACAGATGAAAGACATATAAATATAAACATGTAAGCGACAAAAACATTCCAATAGTCTTACATCGAAACAGTGCATACTTCAGCAATAACACACAAAACAATTATAGAAAATCTTACACATAATATAGGTATTAATTCACAATACATCCAATCACCCATTCCTATTACAAATCACTGCTCACCCAATTTCGCACACATACCTAATACATTCATTCGCACAAACACATTCACACTTCACTAATGTATGCAATAACAATACAAAAAAACTCTTAAAAAAGAAAAATCAAAAATTTAAAAATTTAAAAATCAGTCTAAAAATTAATACTATCACAAACACTTCACATTTTATCAAACATATACATTTTTTTTATATTTATTTCATCTTATTCTACCCTCAACTCTCCTTTCTCACAAACCTGACGTAATTGGCACTTTAAAATTCTATAAACAGGGTTTCTTGAGTCTGCAATCGTTTTTGTTTTTTTTTTAATGTAGAACGGAAAACAAGATCTTGTTAAAGGAAGCATTCTAAAGTTAATCCTATCTAAAATATTAGGCACATCGTATTCGGACAAGCATATTTTTCTCAGGTTGCATGCATCCAGCAAAACTCTTCACAATTCCAATTTATTTTTATTTATTTATTTATTCTTTACTGTACATTGATAACAAGCAAATTTACACAAAAATACATTTCAAACAAAGACAATCATACAATCAATATACATAGGGCGAGTTTATCGCAGAGGCGCGATTTCTTCCAACTAACCCAATTTAGGCAAATCTTTAATAAATACAGGATAATGCAATCTCTTCCTAACCAAACGAATGAATTTAGACTGAGTTCTCTCAACTTGATCGACATATTTTTTAAAATGTGGATTCCATACAGAGGAACAGTCCTCCAGCTTGGAGCGAAACAACGATAAGTACAAGTACAAATACGATTCATATAACCTAAATGACTTTGTAGATCTCAGAATAAATCCCAGTATTTTATTGCTCTCTTCGATAATTTTGTTCACGTGATCATCAAAGTGAAGCTCAGAGTCAAAAACCACACCTAAATCTCTAATCTTATTTACTTCTTTTAAATCATGATTATGGATATTGTAAATTTATAGAATTTTGTTTCTATTTTTGGTAAAAGAGATCAGATTACACTTCTCCAGATTCAAGTGCAAGTTATTTCTTTTACAGTACTCGTGTAGTCTTTCCAAGTCCTCGTTAAGCATTTCATAGTCAAACAATAATTGAATTTGACAGTAGGTATATTTTTAAATCGTCCGCAAATAATAGAAGCTCTGAGTGGTCAAAGCACTTTTTTATGTTGTTTATGAATATCGTGAAAAGTAAAGGACCCAAAGAAGACCCCTGAGGGACACCAGATGTAACACTGGCACTGCCAGATGAGTAACCGTTAAGTTTAACTGTCATCAATCTATCAGAAATATATGAGTCAATCCACCTTAGTTGAAAAAAGTCGATGTTCTACTTTATCAAATGCCTTTTGAAAGCCGATATAAATGGCATCCAACTGTATACGATTGTCCATAGCTGAGAAAAAAAATCAGATTTGTTACTGTCGATCTTCCACTCATGAATCCATGCTGCTCTACAAGAAGATACGGCTTCAGGGAAAAAGTAATTTGTTCACGAACCATACCCTCAAATATTTTTGAAATAGATGATAGAATTAAAATTGGTCTGTAGTTACGAACGTCCGATTTGCTGCCAGATTTATGCAAAGGAATAATACTAGCCATCTTCCATTTGCATGGAAAGCATCCTTCTTGTAAACTCCTAATTTATTTATCGTGTCGAAACCCAGAGAAAAAACCCATCAAACTGATTTCCAGTACTGCGCAAAACGCGCAGCAGGTGGAGATGCGTCAAAAGTATCCTCCATAGTGCAAGTGACAGGGCACAATGGACACTCCAACAAGTGTGGCATAGTCTGTGCTGCACCACAGTCACACGCTCCGGATTCGTCCTGTAGGAAGCCCAATCGTTCTCTATTGTCGCGGCAGTTTCCTACACCAGATCTCAGTCGATTTAGGGTTTTCCATGTCCCATAGTCTAGATTGCCTCCTGCAGCAAGGTGTTCTAATAAATGTCAGATACAATGGTTTGGTTAAATGACTTACACATCTCTTTAATATATTGGTGCTAGACCATCAGGGCCAACTCCTTTTGTCTCATCTATACCTAATAAACGTTTATGAATATCAGATTTCAAGATATTAACCATGGATAAACATGAGTTAGTTAAAATATTTTCCAATTCTTTAGTATTAGAATCATGCAAATTATTCAGTGAAAATACAGAACCAAAAAACGTCGAAAACAAGTTTGCAATTCCCTCTGGATCGCTCGAAGTCTGGTCACCGTCACCCATTACCCTTGGATAGCCTCTAGATTCTTTAAAGGAATTCACGAATGAAAAGAAAGACTTGACATTGCCCTTAAGTGACTTCTCAGTGTTATTAATAAAAGACCTATAATCGTGATTCTGCGACAACTTCAACTGAGCTCTTAGTTGAAAAAATAAATTGTAGTCAGAATCATTACGGTTCATCTTCCACTTACGCCAAGCCTTGGACTTTCTCTTAAACAACAACACAGTTTTATTAGAGAACCATTTGGGAAAATTATTAGGTGACACCCTCTTCATATGTAGGTGTATGCTTCTCAATTATTGGCAAAACATAACCATAAAAAGATTCAATCATCTTATTCACCGGTCCGTTTCCCAAAACACTGACCCAATCAACACTTTGTAGTTCAAAACTTATTTCCGAAAAGTTTGACTTAAAGTATATTAATTTCTGGATCATATTTTGAGACAAATCCTCAGCAATTTCAAACTCATAATCTATCAACAGTGAAGGATAGTGTGAATCCTTACCAACCAGTGGAGAGTCACATCTGGTAACAGAACACGGAATAGTTGAAAGAACTAAATCCAAGATAACTTGATTGCTGTTATAAACTCCGTTAGACTGAAACATATTGAGAAAAGATATAGATTCTATCAAATACTGCGCAACAGGACACGAATAAGAATACGGAACAAAGAATGAATCAATATCGGGGTCTTTTTTCCATTGGATTGTTGGGATATTGGAATCTCCAATAAGACAAATATCCGTTTTGCCGTAATAGCTGATTAAACGTTCAGATATACTTTAAAAAAAGATGTTTTAAGTATCTAAGGATGTGGAAGGCGGTATATACATATACTACACCCAGTAGCGGTGAGCATTTTTTCATGCGTTACCGATGAAAAACGAATACTGGTAAAAAAAACTTTCACCAGTATCATCCCAAACAAGAGTGGATGAATATCCTAGTGTCCGATCCACAGCAATTAAGACCCCACCTCCATCCCTTTTACCACTCAACATGAAATCCCTATCCTTGCGATAAACTGTATATTCGTTTTGAAAAAGTTCGCTGTTAAATATGCCACAATTTAGCCAAGCTTCCGTCAGAACAATTATATCATAACTATTTGCAAATAAGTTTGCTCTAAACTCCTCGATCTTAGTCTTCAAGCCCCGAAAATTCTGAGAGATTACTTTAGTGTGGTTCACCTTGTAGTATGATATAAATATTCCTTAAATAGAATATAAAATTATTGTAGGGCCCTATACTCATAGCAGTTGTAATACTTAAAACAAACATATAAATTAAATCTCCACAAATGCATATTTCTCCTAATAATAATAACATCATCAAGCAAACGAACACAGGAAACAATACAACAAATGTGGCCAACACGGAACAGACCAGATACTTTATTACTAAAATAATATTCGCAAAACATTCGCATATTTTTTTGCGAATGCGAATGCGAATGCGAATACTTTGAAATATGCGAATATTCGCGAATGCGAATGCGAATGCGAATATTCGTTACATCACTAGTACATAGTATACACTTGAGGGTATACTATGGTAAAGTATAGTATGGTATAGTAATGTTGTTTGATAATAACTCATTAAACTTTTTATTGAGATTTAAGACATTTTTGTAATATTTGAAATTTTGCTAGTCTTATATATACATACTTAACGTGTATTTTATTAACAGATTTTGAAATAATGACCGTTTGGTTATATAAAAATTGTAATAATAAAAATAAATAAAATAAATTTGAGGTGTTTATTTATGGTCATAGACATGTTTTTATTTATTTATATCTGCCTTTTACATCATACTAATTCACAAAACTTACATCAAATAATTTTCTGTGTGACATTATCGCTCTAATATTTCCGTAATAATTAAATATATACTAAGCCATATAAATTCGAAGATAATTTAGCCCGACTTTTATTGAGTAACATTAAAATTTAAGGTTTTAATAATTACCTCAATAAATTGCTCAGTACCTCTAAAATATTGTTTCATGATAAACACTACACACTCAATATGTTACCTAGTACAATAATAAGTGCTGTTTACTCAAAACTGAATGATTTGGAAGTTTCAGTATAAGTCAGTGCGTGGTACAAACACAAACAAATTTCCACATACGTTATCATATAGAAATATCGTTTATACTGTGGTATCTTAATCTACATATAATATTCATATTTCACATATTTCATGAACATATCAGTCGATTGTAAGCTTGGTATTACAGTCATATTTTTGTCGAATAAAGACACAAACAGTTTTAAGTAACATTTTTTTCAAGCGAGACAGAAGTCGTAAACAGCCAACTGAATATATGTTAGTATTTAATCCAAAAAATCAAATTGTTAAAAGGTTTATTTTATTCACATAGTGCATATATCATCTCTTTAAAACGTTTTTGAACATTTCTGACAAAACTGTGTTTATATAAATGATGCATTAAATTTATGGTTAGTGTATATCCAATATTTTCGGAAATAAAATACTATGATTATTAACTTTTTTCCTACTTTAGATTATTACGCACAATACCTACGTACTTATGGTACGTAGATATTTACCTAGTATCAATGAATATATTCAATGGCTATATGAGACTAAGTAAAAGTTGTATTAAAGCTCGGCTCAAAATTAACTTAACACCTTATTTCAAACTAAACCTTGGTAGGTTTTTGTATATTATTATTTAACTACTTTTTTGCCAGCAATACAAACTTACTAAACTCATACATACACTTTGTAGTTTATGTAATAGTTTATGGAACAAAATTTAGTTTTATGATTATGTAGGTACATATTAAAATAACGCCAAATACAAGATTCTTCATAGTTTGGAATATTTTTTTAAATCTTATCCGTCAAAGTAATAAATACATACCCATGTAACCAAATAAGCGATAAATCGGACATATAGATCAACGTAGGTATTTGTAAAAATATATAATTGTTTTTAGAACAATTATTACACCATCATTAGTTTTCCAGAGAGTTTGATTTATTTTTAGGTTAAAGAAGGATGAAAGTGGCATAAATGCAGTTGAAATGAGATCACTGAGAAGGATGTGTAGTAAAAGTCTGAGAGATCGTGTGCGTAACAGTGAGGTACGAAAGGAATGTGGAATGAAAGTTAATGTAATAACAAGGATGAATGTAAATAAGTTAAGATGGTTTGGGCACGTGGAAAGAATGAATGAGGACAGAATGACTAAAAAGATATATTTGTCTGAGAGGAATGGTGCTCGGAGACGTGGACGTCCGAGGATTAAATGGCAAGATCATTTAAATCAAATCCTACAGGACGGTCACGTGTTGAGCACGTTGAACAGGAGAGCATGCATGAGAAATTGTATGACAGTGACGGAAGCGAAAGATGTGTGCAAGGATAGAAGGAAGTGGCGCTCGATCCTTTCTGCCTACCGCGGAAGCGGCGTGATGGTATGTATGTATGTATGTATGTTGATTTATTTTTCCTTAAAAATACTCCTTCTGATATTAATATCAAATATTTCTTGATAAATAATAATAAATTCATATTATCTGATGACAGAAGTATGTACGCTTGCAAGTAAATAAGCTTACATAATTAAATAACCCACGTTTAAACAATATTTACTTACAATAATAACGAGATAATCTAAATCAAACACTACCCATTTTATTCCAACATACCCGTAAACTGAAAACAAACTTTCTATGTAAATTAACAGATGCTTTTATCGTACTTTTGTTCATCTTTTCGCGTATTTCCGTATTCATACTTTCCTGAAAATAAAATGACCCATTTTTCGCTTATTTTGGCGTGAAAAAATAAAATCATGATGCGTGTGTAACCAAAGTATCAGGTGTTTTTTGAGTTTTTTTTATTTAAATTATTATGAAATAAGTATGAAAATACTAAATTATAATATAAAGGAACCTACACTATGTTTCGAATTTATGAAAAAATAGGGGATGCTATGAAGGGTTAGAAAAACGGCACGTTAAATAAATTTTGCTTAGAAGAAGTGCATAGCATTTAAGAATCTTATTAAATAATAAATGTTACAAGGGTACTAAATATTACGTTTATATAAAGACAAGTGCATTGGTGCATGTTTGAGTATAAAAATAAGGCTGAAATAACAGGTGTACAAAAATTAAAAAGCGCGTTAATCTCAATAAGATCATACAGAAAGTACACGTGTTCAGCACATAGAATAGGAGAATATAAATATAAAGAGTTATATTACAGGACCCTTGAGATGGTTAAAGTATCGTAAAACGGTGCTTAAGAAATAAATCATCCAACATTATCATCATCTTCAGTGACGGAAGAAAAAGGCGTTTGCAAATATTGATGCTCGATCCTTTCTGACTACCATGCCAAAGAAACTAAGTGATAATGATATAAATAAATAAAAATTCAAATTTTAAATGAAAAAACCAACTTAAAATATTAAAAATTCAGTAAAGTTTGCGAATAAAGTTTGATGAAAAGTGTGTATAAAGTCTGAGATATATTTTACGTTATAATGTTTTAGAAACTTATGCTTTATTTTCATCTATATTCCGGAGTAATATATTTCGCAAAACACTAGGTATATATAAACGATCAGTGTTTCTCAAAACTGTTTATTCAGAATGGATGATGCTAGTTCATTATGAATTTATTACGTAAATGGAAATTATGTTAAAAAAACTTACAAGTTTCTTGTTTTTTTATTATATTTTTAAAGTTAAATTAAAAAATGTAAACGTCTTAATAATTATATTTTATTCTTTAGACCGTCAATCACATCCTATCTACAAGGAGAATATGAGTAATGAACTATTATAAGTACGAGTAAATTCACAAAAACTTCCCAATGTGTGTGTATTAAGTACCTTATTAATTAAGTAGTTACACTGTTATTGTAGAATTTTATGTTTTTTATGCTATTATATTGATTATTTATACCTTAATAAAGTTAAAACAAAAATAATCAATTAATTTTGTTATATGCATAAGATATAATAATACCTACGTATGTAAGGTTTTGGGTGAAATTAATAAACGAAGAATCACGGAAAATAAGTTACAGGGAAAAAAATGTTACAAATCACGTAAATGAAACTTCTCTCGGTTTACTCAATATACCTACATACTCTTATAATGTATAAGATAAGTTTATTTTAGTCTTCCTCTCTCGTCCACAGTAGTCAATGTTTAAACTATTGATTTCACAATGATAAGAATAAAGACATTCATAAAGTTCCTTAATAATTTACAGACCACCTTATTTAAAAAGATTCAGATAATATAATATATGGCAGATATAATAATTATTGTAAGCCTCTGCCTAAGATATTGTTAGGTAACTTTGAAAAGCTTTGCGAGAGAACAATGTATACTGACATTGATTTGTGCGACCGTGAAACTTTAATACAAAACATTTCCTCAAGGAAGAAACGTGATGCTATAACTAACATATGGCGTCCGTTTTAACGTTGTTATAGTTAGTATAATAGTTGTATCTCAAACAATTTGTTACAAACAAAGATGTAGGTACCTACTTAGGTTCTATGAAAAAAAGTTATTTTGCAAGAGACGCGATAACTCTAAAAAGATAAATGTTTGCAGACAAAGACAACTGTGTGTAGGTACTTCAGATAGAACCAGTATTCTGAACATTCCCCATTTCTTAATCTGTCCTGTTTAGTTTTAATTTCATCATACATAAATATTTTCAATACTTACTAAATAACATCCTGAATTATTTTATTCCTATTTTATTGTTGGCAAGGCAGGAAAAAGTAAGAAAGGTGTCTCAATGCTTACGAATTGGATCTATCTCATAATCCAGATCTCGAATGGATCAAGATCTCCCGTCTAAATGGTGCCGTAACAATAAAGTTTACTTTTGCCTGACGATGAGAGCGGAAGCTCTTGAAAGCCGGCTCGCAAAAATTAATAAAGTCAATAGTGTAATAACTACATATCGTGTTTCATTTTAAAAAATATTAATATGAACTTCCACCAAGAACCGTCGGTCGATAAATTAAACTTTATAAAGTTCAATACTTTCGACTGCTAGGTTGACCAGTCAGCAACAAGAAGAAGATAATAATATAATATACTATTTAAATTTTTAAACCAAATTTGGGCAAAACGGGTAGATGACAAAATTAATCAAACATCTCAATTGGAGAACCGTGTTTAACATAATTATAAAATATCTAGCTTCAAGAAACCCTTAATAATTTATGAGACCTACATACAATCATTCCCGAAATATTACCTATTTCAAATAGTCTGTATGCAATCATGAATCTTACCATTCGCACGTATTTATCTTTATATTACAAATAATGTTTTTGATTGTATTCAAGTATTAATAGAACTGCAACTGATTTTTTCCAATAAAAAAAATCATTAAGTTGTTTTAAATAGAGATAAAGAAATCATATTTTCAATTTTGAAAATTCATTAAAAAATAGATACAAAGGAAAGATTGCTTATATGTTCTCAGAATCGATCAATATACCCAATATAGCGTGTTATTAAATGAACTTACGTGAGAATGTCAACAACATACCATCAAAGGTTAAGGTGACTGCCGATTTTCAACCTCCTTTGACTTTTTCATCCTTGGTGACAATGGGTTATATTAGGTATCTATATATATTCTCCATATTTACGTTCATTTACCTCGCTCGTGATTTGTGCGTACTTTTAATTGAACCGTTTACAATACTTACGTCGCGTCTTATCGTTTTCATTCGAACAACAACAAAAAGTGAATCGGTTTGATACGAAGAAATAATTAAGATTTTTTCCACAAAGCCCCTTAACGTTGATAATTATATTATTATAAATTGGTAACTAAAAACAATTAATTTTTGTATCGATTCGATTTACTCGAAATGAACTACTTCAAAGCAAATATGAATATCGTCTTAACAGTTGACAACTTATAATGTATGAGTAAAGATAAAATATAGAGATATAAAAAAATATAATGATACATACATGCGTTATTCACAATTATTATATTTTAAATTAATTTGATCTCAAATGCATCTACTCAGAAAAAAATAAAATATATACACAACTTAGATTCAAAATCTTGAAACTACATCTACACAGTCAATGTATCTCAATATTTTATTTTTCACAATCTCAGCCTAATAATCAACAATTTTCTTACATGCAAGTTAACCATACATATTATATCACGTCAAATCCCAAATGTACGTTTCTCCTGAATTTAAAAACAACGTAAGATTTTTATACTTTAATAAGTAATAATTATAACGAAGATAAATAACATTTTTTAAACTTTGACTGAATAAAATTTATCTGAAAAGAGTATAAGTATTATTAAAATATTTTCTCGTTATTATTTTCAATATTTTTATGTTAACATAATCCTCTTATAAATAATAAATTATGGAAAATTGATTTGTCAGATTATGTACTCTCAAATACATAAAATAAAGTTCTTTTCAGATAATTCGATCACATTGGAACGAATTTCTTTTTTGATTCAATTATGGAATGTATGATACATATATTAACAATCCATGTACGTTCTCATATAAAGGACTGTAGTCTTCTGAATATGTTTCTTGATAAATTTTTTTTTAAATAAAATCAAAAGATAATTTCATAATAAATACATCTTTTATTCTTTTTACTTTTGATAAGTATTAATATTACTATTTGTAAATTATTCCTCATTAATTTCTATTACATGATAATTATTATTTCTTTCGTTAGATATTGAAAAGATTGATAACATGAAAAGTAGTAGGACATTTTGGTAAAAGGTTTCTCTGATATTCATTAACGAATGAATAGGTACATTTGGTTTTGTCAATAAGGCAAATTCATTATATCAATAAGGTAACAAGATAGTGTATTCAATTCGAAGTAATAATTACTATTGAAATCACATGCCTACAAACGAAGTTGTACAAAAAAATACTTGAAATATATCTACAGAAAATAATGTGTTCTTATTCAAAGGTAAATCAATGTAACTTTTTTCCTATTCACCTTTAACAGTCATTCTAGAAATGTCTAGAGAGGAGAAAACCTTCCTTTTATTTTTAACTCGGTGGCAGAATTGCCATCCATTCTTCTCAGCATTACACTGAGAAAAATACTAACGAAATTTCACAACGGATCATTGGTACGTACTATCAGATTAGGACCAGAGATCGTACAAACGATTCATTAGTACGAATCTATAATATTGACTCTTCGCAAACAAGTTGTTGGTAAATTTACCAATGATTTGTTTGCGATGAGTTAATATTATAGATTTATACCAATGAATCGTTTGTACGATATCTGGTCCTTATCTGATAGTACTGCACCAATGATTCGTATTGAGTATTTTTCTCAGTGTACGCAACCAGTTGAGTATTCAAATTATGATCAGTCATGATCACACAGAACTTAACAGCCTAATGCCGGGAAAAAATCACCTATCTAGATAATACAGGATATCAAAGCATTAGGCTCAGAACGCGGGTTCATAATACCACCATTGTGCCTGAAATATCTGTGTTCAAAAACTTTTTAACAATATAACAAGTGTTTATTATAATAGATTTTTGAATTATATGTATAAATAAATTAATGTCTTGATTTTATAATGACACGGAGAGGACATATTGTATGTTTATTATATGCAGCTGGTCTGCTGGCTACCCCACTTGTGGGATATGCCGTGATGGTATAGTAGTAGTAGTAGTAAATTTACCGGTGAATACATTTTGTGTAAATTAATCATTGATTTAACTATCTAATTACAAATGAATTAGGCCATCTAATTATTAATTAATAATACTGTCTTATTATTAATTAATTAGAATATCTAATTAATAGGTACTTACTTACTTATGGAGCCCTTGCTGCATAAGGTCGTGCACGTGGACAGAACCTACATATATGCGGCAGTGGGTGCCCCCCGTGGGTCTTGAACCAATTCTGACCAGCTCTCTCTGTCAGCAGCAATGCTTTTTGCATCCTCGGGCTTTTTTTCTAATTAATATGTATTTTTATGTAAGTATTTATTTATTTATTTATTTATTTATTTTCTCGAAGGGAACAAACAGTCAACACAACAAGTATTACAAAAATAAAAATTAAATGAAATATAGACCACATGAGTCCCCCTTAATTACCACAGTTTAAAAAATTCAAAGCAACTAAGACAAACACACAAAACCAACAACAAAAACAAAGAAATATAATAATAAGATAAGATAAGAATAAGTAAATAAACATTGAAGATATCAAATAGACAACCAGATCCTACATATGTCATAATAACTGTTATAAAAAATCGTACTTGGCGTGATAATATAAGAAGAAAGTGGAAAGCCTAAGATATTGAATACACTACTTAAGCCCTTTTTGACTATAAACATACCTACGTCATGTATGCAACGAAAATTAATGTAGGTAATCATTCATTTTTGGGTTCGGACTTTAGACTTTACCACTTCAGTATGCAGCGAAGTATATCGCTTTGTCATTCGCCATCATTAGGTCATTCATATTACATGCATTCCGCATCAGCGGGCATTGCAAAAAGTGAGAATCACTCTGCACCTCGCCGCAGTTGCAGCTAGTGTCCTCTTCATTAAATAAGCCCTACTTCGTCGAAAAAGCGTAGAGAAGAATGATTGTGGAGGCAGGAACTTGGCGACAATCCATGGATCATCATCATCCGAAAGTACAAACACCGTGCATAGTCTGAGGTTAACTCACGTGGAAGACACTGAACAGACGGGGGGTGGTTGGGGTGACTAGGTGCAAAAATAAATATAATATTTCAAAATTTAATATAACTCAACTTTGTTGGTTAATTTGCCTGAAACTAAAAATTAAAGTAGAAATACTAAAAACAAAAAACAGCATATTATGTATTTGACATATAATATAATATAGCCCGATTACATAACTATTGAAATATTATGTAAAACACATACGCTTTTTTGTTACTACTTTCAACGTAAAAAATGAAATCACTACAAGTTTTACATTTTATATTATGTAACGTACATTTATATTACAATACTAATAAGTATCGTTACGAAAAAGCACGTATTGTATTATCTTCTCAGTCTTTATGTTTTTATTAAGGATTAACATGATTGGATATTTCTAAGTCCAAACACACAAACGTTATCGCTCTCATTTTATTTAGAATTTATATCCGTTATCAAATTTAATTTCCAAGATATGGAAAAACTTTATAATAGAAAGTAAACCCTTGGAGAAGGTGGTAGATATTTCATCTACGTACCTACACACATAAACCCTTTTACTTGACTTCCTTCAACGAGTATATCTACGAATTATTATTGTTATTATTACTTTGCGTATTTACTTGGCCCCAGAAACGCATATTTTTATCCCCATCCCTCTCACTTTTCATAGAACGCATTTGCGTTTGTTTTCTGTACCTTTTTATACCCCATTATAGTACAGGTGCGCGTCTGACAACAGGTGATGTCTGGAATTCAAATTGTTCTGATTATAGCAAAGATGATGGTATATTTGGGAATGTCAAATGGTTGAAAGTATTATACTTGTACTTCTACTACTTCTACTGATACTACTGAAGTATAATATTATTATAAGTGAACAGTTCACGGAGGAATATTTAAACAAGCCTTCCCCATCTTTGTCTAGATATAAAGTTTTATAACAAGAAACGTTTCCTGGATTTTTAACACATTATTTTATGTTGCTACATGCCAAAGAAAAAACAAGTAAACTAAGTATATAATCATATACATAGTACGCCTTATAATACACAATATGTTACAAATTGAAATTGTAATGTACATAATTTATACTTCAGATCTACTTTAATACTTTTAATTGTTTCTTGTATTCTTTTGACCTGATTTTTACCATTCAGAACATAAGACAACCAATTTTTATATTCCAACTGATTATATTATTGTAGTGATTTTTTAACTACTGCAATTAACGAAGAAAAGAATAATATGGAAACCGAGTATAAAGTATTTGCACTCAATCTTCTCTGCCAATTCGAAAATGGATCTGTAACATATTGGCCAACGAGAGAACAAAAATCACTACCTAACGTTTAAAAATTGTTAGCAAAATGTATAACTATTTTTGAAGGATTAACTTTGTACTAGTTTCGAAATTTTGATTTTTTTAGAGTACCTGTTCTACAATGCACTCTTTTTATTTGATTGCAGTAACGATTTGCTGAAATCGATGGCTATCTATTTAAAATCAAGTAACAGAAATGCATTGTAGAATACTCTTTAAGAACCTTCAAAAGTCAGAATTATTCCGATTTCATATAATAATTCGAGTTTTCCAAATAACTTTCCTGACATTTTACCTCCAGCGTACATACCTATGAATTTGTATTGAAGATAAAATGTTTTGTCCACTGACAATGCTAACATCACATTTCTAATGCTACAAGTACCCAGTAAACGTGTATTCGTTTCGAATCGCAGATAGGTACTAGAAAACTGAATAGCTCTGCATACAACTTAGGTACTGTATGTTTCTAGTCTAAGATACAATATACTGCAATACATTGAGAGATGTAAATTTCTAGCAAAATTTTAATATCTCACCATCGAACACACATTTGTTGATTTTTATTACAATCAAACAAAATTATCTGACTATGACTTTCTGTATTGTATAAGAATATACCATATACATACTATATTATACCCTCTCGCCGTGTCCAAAGTGGGATAGGCGGAGAGAACGGAACGCCAGACAGATCTATCTTTATACACTTCCTTCGCATCCTCCACATTCATACAGTTTCTCATACACGCACGTCAGTTGCTCTTACTCAACACACGGCCATCCTTGAGAGTTTGATCCACGTGATCAAGCCACGTGATTTTCGGATGCCCGCGCTTACTCACACCCTTTCTTTCAGACAAGTTTATCCTCTCTGTCATTCTTACCTTGTTCATTCGTTCAACCTCCGCAGTTTATTCACTCGCATTCTGTCCACAACACTCTTCTTGCATAAGAATATAACATGATTAGAAAATGAGTTTAATTCACAATGTATTTAAATTATCACTTGATATGATATATCAAGTGATAATTTAAATACATTGTGAATTAAACTCATTTTCTAATCATGTCGCGTAATTATCACATAGTGAATGCCAAAAACATCGAAAATAAGAATATAACTACTAGAATTAGCATATAACTAATGTCTGATAGAAAATGGAAAAAAGGTGCTGGAATGGAAGTCATGATGAACATGATGCAGAGGCATGGGGGAGCTTCAGACAAGATTGTCTAATGAAATTAGAATATTAAAGGACCTGCACTGGATGAGAGCCGCGTTTAACTGAGATTTTTAGAAATCTAAGAGGGAGGTTTTTGTGTAAATGGTACAAAACATTAAAAGAAGGCTTGAGGCAAGTAACCAAAGTATGTAATAAAATATGTGAGCTGAAAATGTTTGAAAATAAATTCAACGCTCATTAACATTACATAATATAAGTACCTATAATATATGCTGTTGTTGTGTTATATTTTCATACAAATTAAATAAAAGTTTTGAACTAAAAAGCCACGTTTGTGGTGTGCTCTTGTAAACCACAATAACTTTAGAATATGTTCTTGGAGATAGTAAAAGATATGGCGGTACACTCATACACTTTTATTGACAGTGTTCTAGCCTATATACAAACTCGTACATATCGGAACTTTATAATTTTATGTTACTACCGCTAAGTCAATAAGAATAATATACTCGTATTATAAAACGAGTACCTACTTGTTAAGTCAAGAGGTACTTAGGTGTCAAATTTTTTTTTTGTATTTCATTAAAAATTTCAAAATACGTAGGTATGCAAAAATATTATTTTCAAGGAAGGAATACGTTTCAATAAAAATAAACTAATTTGAATACATGAAGATAATAATTGACATCGTTTGTAAGCTAACACTTTCAAATATCATAATTTCCAACCCCTAGTATGCATTAGGCTAGGTGCATAACGAGGGTGTAGAAATATTATTATTGATACTAGTTCACAGTAGCGACACCTATGTATGGAAGTAGCTGTTGTATTGTTAAAATATTACGATGCTAACTTACTCGGCTTTGCAACAGGAATAAACATCAAAACTGAAGAGAGCCAATGCCAATTTCATAAGAAACCTTTTTTGCAATTCTTTTTGATTGATATAAAAATTGAATGATATAAAAAAAATGACAATACCATCAAATGACTTTTCTGATATGATTGGTGGGATCGAGTAGAGAAATCCAAAAACTACATTTTTTAACTACTACTACTACTATTACTATACCATCACAACATTTCCCACAAGCGGGGTAGCCAGCTGATCATCAGCATATAATAAACATGCAAGCTTTCCTCTCCATGTCATTATAAAATCGAGACATTCAGGATGGGTGGCAAACCTCATCGCTGAATTTAAGATGTAAAATGTCTTATTTTTTCGAAAACCTATCTTTAACAGGACGCTCGAAAAATTACGCAGAAAAATGGGAGACCAATTTTTTACCGGGTGCTCCACACAGATTTCTTAAAACAGAATGCATAAATATTTTTCGTGTTGAATTTGTAAAACTAAATTTTACAAAATCGCTAAATCCTAATTTATGAATAAAATTTCAATTCATTTTTAATAGCTCTTTTCTTCGTTCAAAGGGTATTATTTATATGACATCAGTCTTGTTAACAATCGCAATTGATATTGTTATTTGTCTTAAAACACATATATTTACATACATACATATTTACAAATGGACTCTTATATTAACACAGAGATTCTATTGAATGCTAATAGTAACTATGTAGCATTGTCGTCAGCTGTTGTGTGTTTTGTTCAGAGTCGCGTGTTTTGGTTCACAATTCAAATATTGTAAGTAGAGTACCTACCTATATACAATTGACTCCCGTAAACATTCAGTATGGAATTGTTGGGAATAGGTATGACGCATTTAACAGCTGTATGTGAAGAAGGAAGGTTTATAGTTTCAAACGTGCTTCTGAACATCTTAATGCAATATAGAAATAATAAATATATATGTAGTACAAAACAAAATATTTGCTGAATGTATCAACACAATATTTCCCCAATATGGCATGTTAGATTGATAAAGAAAACAATTTGGACTGAAAATCATGAATTCAAATCTCAATATGGGAAGACCATTTGTGAAACAGAAAACGATCTCGGACAGGAATTAATTAGGTGCAGAGGGTTCTTAAATCAGGTTGAGATTTGGTAATGTGTTGATAACATCAAGAAGGAAGTCTTGGTGTAGAAATAATTTTTGAAGACTATAAATCAAACTTTGTAAATGCAATCAATTAACACTAAACTTGTTATTAAATCATGGATTAGTAACTTTTGAATGACATAGTTTATATAAGCATGCTTTCCGGTCGCTAGAATAGAAATACATACATACATACATACCATCACGCCGCTTCCCTCGCGGGGTAGGCAGAAAGGATCGAGCGCCACTTCCTTCTATCCTTGCATACATCTTTCACTTCCGTCACTGTCATACAATTCCTCATGCATGCTCTCCTGTTCAACGTGCTTAACACGTGACCGTCCTGTAGGATTTGATTTAAATGATCTTGCCATTTAATCCTCGGACGTCCACGTCTCCGAGCACCATTCCTCTCAGACAAATATATCTTCTTAGTCATTCTGTCCTCATTCATTCTTTCCACGTGCCCAAACCATCTTAACTTATTTACATTCATCCTTGTTATTACACCAACTTTCATTCCACATTCCTTTCGTATATCACTGTTACGCACACGATCTCTCAGACTTTTACCACACATCCTTCTCAACGATCTCATTTCCACTGCATTTATGCCACTTTCATCCTTCTTTAACCATGTCCACGTCTCACTTGCATACATAAGTGTTGGCACTAAGATAGCAGAGTGCACCAACCTTTTAGCTGTGGTGAATATGTTTCTATTTGCAATTATTGGTCGGATTGCACCATTTACCTTATTGCCAGCAACTTTTCTCCTTTCAATATCGCTTTCACACTTCCCATCTCTCGTGAACAAACTACCTAAGTACACACATTCGTCAACTTGCTCTAACACTTCGTTGTCAATCATTATCTGGCATACTGTTCTCTCACTTCCTCTTTCAAACACCATGATTTTTGTCTTTTTTGCATTCATTCTCAATCCATTAATCGCACAATTTTCATACACACACGTCAGCATTAAAATTAAGCTATAACAGAATCAAATAAAAAATTAACTCAAACCTACACAGAAAAAACAGGTCGATTTTATTCTGTCAATCTAATAATTTTCATGACCTTAAACAATTCAAGAGAATATGTATATATATGTCTTGAATTAAAAATATTTCTTGAATCAAGATAATCAATTCTCTTCAATAATACTGAGAAAATTAATTTCATCAATTAAGATTGTTTTCTTGTTTTGAGAATTTTAATTCATCTATGACGATATATGTCTTCTTAATTCAATAACAATTGTCTTTTTTATGTTTCGCTTAGGAACAAAATTCTAATAAAAAATGACAGAAACATCATAATTTTTTGTTTCCATTATTTCTTCTCCTCTTCTTTAGGCGCCCTGTCGGGTCCCCCAACGTTGGCGATCATCTCGGCGAACATGACCCTGTCCTGCGCCGCTCGGAACAGCTCCTCCACACTTCGGATGCCGGTCCACTTCCTTATATTTCGCAGCCAGGACATCTGTCTCCTACCGGGTCCTCGGCATCCCTTAATTTTCCCCTTCAATATAAATTTGAGAAGATGGTTCCATTATTTAAAACTTACATGTTTTGAAAAAAAAACGTTAAAGCATTGTTATTTTGTTTATTTATGAAGGTCAAACGAGACTTTTCAAAATAAATTGTTTTGACTTTATCATCTTGCGTTAAAATATGTACATAGCACGATAACACATAGCATTCAAAGCACGAGCTACGCTCAATTTTGGGGAGTAATTGTATTAGGAAAAGAAATGTATTATTTTATTGTTCAATTATTGTAAATGATATTGTGTTTAATAAACATTTTTATTATTATTATTATTATTAATTGATGAACACCTGCAAATTTATCTGTGAGGCTTTGAATGACGTAAATAAAGAAGTTTTGAATGAAATATGTTTTTTAGATACACATAAAACATGAAGCAATGAAACGAAAACCACTTTGCCATTGTAATTTCCAAATACAGAGGTACCTTTATTAAATTCATCAACTTACTATGTAAAATTTTATTTTTTATACCTACCTTACAACAGCAAACACGTGTAGAAAACAAATCTACATTTAGAAAGGTTTGGTAACAACAGAGTTATTGTATAGAATATTTAGTGTTGGAATCAAGAACTTTTCTGTAAACAAACCAAACAGTATGTTTTTTTACAGAAGAGACTGCAAAAATGGAACGTTTGATTAAGTCAAAAATCTCACGGTTCTTTTCTTACGTTTGATGTATACCATAGTAAGCGCTTTCATGAAAGCCCAGAAAAGAAAAATTACTGATATTCTAGAGTTTCAACAGCGAGGACAAAAAAAAACATTTTTTTTTTAATATCAATGAATATCTACCAAATGAAATCAAAATATTACTCTGCACAGCACGGATCTGTCTTTGAGCGAATTTCAGTTAAACTTCTGAACTATTGAACGCTCTTTTTAACACATTGAGAATGCGCTATTTTTTGGCATTGTTATTTTTTTCATTTGTTTATCCACTTCCTCTAATAGTTAAATAACATTTCACATACTTTATTATAATCATTTTTTTTTATTTAGTTAAATCTATGTATTAATAAAAAAAATTAAGGGATAAACCAGTTTTATTGATGTAGAATAAAATGGATATTTATGAATGTAATGGACCTAAAATGGTGCATGAAATATATAATAGGAAGACCAAAAGGCATTGTATTATAACAATCTATGGAGGTGTAAGTCTTTATTAGTTCAACAGAGAGATACATACATCCTCATTCTCACCCCCACGGTCATTAACGGACGACCTGTTTTGTTAAATTATCAACATCTGGCACTTTCAAAGTTGAAATTTTTCACAATTTTTACTCACCCTGAACTTTTTTGAAAAAAAAATATTATTTCCAACAGGCGTGTGTTCTGTTTTTTTTTTCTACGTCCCGGCAATTTACGTACATTTTCAGCTGTAGTTATGATGTCACTTAAACAATATGAAAAACATTATTATCTTAATTAGTCTGCTTTAAAAGGGTGACTCACTTTAAAGGGGTATTACCAAAAAATGAGCGTCTACTTTATTTGTACGTATTATTTGTATACACATGTACTTTGTCCCACGTTTTCCTTATCTTGGTTTAATTATAATAACGTAGTATTATGAATATCAAATGAAGTGGTTTTCGGGAAAGTTGTTGTTGTCTGAAGTAGGATGAAGAGCAAACAAGGGTTAGAAGAAATGAAATTTTTATCCTAAATAAAATAACTTCAATTTAAACTTTTCATTATCTATATGAAGAGATTTAAAATATTGAAATTGGTAAAAATTAAAAAAAAAATTATAACTAGAAACTTTATTATATATATTTCATATATATCTACTTACTGAAATATGTGTGCAAATATGCATTACAATATGCATGGCTACTACTTACATGGTTAATAACATAATTGTTGCACTTTTGCTAGCATTTTATTTAAATATTTGTAGGAATTTAAAACATAGGAATAATACATGAATATCTGTATTAGGTAACACGATATATCACAAAAGTGCTATATCCAAGACTTAGTGAAAAACAATAAACAATCAGGTTTTCTCTCCAGGCCAGATATATGTTCTGCTCTTTTATCATTTTCACATCAACCAACATAAAAACATACTAAAAAATAAGATGGTCATCAAAAATGTGTGAAACTCAAAACGAAGTATGGGTCGAGTTAATAATATACAGAGATGTGCAAAATACTTTCAAAAAAGTATTTAAATACAAAATACAAATACTTTTGAATTTTTGTATTTCAAATACAAAATACTAAATACTTTTTCAAAATGGTATTTAAATACAAAATACAAAATACGTATTTTCAAAATACTTTTTTAAAATACCTTTTTAAAATACTTTTTACAAATAGTCGAACAAGGTGTAAGACAAAAGTATTTAATATTTAAACCATTGATGAATGAAAGAGAAATAAAAACTGGACAAAAGTATACATGGAGAAAGGGTTGACATGATTCGATATAGCATTGCTTGCAGACAATTGATGAATGCCATTGATGAATGAAATACTGGACAAGAGTATACATAAATGGAGAAAGGGTTGACATGATTCGATATAGCATTGCTTGCAGACAATTGATGAATGAAACACTGGACAAGAGTATACATAAATGGAGAAAGGGTTGACATGATTCGATATAGCATTGCTTGCAGACAATTGATGAATGCCATTGATGAATGAAAAACTGGACAAGAGTATACATAAATGGAGAAAGGGTTGACATGATTCGATATATCATTGCTTGCAGACAATGAGGATGAGCTTTAGGAAGAACTGTCAAAATAGAAAAAAAAATTAATTAAGTCATGACAAAATGTACGGTTGTTAGAAGAATAAGCCGAAAATTGTCATAAATGGATTGAGTATCATCAAGCAGGTAAGAGAATTCCTGACTTGGGCTGCAAAATAAATCAGAATGGATAATCCAAATCTGAAATCGTATGGACTACTGTAACATCATACATACAGTATACAGGACTGCTCCAGACTCATCCTTATCGTCTTCAGATGGTTTTTAGTGTTGCCTCCGGATCATTTACAGAGAGAATAAGAGCTGCCACATAACTTCACTACTAAGAAGTCTACACTAACTGAGAGTCCTAGAGATACTGGTGTTTAAACTGTGTCTCACTGTCCACAAGGCAGCACACTACCCACTGAGCTGTTCCGCTGACGAAAATGTGTGGCGAAGGCTGTGCTCAACTTCATAAACTAGTTGAACTCAAAAGGGCAAATACCTCTAAATTTGCAGAAAGAAGAAACAAAGTCGCAGCGTCATCTGCCTGGAATAGATTGCCTTCAGACAAAATTGAAAATGCTACCATTCAGGAGAAATCACAGCGCCTTTGAAATGGCCATGGATCGTTAAACGGCGTCATGTATAATTTGTTCAATCATCATTATTATGTGTGTATATCTCAAACATGGAGTACTCTAATGGAAACGTTGTATTTGTAATTCAACAAATTGGTAAAAAAAGCTTGCGTACGCGCATATCAATTAATGGCAGAATTTTGTTTCAAACAATAAAAAGGTATTTTGTATAAGTAATTTGTGTAAAATACAAAATACTCAAAAAAAGTATTTCAAATAAAATACAAAATACTTTTTACAAAAAGGTATTTGAAATACAAAATACAAATACGTATTTTGTATTTTGTATTTGTATTTTAAATACTTTTATTTGAAATACGTCACATCTCTGATAATATAAAAGTGAGAGTATTTATTTTTATACGATTATGCAAATTTTGAGACGTTTATTATAGGAAGTTTGTATAAAATTATGGTTTTCAGTGTAATCATTCCAAATGTGTTTCATAAATCTTTGTCTCAAACAACAACTAGGCTTAACTTTTTACAATTTAGTATCTGCGATAAAGGGCTGGTTTAAGATCTAATAAAATGATTTATAGAGGTTTGATCATACAACAACAAAAATATTCTTGACTTTTTATTCATTGTTTTTTCTATAAACAACAAGTCAATCAAAAACAATTTTGTATAAATGGAAAACTGATTCCATATGACATTGTTCCCCGTGATCTGGTTTTCAAGAACTTTCGTTTTCATTTTTTACATTGTCTAGTTGTCTTAAACACATTTTATGTCAGTAATTATATGTTTTTGTACGAGGGCTATTTGAACATTTTCTTACTTACTTACTACTAGCCTTCTTTTCTCCACTGCTGGATATAGGCCTCTTCAAAACTTTTCTACACTTTTCGATCTCGAGCAACACTATTTTCCCAATATCGTCAACTCATCTTTTTTGGGATCTTCCAACACTTCTTTTGTCCTCCCACGGCCTCCATTCTGGAAGTCCACCTACCATCCTCTCGCATTGCCAAATGACCAGCCCGTTGCCTTTTCAGCTTGGAGACTTTATATAGTTTCTAGCATCACTAAATTCAAGCTACTGTCGATTTTTTTTGCAAAAAAGACAGCCTTGGAAAAAGACTCTTTAAAATATTGCTGTAAATTAAATGCTTTCTCTATCTACATAATTAAACAATTACATCAAGTCCCACAAATGGTGAATCCTGGAGACCTACTGCATACACATAATAAACGTACGAGTTCTTTCATTGCTAATAAAAAATACTAATATTTATGTAGGAGGTAAGCTGTTTCTCATTGCAAATTAGAGATATAAAAATTGTTGTATATGTGATGGTAGACGAATGCTTGCTTTTTATATATACCTACTAATAACTCATGAAAAACATTTAGGTACCTTTTTTATGCTGGAAAATCCAAGAAACTGTCTTTAACATGTTCCTACGCAATAAGAATTTTATAGAATAAAATATGTATTTCTTTTATCCAATGGATATAAGAAAGTATTTAACAATCTAATTAAAGAGAACACCACCTACAAGCAGTTGGATATTTAGTTACCTACGTGTTAAATTGTGAGAATAGTTTCTTCTCGGTGCATTGCCTCTGCACACAGCAATAAGTTAACATAGTGAGCGATACTGCATACACCTACATACATTATAGGTATCTTTCCACATACATATGTGAGAAAGGAGAGAATGTTTCAGTCCATTAGTGGCTCATGGAGCAATGAATGAGTTTACTAATAAACATCTCCATATGTCTACGTACTTTTGATTGATCAATCTCAGAACGTTACATCCAATAGAAAAACTTGCGTTATTTTCACGAGTATTTTGTAACAATATTAAAAAACAAATGTTTTATTCTACTATATATCTGATTGACAATATCTTTACATGACGAAAGATGTCTCTCTCGACAGTCAATAAAGTAGAAAAGCGGAAGATACTAAGCTTTGAAAACAAGTGTCTTAGAGGGGTTTTGGATGTCAAATCGCTGAGATGTATTCTGTGCTCTTCACTTTTTTAAGCTGCTCAACAATATCATTTAATCCAATAATACTAGAAAAATTCAATATATATGTTCCCGATGCATATGGACGTTCTCGGCATCACGATTTTTTTACCAGCCTCAAAGCCGAACAAACATATTGGCAAACTCCCCAGTGGGAAAAGCTATTCAAATGTTTAATGGTCTGGCTGGAGAGGTTGATATCTTCAACGTGACGTATGCAGAATTTATAAGAAAAATCGAAGATATATTATAGTTGTGTTATCGTTTGGATACCGTTAAATGTTTTCTTCTAGGATCACATTGGCCTTGAGCTGTAATGGCCTTGTAAGAATCGTCTTATTGTCAGTAATAATAATAATAATAAATGGTATGAACATGTCACAAATGATGCTGTGCGCCGGCGCACCCGGCAGAGACCTGTAATCTCCGTAATACTGGAGAGACGATAATTCTGGCTGGGACATGTTCTGAGAAATCCCCATGATAGTTGGCTAAAAAGCGCTGTTCTTCCGTCGGCCCGGGCGTCCCTCTATCACAATACACCGTTCCTATAACAACGACATCACAGCGCAAGGAATGTCGTGGAAAGAGGTGACGCAATTGGCGCATGGACGCTCTGAATGGAGGAGGTTGGTTTCTGCCCCGTGCTCCCGAGAGGAGCGTTGAGGGCGATAATGATGAAGATGAGAAGAGAATATTTGTTTTTTTAATTTCTTTATGAATTTCTCTACCTAAACATCCACACAGAAGAGTATTATGTTATAATTAGTTACAATCAAATGCGACCAACTGCATAGAAATAAACAGATAATTTTGAATATTGGTATAGGTGTTGTAAATCAATCCAAATACACTGTTTCTTAAAATAAATTTTAAATTTTTGCCTGTCAAATTCTTTTTAAGCATATTTTATACATCTAAAAAACTCACGTCGTGTATAACGATAAATAAATAGTGTGCTTAAAACATAATCAAAATAATACCCTCTATCATGAAATAATGATTTTTTCTATAAAACTTTATAAAATAGTATAATAAGAAGACATCTAAAAATAGAACCTACTCATAATATGAGATATACCTATTATATGCGCGTTATAACAAAGTCAAACAAAATTATTCATTCTTAGAAAATGTTTAAAATAAGCTCTCAATTTTTTGCGATGGTGGATCGGAAGAGGCAAAGGTTATTGATTTGTAGCTTATATTTTGGACGTTGTACTATTTATATTGCAAAAGTTCATACATAGTCTTCATTTATTTTTAATTGATTTATTTTAAGACATATATATCTAAGTACTTCAATTATAATATAAAGAGATCAAAAGCTTATCGGTAATTCAAAGATGATGTGTAGGGGTGGAAGGTTGAACGTACGTTCTGTTCGGGATGAAATGAACTTTTATTATTCAGTGAGAGGCTTCAGTATACATCCTATTGATAGGTTGTGTACACAAAGTCTATGTTTCTATCTAAGTATACCCTCACGTCACGTTCCTGGTGGAGAAGGCAGAGAGAACGGAATGCCATATTAATTTTGAGAGTTTGGGTAGATGGCGCTCTTGTAGCTGACTGAACCCATAACTTCTCCAATTTTTTAATTAAATATAATAGTTTATCAATTAAGTTTTTATTTTTGTTTTATTTTCCGACTAAAATAAAGTGATTTATTTTATTTGATAGTTTTGTTTTTTTGTGTTTGTTTCTTAAAATTAAGTGATAAATTTTATTAAAATTAAATCTAATACCTACAATTTGTGACAATAAAAATAGTTTACAATATTTGTGTTTTAAAAGTAATAAAAATAAATTAAAGTGACAAACAATATTGTAAATGCGCTCTTGAAGTGATTACATTACAAAAACAGCGCAATATAAGTGATCTAATAATAATAATAGTAATAAAAACTAGATTTATTTTAAGATGCGCTGTTTTGTGGAAAAACCATCGCAAGGGCCAACCATCGCAAGAATCATAACACCTCCGGAACGATATTAATATATCTTTGCATACACCTTTCCTTTACACTCATACAATTACCTACTCATATATGCAGGCCGATTTCTCTTATCCAACACGCGTCCGTCCACGAGCATTTGATCTACGTATTTTTCGGACTTCCGCATTTTCTTATACCCCCTCTTTCAGATAGTTACAACCTCTTCATCATTTTTTCATGTTCCATCCGCTTCATATGTAGATACAAACCATCGCAACTTTTTCACACGCATTTTATCTCCAACACTCCTTTCGCATCCTTCACGCACCTAATATCCTCGTTCTTCACTCAACCTCGCAAACTTTTACCAACCATTATTCTCGGCGATAGCGTCTCCACAGCATTTATAAAAGAATAAATAAACAGCAATATAATTTTATAGGTCAACTTACAGTTAAAGTAATACATAGTTGAAAATAATAATAATTTTATGTAGCATGTGTGAAGCGACCATGCCAAGTAATGTTATGATGTTGGAAATTATTATAAAACAAAAAATATAACGTCGCTCGCTACATTTAACTTTTCGTACGATAAGGGAGTAGTACCTACCTATTGTTTTTGTATTTTTTTTCGTTATGTTCTCCCAGAGCACGTGTTTTCTAGAACACAAAAGCGAGACAATATTCACTTTGCAAGTTAATTTATATATTGCTTCATTGTGAGCATTTGCCAGTACAAAGTAATTTTCACACATTATAAACATACGCCGCTTCCGCGTCGGCTTTTTCTCTAATGAACAACAACATAGCGGTTGCGAGCTAATATTAAATTTATTTTTGACCTAATAAACGTATCAACAGACTGTCTTCATTATAAAAGTTTCTGTAACTAGTGGTGAATGAATGCTTTTGAACTACTTTGAATAAATCGCGTGTATCGATAAATTCGTGTCTTCCTTATTTTTGGCTTATTCAGGTATTCCACTATCTTTCGACTTTTTATAAAACAAATCAAGACATCTTGTTATAGCTTCAGATTACTTAAATAAAGATCAGAGATCAGAAATCGGATTTTCTAAATTGAAATAAATGAAACTATTTTTGGTTCAAAGGACTGTGTAATGAAAATAATTACCATCTTTTTCATTCCATGTGGTCTCAGGTACATGTAGAATAGGCCTTCGAATTTTTTCGGTAAATTTTAGAGCCTCCGTTATTCTATAAACAACTTCGGTTTAATATATTCGGTTCGGAAAACAGGTATAAGACTTACCATCCTGAATACCTACACTTATATTGGCACGAAGAGGACAATTATTGGCATTTTTACTACAGACAGTTGGACATTCTCGCTAGTGGTCCTGTTACTATCCAACTCGTGAGATATGCTGTGATGGGATGGGTAGCAAAATGCATCTTTTTTTCAACGAATGAAATACCTTTTTAAAATATTTGCTCTTCTTATCACTCATTGGACAACATCATCTGACCAAGGTTGGAAACATTTTGCGTTGGTTTTTATATTCACCTCCAATCGACAATTTAGATCAGTGGTTTCCAATACTTTTTACTTTAAAAAAATTGCTGGTTCCGGTGGATCCCTTTTATTTCTATATCCCCTTCGCTAAATTTTCGAAAAGGTAAAGGAATTTGAAATATTTCAAAAACTCCTTGGTTTTTTTACAGAATATTTTCTCACAGTACCTTTTTCTACAATGTAACGGGTATTTGTACCGACTATTGTTTAAGTCAATATCTGGTGCTTTTACCGAATATCCGATACTTTAGGTATGGGTTCGTGAACTCCCACTTACGACTCGTGCATTCCCATTTTTTAGTCACGCCATCGTGGACCCCTGGGGGTCCACCTGGACCACTTTGAGAATCACTGATTTAGATTGTCGATGTAACGATATGGGAAGAAAAATTTTTTGAACAATGTTTGTATTGATGAAGCTCAATGCTACAGGTTTAATAAAATATGAAGGTTGGTGCGGCGTGGAGATCATGAGAAAATGAAGAATGACCTTTTTCAAACTATTCTTGGTCATCAATAGGGTCATTTCAATGTTCTGGGTCTGGCTGTAACATGTGTAAGTGTTTAGAATATTACATACATGTGTATAATCTCGATCTCTGTGAATTGTCTCTACATGTTATGTTATTATGTAACTTAAGAATAATTAATTTATAAATTATATTATAAATTAACAATAACATCACCACAAAAGAACTTGGACTAAAACATTACTTCCCAGACATATGTAAGTGCAAATAGAGTAACAAAATATAATTTTGGATTGTTGTTACGTAATATATTTAGCAAAATTGAAAATAACAAGTGGATCCGTACTAATGTAATAATAGTATGTAATGTAATAATATATATGTAGGAATCGGCTAGATATTTTTCTTTAGTCGTTGGGTCGGACGTATACCTACGTTATTGCCAAAGTGGTAATAGACCACAGATTGGATATGGGTCGTTTTGTCCTATCTGATTGTATCGAAACAACGTTAATAGAATTGTTAGCCATTCTGCAATAAATAACCACACATACGTACAACATATACCACCGACGACAACAACAACTAATAAAATTTTCCCTACGTTGTACTGTTCTGAAAACGGTTTCATTGAAATATACCCCGAAGGCCGACATTAACAATCGCTTTGGGTGATTTTAGCTTATTCCATTTAATGAAATAGCCACAATTGAAACTTTTTGGTTATTGTTTGCCAGTCAATGTGGCACAAAAGTTATTTTTACAACATTATCCTCTTTATATACAAAATATTATTAAGCTTGCGCACTTATTGTTTCGATATTTGTCAAATTATTATACATAAAGGGATTTAATAAATGTTGGTTAACGAAATCATAAAATATACCTACAGCAGCAATATTGACATTGTTATCAAATTAGTATTTAAATAAAATACAAATTTCACATCCAGATTCTAGAACCGCATCAGCCCTTTATAATCTCAACAAATATATTTTAATCAAAATTTAATTAACTGTTCAATGAATTAATTCAATGTTTCCGCAAAAAATGTAATAATTGAACTTAATAATTGAGTCGACGTTTATTTTGTAAAAGTCTGAACTACTTTATGTAAAAATATGATTTTTTCAATTATTATCTGGAGTTTCAAAATTATTTTTATTAGTCAAAATCAGGTAATTTAATTATTAAAAAATAATAAAATTTAATCTATAGGTATTTTTAACATAATAATAATCAAAATTATTGTTGAAAACAGGTATTAAATAATTGTTACACTTTATATATTAGACACTTAAATGACCACTCACCACCTTATAAGATAAAAAAATATACATTTTTCAAATAACTGTATTTGATTCAAGATTATAAATAAATTCTTATACAAATAATTATAATCCTTACACGTGTATAGGGTAGATCAGATAATACTGTACATATTATTATTCAAATAATCTAAATTTACAAATCTTTAACGAATCGAGAGTAATTAATTCTGTATTAACTAAACCATAATAATTTGTTATATTTTCTAATTATACACAATGAAACGAAAGCCAATGGGTATATATAATGAGTTACAATCCATTGGATTGGTCTGCAACGAGTTTGGACTTTCTTCTCCACACCTTCCTATTCTCAGCCAGTCTCTTCAACTCCATGTATGAGCCACAGCTCATGTCCCTCTTCAGTTGGTCCATATAGGCGTCTCTCGGTCGGCCTCTGCCATTTGTGCCTTCGGTCCTACCCTCTGCGATTGCGATGAGCATTCCTGGGTGCCTGATGTTGTAGCCAATCCAGTTAGCTCGTTGTTGGCAGATTCTTTTGAGGAGTTGCCTTTTTTCGCCAACCCTGGTTAACACTTCTTCGTTTTCGACGTGTTCCGACCAAGGAATCTTCAGCATGCGTCTATAGCACCACATTTCAAATGCCGCTAACCGTCCGCTTTCCCTCTTGCTGATGGTCCACGTCTCGCACGCATATAGCAAAATGATCCACACAAAGGCTTTAGTGAGATTCTTCCTCACGCTTAAATCAATATTAGGGGATTCCAAAATTTTGGATTTTTTGTTAAAGGCAATTCGTGCCTGGTTTATTCTGCTCACCATTTCTGATTTGGAGCGTCCGTCCCGGTTTATTCTACTGCCCAAGTACACGAATTCTTTTACTTGTTTGATGCTCACTCCATTTATGGCAATGTTTGCAGTCGCTTCATCCCTTCCAACGACCAATGGGTACTATTATAATAATAATTGTAATTATGTAATTAGATACACAGAGTTAAATATCAAATAACTGATTTAAGTAGTAAATCTTAACTTCCTTGTATTTCATTTTAATTTTTTATATTTCTCGTCAATAATATGCATTTTAAATGGTAAAATTTGCCATATACCTAATTGTGAATTTTATGTAAATTATTATTTAAAAAGTGATTAAATGTGAACAAAATTTATTGTTATATTTTAAAATATAATCGACCAATTTCAATTTTAATTGAATGCATGGAAAAAACACATAATACCAACAATAATACCAAGTATGAATTTACCTCAAAAAACTATTTTGGTTATTTTTCTGTGAAAATTTCTTCTACAACTACTACTGCTTTGCCATCACGGCATATGCCACAAGTAGCTCCACGCCAACAAAAAATAGAACGTTCGGGACGGGTGGCAAACTTCATCGCTGAATGCAAGGATTAAAATGTCCTTCTTTGTAAAATTTCAATTCTTCAAATTTTCATTTGAGAAAACTATTTCGCACAGATTTATTAAAAATCTTTTGACAACAGTATTTTTTTCTCCTTGCAATCTGGTGTACTAGAAAATTATGATATAAAAATCTTTTTAATCACAATACTTTATAAAGTCATTCTTGACAACATTAATTTTAAAATAACAACCTTTTTTTAAATGCGACAACTTTAAGGGGCCTTTTGAGAAAAAATATTTCTTAATCTATGTTTTCTAGTTTCTGACTTAACAACTTTTTTACAGTGTCAGTTTAACCTTATAAAAATTCAATATCGAAACGAATTAACAGATATTTGTTTTCAAATATGTATTTTATTAAACCAAAAAATTAAATAAAGGATTTCTTGGTATTCAATAATTAAAAAAAGGCATCATAATATTTTATTTTTTTAATTATAACGCAAAGGATAAAAAGCACGACTTTTTCAATACGAATGTGGATAGGTAGGTAAGTAGTCGGTAGGTACACGTTTTTCCATTATTAAAATAACACATTGTGTGTGTGTGCTTTGCGTATTTGCTATTTCACGAGATGATAAAGAAAGCAATTTCGTATAAAATGTACCAACATCAAACGCAGTACCCATTTGTTCCAGATGTAAAAATAACGAGAAAAACTTAAAGAAAAATATTATTTTATAAGTATTACCGTAAAAGAAAATTTTCTAAATTGAAATAAATTTTAATATAAAACAATTTTGTGTTACATTTACCACACATAATTTACAATAAGAACATTCAACTTGCGTTTTTATGCTTATTCATTGTTTTTGCTTTTTTTTTTATTTTTATCCATCTTCTTTTTTTACTTTATTCTCATTTCAGGTAAATAAATTCAGACTTCTGTTTCTTACTGTTCCAAGTCTTTGTTTTATTAATTACACATCAATTTGAATAACGTACAAATTCAGAAATAAAATTTTGTCAGGTCAGTGATGAAGAAATTTAAATTTATTTGTCATTTATTTGAGATTTTTTTCCAAAAATGTTGAAATAATAATATACTATTGTTTGACTTTTCTTCAGATAACAGAATAATTATCTCATCATATAACATTAGATTTATTTATTCAATAAATAAAAATATAATATTGTAAACTGGTGATGTATACCCTGATTATATTTAGTTTTTCATCATCCTCTTTAGTCCATCTTTGGGAATATATCTTCTCTATGATTTACGATTTTTCTATTTGAGCTATCTTCATCCAACTCCTTCCAACGGTCTTCCGATCATCAAGATTGAAGCCTTTCAACACAATTCATGATTGTTCATGGCTACAATTTCAGAAATTTTTAAATCACCTTAAAGGTTATACATTTTCAAGAGTACAGAAAAAAAATATCTTTGAGAAATATACCATGGTAAATATTTTTCAGAACGAATATTTAAGACAGTTTTTATCAAAATTTCATCGATTTGATAAACTTTTTTATTCCATATAAAAAAGCTTCAATCAATTACGGGTATTATGTAAAAAAAGTTAAGAAAAACAACCTTATTGTGTATTTGCTTTTGAAAGGTTTTTGGAAGGTGTAACGCAAACAAACCCACAAAGAAAAAATGTGGTTTGAAGAATCTCTTAGATCATTAAAATCTACCACTTAAAATGACAAGTGCTGTCACCATGCCTGAATATTTTCACAGTCTTAGTATTATGACGTGTCTCTCATTTGGTGTTTTTAGTTGCTTACAGCCGGTTCCATAACGATAAAAGTCCCTTGAAGAATAAGTCCGAGATGTCAAAATTCTATTTATTATTATGACTTACATACTTTGGTAAGTAGAAGAAGTGATTCCGCAAAAATTTAAAGAGATTTTTTCATGGAACTAGCTCTCAGTACGTTTAAGGTCAGACTATTATTCTTTTCAAAGTTTACTTCGCCAATCTCTCATAAACAACTAACAACCCACCACCTCTTCAATAGTAAGTGGTCCTCACTTAGATACATGTACCTAAATATTAGGTACTACTACTATACCATCACAGCATTTCCCATATGTGGGGTAACCAGCAGACCAGCTGTATGTTACAAAAACGCAAGCCGTCTTCTCTGTGCCAACAAAAATTAAGATATTCAAGAAGGGTGGCAAACCTCATCGCTGAATTTGAGATGTAAAGTGTCTTTGTTTTTTCGAACACCTGCCTTTTAGACTTTTAGAGGACACTATAAAACTTACTGACAAGAGAAAGAGACCAATTCTTTGCTGGGTGCTCCACGGCTCCACGTATGTGTTTATGGTTGTGAGCGCTTGCATTTTTATATCCTTTGCATTTCATTTTATTTAAACTCACTTTACGGTAAAACTCAAAAACTGCTTATCAAACATTGTATTAGGTTAACTTGAAGACATTGCGTGAAGGCGGTTTGTAAGCCTTTTGTACAAATTTATTTTGACTTTAAAGTGTTTATTTTTATATTGTGTTACTTTCTCGTATTAACGAATTCCTTATAAACTGTGGGTTATTTTACTAAGTATTTATTACTGGTTTGTGAAATAATAAAATTAACTTTTTGGCTACAAAATTATAGTCACTTTAACACAAATAATTTTCAAATTTTATCAGGTTATCTAAAATTTAATCAATGTTAGAAACGAATTCGTTTGATTGTTTTCCATTTTTATTCTAACATCAATATTTTTTAAACAAACGTCAATAATACCTGGGTCATTGGTCTTTAATATAAGTCTTAGGTTAAACTTATCATGTTTTATAGAAATATATAAATTCTGGCTATTCTTTTTTTACATATTTTTCATTTGTAATAATGTAACACTATCAACTTAGGTTATATTTCACAAAAATAGATTGATTTCTCAGACTTGTAATTTGATATTTTCAATTCAAATATATATTGCTTTTCTTGATAAATATCTTTTCCATGTTCGTATGTTTTTTTTATCTTTTTTTCTATAATTTAATAAAAAAATCATATCAATTCGATTTATTAGTTCTAATACTAACATTTTTAAAAATTATAGCTCATTTTTCTTTATTTTTAAATTATGAAAAGACTTATATCAATATTTAGTGACTGATTGCAGAAAACTCAGAACAGAAATGCCTGGAGACATATGAGTAAGGCTATGGTTCAGCAGTTGACAGAAACAGCTGCATAAGTTAGTAGGTAATATCAAAAAATAACGTGTATTAGAATTGTATCGAAAAACAGATAATTCAGAGTTGTTTAAAAAATTATTATTGGGTCTTGTTTTTAAAATTTCCATTTATAATTTGTTTAAACAAAATGTCTCTAAGCTTTCAACTTACTTCTACTGGATATAGTTTTTTAACTAAACTGTTTTAAGTTTTTTTACCTCAAGTAACAAGAACCTAGTTTTTTCATACCCTAGATCCTAATCCATCTATGGTCCACTTATTGGCGGTCTTTATAATTACTTATAGGCAGACCTATATACAGATATCACGACATATTTTGATTGACTATTTTTCTAACAGTCATTTAATTTAAATGTTTTAATTGGTAATTATATAAAGAAGAAAGCTTACATGTTAATTACACGTAGCTTATCTGCTGGCTCTCCCACTTGTGGGATGTGCCGTCTTGGTGTCGTAGATGGTGGTATCGATAAGTCAACTTTTTAAACTCGCCTTGTTATGATTTTTTGTACTTGAGTTGGAATATTATACAAATAACTGTATTGATTGACCCGGCTATGTCGGATGAAGAGGACCAGCAATAAAAATAATACTCCATCGATTCTATTTATAAACTTCGTTGTCTGTCGAGCCTGGCCAAGCTGTAAACTGTCTCCAACTGATGTAAAAATTAATATCATATTTTTTTATATGTTTGAAAAACTTAGTCGTAACATGAAAAAGAAAAGTAAAAAGTTGTGGCATATTTATAAAAAACGTTTCCCATTTTTTCCACCGTATACATGGCATAATAAACCTGCTGATATATTAAAAGTAACGAGGTATAAAAAGGGTACGTTTTAACCTCCCCCTCCCCTCTGCTTCACCTTTACAATAAAATAAAACCAAACATGTAAACGCCAAAGATCATAGGCATAATTCTAATTTATAGAGCTATTCTTACAGTACCTTTTTAAGGCGTTTAGGAAAAAAAAAAAATTTTTAATATTCTGAAAACACATGTTCAACAACATTAATCAAACTCTTAATACGGTGTGAGTACCTACTATCTGAAGATGTCTATTTTTACTAATTTATGTTATTTCGGATGAAAAACGTAGGTACCTACGTGATAATGCGTTTGTTTGTAATGATAAACGAGTTAAGCTTTTTATAAAACTTATAAAACATAATAACTTTCCATTTTTCATACGCCACGTATACGTAGTACAGTAGACTCGATTTCAGAACTTGTAAAAGATCTTGTTCTTTATTTTTTTACAACTCTTACAAAAATTAGTTGGAGATTAGTATTCTCATTTTTTTCTCTAAAATTTCATGTAGGTATCCTGTAAAAAACAGATGTTCTCGAAACATCGCCAATAAGACCTATTTAATCTATGCAAGTCAACAGTGAGGCATACCACCCATCTAGAATGTCTTAAGTTTTAATCGGCGCGGAGAGGATAAATTGCATGTTTGATATATGGTCTGCTGGTTATCCCTCCTTGTGGAAAATATCGAACGACTACCAAATTATTTTATTCAAATGTTTAACTAGGTATCTATTCTTAGTAGGCCTATGTACCGACTTACATGTTATAGCGTTTGCAATTAGGTAGGCGCATTTGTAACCAATCAATAGTTAGGTAGGTACTGTAACAATATAGGAAATATATATTTTTTATTTCCATGCATAATTTTTTTTTAATAGAAAATAAGATGACGAATATAACAATATGAAAATAGAATGCAACGTTAAACATTAAAATAATTAATTTTTCTGAAAAACTACCTTTTTGTCATTTTCAATAAATTTTTGAAATAATATAATTATATTTCCAAAGAAAAACGCAATCATTTCAAGATAAGTTTCATAAACTTTAACTGTTGTTAGGTATTTATAAAGGTTTCAAAGAATTGTTAAATAAGTGTGTATAGGAAGTACCTACACTAATATGACGGTGGTTTTCATTATGCGAGGCTTTTGTTTCGAATAAGAATCATGATCGTGGTCGTCATATACCTAATTTCAGAATAACTAAATATGTTTCATTAGAACAGAACCATCAATAAATTAGGTGTTATTTAACCTTAAATACATTAGGAAAGTACCTATGCAACTATTTTTTTTGGTAAATAACAACAATAAGACGATGAAATTTACAATATGTAGGTATATAACATAACATAACATGAATAGACAATTCACACCGATCGAACTAGTCCCAAACTAAGATTTGATCTTGTATTATGGGTACTTATACGACGATACACATATATACAATGCACTGAACACATATACATGTAACACGCAGACCCAGGACAATTTGAAAAGGGCATTCTTCATTTTGCCCTGGCCGGGAATCGAACCCGGGACCTCTTGGCTCAAAGGCAAGTGCATTAGCCTCCGCGCCTGACCAGTCGGACACACCCATATAATATATGTACATATTATATATATATGTACATATTATGTACATAATAGATATTTAATTTTTAAATGTATTATTTTCTTCATACAAATTACATATATTAGGGTGTAACTCTATCATTCATCCTTTTTATGGGGAATATTTCATTCAAAATCGTATGAATATGAATATATCTCGACTGATATAGCGTTTTATGATATGTTAATCCTGGAAAAGCAGTTTCTTCAGTCTGTTTATTATAATATAAAAGCATCATTTACTAACTCCTGAATGTATGAAACCTATCGTACTCCGTTTTAAGGTTTATTTCCTTATTTTCTTTAATACCTACCTACTAATAATTATTATCCTATAAATGTTTCTTGCAGGAAGTTATTTATTTAATATATTGCACATGTTTAACTAGAAATAATTTATTTTACACACATATTATAATACAAGTCACAATACATAGGCAGGAAACTAGAAATACTTGTGTTTGACAAGTGTTTTGTGCAAACAACAAGCGTTCCTACTTGAAGGCAGTGACGATTTCCGCCTTTCGTCAAGTCTTAGAGTTTGGAAAAGGAAATGAGAGTTCTTCAAAGCAATTTCCAGCAGGATACGTACTTTGAAATAATATCAGCATAAAACATTCCCAAATGTCTCCAAAGATATGGGATTGTTCATTGTTGAAAACAGTGTTGCTGTTGATTTGTTAAATAAGTTACTCATTATTTTAGGCGCTACTCTTTTTTCAGACGGAAATTAAAAAGTGTGATTGTTTGCAAAGTGCTCGTATTAAAATTATCATCATCATCATCATCTCCGTCGGTCCCTCAATCCTGAGGATCGTGACCATCATGCTTCGTTCTGTAGACCATCTGTTTCCATGTTGAGCGATCCTCCGCCATGCGCAAGGCCCCGTGAACTGAGTTATTTATTATATTGAAAAATTACAAATTAATTAAAAACGTGTAACGTAAATAAGTATAAGTATGTTATACATAGGTGTAGATATATATGGTAGGTGTAAATGTAATTTTACGAACCTAGGATACGGTTGTTAAATAAGATAATTTAAAATGAATTATAATAATAATAATAATAATAAGAACACTTTATTGATCAGAAAAAAAGAATCATGAGCAATTGGCGAGCTTATTGCCTGGACGCAATATCTTCCAGCTAACCAAAATAATGTGTGATACTATGTTTACTATACTAATACGATACTATACTAATTATTTTAAGGTTAAAAGCATCTTATTTAAAATTCCATAGGTTAGACCAAAAAATATATACCTACTGTATGTATAAAGTTGAATAGAATATTTTTCTAGTTTATAAATTGTATTTTTACATACTAACACCTAGTCATTTTATATTTTACAAAACTGTATGTTTGCAAAATTTGACAAAGAAAACATATGCGATTCAAAATTAAGCTTGAATCAATTAGCAAACTTAAAATATTTGTGTTTCGATGGTCATCGTATTGATTTGCATAGTATTCAAATTTCTAGTACGATTAAAAAAACACAAAATCTAAAAACCTGAGTATTAATTCCATGTTGCTATTCGACATTGATATTGATCCGTGTTCAAACTACGCCCTTGATTTTATCAGCGATTAAAATTCACCTTAAACTATACATAATATATACGTACGTAGAAAATACAGTTTTTTGCGACATAGAATAGACAAGGATGGGTTCGAATACTTTATCCAATTTAAATTTGCGATTTCGTCGCCATGTTCGATCGCCATGATGGAACAACTACACGCCACGACTTCTCTAACAAATTAGTTTTCAACTTTGATGTCTCACGAAAAGTACTTATTGAAGTCATTTTTTGTGAGAAAAAATCCACAGATCCGAAGAAAAATTTTATGTAAATAAACTTTGAGCATTAATCCGTCAATTTATTACAAAAAACTTGTTATCTTTCGTAATATCACGTGTAACCAGAGAACGTTCGCTTGTAAGAATACAAATTATGTGGTCGATACTGAAGGGGAGCTCTGCCGTATATTGGGAAATTTATGTATTATAGACATGGATTCAAGAATATTATTAATTTATGCTTATAAAAATTATTATTATAGACAAAAAAATCATTTTTAATTGAAAAATATTTTTGTTTAACAGTTCTCACATTCATTGTGATATTGGATTATAATTATATTATTACATTATAAATCCTGATTCAACGATATGAAGAAGCATCATTTATGCCTCCAATTTGGATACCTGGTTTAAAACTTATTTTTTTATATCTATAGGTTTTTTATTATTTGTGATTATTCTAACTTGAGGAAATAAATTAATTTGAATTTTAAAGATTCAAGGAACGTAAAATGGTAGGTACCAACAAAAAAATCAAATTATATTATCGTTATCACCATATTAATATTATATCTGCCTAACTTTTACATTAGGTAGGTATATTTTATTTTAGTGGATATAATTGTTTTTACGAAAAACGGAGGATCGGAGTCGCTGGAAGCATTTTGTCCACACCTATACAAACTATCCGCCAGGATCACGATCCTCCGGTCTGAGGGAGCGACAACAAAGAAAGAAGAAGTATTTTTTGTGTATATATTAATTACAACTAGAGGGTTACTCCCGGGAATTCCCGGGCGGGAATTCCCGGGAGAAAACCCTCTAATTTTTATTTCCCGTTTCCCGGGAAAAAAACGAATCCTTTCCCGGGAAAAAATACAAATTATTAGTCATGCAGATTGCCATACCGATACCGAAATCTTTGTGTAGTTAACTGTAATAGTCGTGATAAACTTGTAGAAGCTGACGAATATTTTGATATGAAAATATGAAAAATAATATTAATTACCAATATAAGTGTTATACTTTAAAAAAAAACTTAATTATAGCTTCAATGTATTCGTTTGAAAGAAGCATAATTATTCTAAATATAATTCGAAATCGGAGGTGTGTTTGGCCGACAATGTATAAGAATCCTACAATTTTTCATGTTTTTTTTTACATATTTCGAAAAGTTAGATAGTTCTTAAAAATATTAGTGTCATTTTTTTTTGTTTTATTCATGGATATTAACCGATATAAAAAATCTTTTTTTGTCGAAATTTCTCATTTTTTAAAGTCAAAAATCTTTAAAAAGCTTTGCCAAAATCCATAACATTTTTTTTGCTTGACAGGATGATCAAAAATTAAAAGTTTTTTTTTTTTTTTTAAAAAAGTTATATCTGGGTTTTGTTATAAACCCAAATACAACCTTATACTCCTTTCACAGTAAGCTAAAAGCTTGTGTCGTAAAAGGGGAGTTTGCCGGCACCTGGGATCGAACCACGGACCCCTTGTTCACGAGGCCGAGACTCTACCTCCAGGCTACCGACGAACTCTATATTTTGTAAACAATTTTTATTTTGATATAACATAGAGTACCTTAATAAATCTCGTCAGTCAGCTATTTAGTTTTTTTTAAGCAAATTACTTATATTGGTAACAAAAATTTGATTTTTTTTATCAAATCAAAATGTTTGCAAGGGTCAACAAGTTATGAGAGTTTTTATACCAAATTTGTTGAAAATTGAATATTTATAAATATAATAATGAATTTCCCGTTTCCCGGGAACAAAAATAATCCGGGAAAAGATACCCTCTAATTACAACAATATAAAACTTTGGCTTTTCACAAAAAACTTAAATTAGTCTTGTAAAAAAATAGCTAAGTGTAGGTTTAATTTGCATAACTAAATATGTACACGTATTTCTGCCGTTTTTTTCCAATCCTAGTATGCCCTTTATTATATACACAAGAAATACTCGGTCAAACTGTGTAAATAATGAAGATTTATTATTGTATTTGGTTAATTACGTCGCACCCAAAATCTTTCACTGATACCAATTCATCCATTTACTTGTCTACGCACGTATAATTTATTATACCTTACCTTAAAAAGTATGTACACAGTTTAATATTCTTTTTTTGTCTGGTGAGGATAAAACATTCAAAGAACCTTTTTCAAAATCAATATATATTTTAAACTCAGACATATCTGACCTTTGTGTTATTATGATATTTTATTTAAATATTTTAAAATGTTCATCAGATTCAATGCTTCAAAATTCTGCTGAATCTTCTGAAAATGTAGTTAACATTAGGTATATGTTAAATTTTCAAAAGTCATTCGCCATACTATTATGCACGATTGTCACTTATTCTACGTTCTGCAAAATCTGTGATTTTTATTTATTTATTTAAACTAAAAAATACAGAAAATATGACAATCTTCTCAAGGTGGAAGCTAGCAGACTAAATACAAGTAATAGACATGGTAGTCGTCCTATGCGTGAAAACTTAAAGAAAAGAGTGGTAAGTGTAGGTATGACGGTAACAGTCGAATTTCCAACACTTTTAACAATACATCGTTCCTTTAACAACAAATTTAGAACATTTTAAATGCCGATATAAGTGGTAGTCCAAATGATGCTAAATCGCTCTAAAGTGTTTTTATTTCATAAAAGCGTTGAAGCGCAAAAGAACAATACTCATCCGAAGTATACCTATATTATTTTTGTTTATTTATTGTCACAGCGAGAATATTAGATATATTGTGTTAGATAAATCAGTGTGATATGATTGAGAAATGGGATTGATATCAAGGTTATTCTGAAACAATATGTTGTTGCTATCATATGTTATATTATTATTTTTAAACAGGGTTACCTGAAGTCTTGCAGTATTAGGAATTTTAACTCAATAATTGCATAACTTCGCACCTCCGATTTGTGATATTTTTTTTAAATCCAGAGTAAAAATTGAACACTTTATCTATGGCCGAGATCAAAAATAAGTGTTTTCATTTTGATGCTAGTTTTTTTAATGACATTATTTTGCCTAAAGTATTTACAAACACACTTCAGGTATGTGTTTGTTAATTTCAGGTGAATTAAACAAACGTCGTGAACTTAATCAAGTCGATATTTATAATTATTTTACATACATATGTATTAGTGATGTAACGATTGTGATTTTGGATATTCGCGAATGCGAATGCGAATATTTGTTGCCGACATTCGCGAATGCAAATGCGAATAGCGAATTTCGACTTGCTTAAATTTCTACAATATTGCTCAAACATTAAAATGTCTACCCCCCCCCCCCCCGTCGCCGAATTTTCAAAATGGTATAGGAATTAAAAATATTTCAAAACTCCTCGGTTTTGTTAAAGAATATTTTCTTGCAGTACCTTTTTCTACAATGTACCGGGTAAGTATCGCTACTTTTACCGAATTACCGATACTTGATTATCAAATTTTTTGTCTTGATTTTATATTGGCACGAAGAGGACAGTTTGCATATTTCTTACATGCAGCTGATCTGCTGGCTACCCCACTTGTGGGATATGCCGTGATGGTATAGTATAGTATAGTATTATCAAAATAATATTCGCAAAACATTCGCATATTTTTTGCGAATGCGAATACTTTGAAATGTGCGAATATTCGCGAATGCGAATACGAATATTCGTTACATCACTAATATATGTATATTCTTATAAACTCGTACCATCCTTCAAAAAGTGTTTTTTTTTAAGTTACACTAAAAGTAGATATATAAATGTAGGTATATATTTTTAACTTTACAATATGATTAACTGATTACTTTATGCAGTGGAACAGACTTCAGAAGTCCTGAATCGATTTATTAGAAAAAATATAACAAGATCCGGACTAACAAGCCGAAATTGACAGCCCTAGATATCCTAACCCCAGTATTGTTTCTCTCGTACAATAATAAACACAGAGAGATATTATTGTTATTAATTATTGTGAAATCATTCAATGTTCCCAACACAATGGATCGTTACCCGCGTCAGAGCAAATGAGAAACACAACAGAAAGGCTAATCAATGCCACTTCCTAACAAATGCGAAATGAGCAAGCCTTATAATATACATAGAATACGTACCAAATAATACATTGCCTATTATGCATACGTACCTACTTACTGAATTACACAGACTGAAAAGGTTGACTCGTATAAATTATTTCATTTATAAAGTAAAACCTAAATTTTAAGGGACGTAAGTCCCTATGCCTACATAATATATTATTGTTCCTTTTAAATTTACTACAAAATAATAGATATCTCACTCTTTTCTGCAAGTTTTCGAGTGCTCCGCCAGAGGAAAATATTCATAAATCATAACGTATAAGATATTTCACATTTTTAATATAACGGATGTTATCATCCGTTATATTATATTAACGGATGATAATATAATGGATGTCTTCATTTTTATGCAGACATCCATGATTGAAGTTCGTAAAGACTTCTCCGGCTACGTAGGTAGGCGGAGGATCCGCAAATAAGCGAATCTTTCCCAGCCCAAGAACACCCTGCTTCAGGAGGCGATCTAGACTATAGGACACGGAAAACCCTAAATAAACTAAGATCTGGTGTAGGAAACTGCCGTGACAATAGAGAGCGATGGGGCTTCCTACAAGAAGAGTCCGGAGGATGTGACTGTGGGCAGTACAGACCATGCCACACTTGTTGGAGTGCCATTGTGCCCTGTGACATGCACTATGGAGAATATTTTTGACGCATCTCCACCTGCTGTGCGTTTTGCACAGTACTGGAGATCAGTTTGATTGGTTTTTTTCTGGATTTCGACACGATAAATTAATAATTTTTATGACAAAGTAGAGACGACAAGCATATTTATCACAAAACGGCGCAAACTAAGTTGTCTAGAATATTATTATTAAATTCATTACATGCAATATCTTCACTAATTACCCAAGTAATGCATACTGGCTTGATGATGTTAATTGAAATATGATTGTGTATAACATTTAAAATAAGATTGATGCAGACAACAAAACTGTCTGGAGAAAAAAATTATTTGATTATAAAAAATTATACACAATAACTAATATAATATTATAAATACCTCATTCTCTGTACATTTACATTTGGTATATTTTTCGTTACAAAATATTTCGAATATAAAAAATATCTACACGAACACAAATAATAAAAGATACCTACCTACCTAGATAAATGTTCGTAATACATAAGTACCTAAACGATTTTTTGACAGTGTCCGTAAAAGTAAAACGAACGTAACAAAGCGATGGTCATGTCAGACGTGAATATATTTTAGACAATAAACAATAAATAATTATATTATCCTTGTTTCGGAACAGACGGACGTTCGTCTTCCTGATTTATTGTGTAAATTATTATTTTGTACTTTGAACTACTACTGTATTCACATAAATATTCTAAACTAAGGCTCGCATTTACACTTAATGTCTTGCTTTTGACCACACTAACAACTCTGTAGGTTTCAAGTATACATAACGAACATAATATTTACTTACAACGATATTTTTATATGTTTGCTCTTTACATACTCCACTTGACATTAACCATATACAATGTATTTAGTTTATATCAGAAGGTGCGTTACAAAATTTTTCTTTTTCTCTGCGATGTCAAGACTCCACCATTGTAGGTGATAAATATTTTTTCTTATTTCTATTAACCTCTCCATTGTTTTATGTAATTATTTTCCATATTTCTTTACTCGTTCATTTTTTGCTAATGTGTTTTCTACATATCTTATTGGTTATAAATATTGGTCTTACTGAAGACACGATTTCTTCAATTGAACCACAGAGCATTTGATATTGTTAATATAAATTGAATTTCCTAATTCCAATGCAAAGTTATCATGGATAATACAGTTAAGTCGGAAATAATATGTACATTCGACTTGTGAATATTCATTTAGATAGTTTCCCTTTTGCTTGTCTGGTAAATTTATCCATAGCGAATATAGAAACATGGAAAGGTTTATAAAACGAAATCACATATTAGTAAAATATATCTTTTCCTTAAATAAATACAATAATTCAAGGTGTCATACATAGTTACGATTACTAATAACTTGTATGAAAAGCTCTATGCTCTTATCATGCTTGACCCATGGGATTGTAGATCATGAAAATTATAGAAAGATTATTAAATTACGAACTAAACCTTTTGACCAATTACCACTAAATACACTCGAACTTTCAAACATCAGATACATTACATTTATATTATATTTATGTTGGTGTACTTCAGCATATTAAATTAGTACGGGCACAAGAGATACATGACTGTGTTTAACAAACATACAAAATGTTGTAAGTACAAATAAACTAACTTATATACCTACCTACCTACGATTAAGCATAATATATAAACTAATTTTGGCCTTTGTTGTTCAAATGTTCATGTTATTTCAATGACATTGCACATTCAAACATTGGCCTAGATTAAAAGTAATCTCTCAATTTTTACGTTATGGTTTCAAGGCAGTTCAGTCTTGAGCCTCCACTGAGAATTACAACAATCAGGTAGGATGGAGCCGTCCTTTCCCCGGGCCTCGGTATCGTTGGGCTTGTCTCCCAACATACTTAAAGTGACCGACTGCAAACAGAAACAGGATAAAGCCTCGGACACTTGGACCTCTACAGGGGAGGGGTCCATTTACATGTAGCCCCCCTGACCATAAGAACTTGGACCGAATAAGGAAATTGAAAATCGGAACATACAATGCGAGGACGCTGAGGCATGACAAGGAGTTGGTTGCCGCCAAGATAGCGAGTGACTATGGGTTAGACCTGCTAGGTGTGTCTGAGGCACGTCTTTTGGATTGTGGTAGGAGTGAGGCGGGGAACTATTCCATGATTCACTCTGGCCACAAGACAAAACACAAGCATGGTGTCGCCTTGCTAATGAGCAAACGGGCCGCCGGCTCGCTTCTTGATTGGGAACCCATCTCCGACAGGCTACTACGCGCCTCGTTTAGGGCAACGGGTGACCCGTTGACGGTACTTTTGTGTTATGCCCCCACAGAGGATGCGGAGGGGACGGTCAAGGACAGTTTTTATGACTGTCTGGCAGCCGTCACATCCAAAATTCCTAAAAGGCATAGGATCGTTGTGATGGGCGATTTCAATGCCAAAGTAGGCAACGACCCACTAAACGGTCCTGGCGTAATGGGGGGGCATGGCATGGGGGTGCTAAATGACAACGGCTCCCGTCTTATAGAATACGCAACACTCCAAGGACTCCTTATTGGAGGAACACTGTTTCCTCACAAGGATATCCACAAATACACGTGGACCTCACCTGATGGACGTACCAGAAACCAAATTGACCATCTTTTGGTTAAGGCCCGAGACCGCTCTGATCTACAGGATGTCAGGACATTTCGTGGAGCGGACCTGAAAACGGATCATGAGCTCCTTGTCGGAGCCATGAAGCTAAGGTTCAATAAATTTGCAAGACCAGCTGCACCGCGAGTGTTTGACGTCTGTGGGTTGGGGAATATTCGGTCTCGCATGAAGTATGAGGCTGAGCTGCACCAAGGATTTGAACTCTCTCGGTATCTTTCCGATACTGACTCAGTAGAGTCGGCCTGGGAGGAGTTCCGGAGAGTAGTGAAGGCTGCAGCGGTTGCGTCCATTGGGTTCAAAGAGAGGAACAAACCACCATGGATGTCTATGGAGTCCTGGGGATATATTCAAGATCGCCAAAAAGTCAAGATACTCAGAGATGCTGAAAAGTCCCCTACGAAACTGGAGGCCCTAAGAAATTCGTACAGAGAGCTAGACCGCCTGGTAAAGCACTCTGTGCGCAAAGACAGACGACGTGATGTCGAAGCCAAAATACAGCTTGCACAAACTGCCGCGGCCAGGAATGACTCGAAGACTCTCTTTGAAATTACCCGCATGTTGGGAGGAAGAGGTCAGAATAAGACTGCTGACTCAATTAATGATAGCAGTGGAAACCTGATCTCTGCCCCTGACTTAGTAAGAGGAAGATGGAGAGAACACTTTGAGTTCATTCTAAACCGACCGGACCCCTCCTCACCTTTTGATGTTGGCAATGAGGATAGCGACCTAGATATCCCACAGGTATCTGGGATAGCCGAAACCCCCCCAACACATGAGGAGATTGAGGCAGCTGTAAAAAGGCTAAAAAACAACAAGGCCCCAGGTGAAGATGGAATCCACGCAGAGCTCCTTAAGTATGGCATGAATGCGCTTATCCACCCACTGTACCATCTCTTTAACAAGGTGTGGAATGAGGAGCTCTGCCCGAAAGATTGGAGAAATGGATCCATCGTGACACTTTTCAAGAAGGGAAACCCACAGGAATGCGGAAATTACCGTGGCATCACACTACTTAGTGTGCCTGGTAAAGCTCTCTCACAAATCATATTGAGTCGCATTCAAAAACCAGTGTTGGCATCTCTGAGAAAGCAACAATGCGGGTTTGTACCTGGCAAGTCCTGTGCGGACGCAATTTTTTGTGCCAGATGTGTACTCCAACAGTCGCAAGAGTTCAACTCACCGCTTGCATGTTGCTTCATTGACTACGAAAAAGCTTTTGACAGCCCCCACAGACCAACCATATGGAAAATACTGGCCGCGTATGGCATCCCGCCCAAGGTGGTTACCATGATCAAAGCCCTGCATATGGACTCTGAATGTTCTGTCAGAACATCAAGTGGTCCAACTGACACCTTCAGGATCACCACTGGAGTCCGGCAGGGCTGTATATTGGCACCTTTTATCTTTGCCATAATTATGGACTACCTGCTCAGAAAATCTATTCTGGGCCCTGGCGGTGTGCCTTTATCACAGCGTGAAAACAGTGAGACGTCTGTGGGAGTGCTGCACGATCTTGAATATGCGGATGATCTAGCCCTTTTTGATACATCTGTGGACGGATTACAGTGCAACGCTAATGCTCTTTATGAAAATTCCTTGCGCCTTGGCCTTCGTATCAACGCTGGTAAAACGGAGTACATATGTAATAGTACATGCACGAGTACTCACACCCCACTAATGGTTGGCAACTCCCAAATATCTCAGGTTAGTAAATTCAGGTACCTGGGAGCAACCATAACGCCAGAGGGTGATCTCCGGTCGGAATTACCAATCCGCATAGGAGCAGCTAGCGGGGCTTTCAACAACATGAACAAAGTTTGGAAGGCGTCTGGACTCAGCATCAGGACAAAATGTCGCTTGTTCAATGCGTGCATCATCCCAATCCTTCTATATGGCTGCGAGTCTTGGCACTTAACCAAGGCTCAAGAGCGGAAGATACTAAGCTTTGAAAACAAGTGTCTTAGAAGGATTTTGGATGTCAGATGGTATGAACATGTTACAAATGATGCTGTGCGCCGGCGCACCCAGCAGAGACCTGTAATCTCCGTAATACAAGAGAGACGATGGTCCTGGCTGGGACATGTTTTGAGAATGCCCAATGATAGTTGGCCAAAAAGAGCACTGTTTTTCCGTCCGCAGGGGTTCCGTCGGCCCGGGCGTCCCTCTTTCACAATACACCGTTCCTATGACAACGATATCAGAGCGCAAGGAATGTCGTGGGAAGAGGTGACGCAATTGGCACAGAGACGCTCTGAATGGAGGAGGCTGGTTTCTGCCCTGTGCTCCCGAGAGGAGCGTTGAGGGCGATGATGATGATGATGATGATGATAAACTAATTATTATTTAAACTTTCTTTCAACCCAGCTTCATCGAGAAATTAGTCGTCATCGACTTTTACCGAAAAGGTTGCATTCATAAAGCATATATTCGTTATATATTAAAAGCCCCGCTAATATTAAGCTTGGTAAGAGCAATAATAATTTTAGAGGTAGGTATTTATTTAAAGCTGTAATATTTCACACCGTCTGTAATAATTTCGGTAATTAATAAAATACATTGCCAGAGAAAGAAATAAGCAAGTTCTTCAAGCTAGAGTGCCTAGGGATCTTTGGAAGATTTACCTATGCGGGTTCATGACCATCTAGGACTAGTGAAAAAATATGGGATAAATGTATGTACCTATGTTAAGTTTTTTTCATTACTCAAAAACTAGTTCGATGGATGCAAATTTATAAAGAATTTATTGATTTTCCTGTTATCTTTTTGGTAAATGTCTCTTAAGGGAATAAATAGTATTTCAAAAGAAAGTATGGTATCTATTTAATTTTAATATTTTAGTTAACACTTATCTATATACATTTGATATTGATTTCATCTATTTTTTTTTAGATTTTATATTATGACGTGAATAATATGTCCAAGAATTGATAAATTGTACAGTGTCTTTGAGTTTCGGCACGTAACGGGCATTTTAATGTTGTTTTAAAAATATAAAAACAAACATGCTTGTGAACTAACTTAAATATACAATTATTGAGTGGAGTAGTTTGGATGAAGGGATTTGAAAATTTTGCTCATTTTCCCATTGGACGGACCTTCAAATTGCATATATTATTATATCGTTAGCTTAATCCTATATGGTGCTATTATTAGTATATAGTAGGAACTAAACATTTTCATTAAAAGTTCATTAGGGCCTGGTAGTACGCACTTATTCCTAGGCGCCATGTGTAGCATTTGCCATGCCACACTTAATCTAATGAAAATTACCGTAATAATCAAAGTTTTTCGATAGATAGTAGACTCATTCTATATTTAGGCAGTTATCACATACAAAGAGCATCTTTAGTAGACAGGGAAGGTATTTTATGTGTTTTTTTTTTGTTCTGTCAAATATAATATTAAGGATGGCTAAATAACGGAGATCACTCTGAGCACACTATACGAGACAGAATGATGATAGAATGATTATAATGGTTAAGATCCTCAGAGCTGAAGGAAAGACGGAAAAGTTTGATGAATCAAGAAGTTTTCTTGTTATAAGTTATTCAATTGATAATTTAAGTAATCAGTGATTGAACAGATTACGAGTTCGTTAATCTTTTATTCACCTGGGAAGAACAATTCTACCTTATCTTCTACGGAATAATAAATAACATAAATGTTATTATTCAGAGAGGAGCTGTGCGTTGTTACTTTCATGATAAATTGACCAACTTCTCCTTGAAAATATCTTCCTTAATAGAATATTCAATATTGATGTTTAATATTTTGGTTGGCTTCCACGTATTACACACATTGATGTAAGATATAAACGGAATAAATGCTGCGGAGATACGATCACTGAGAAGAATGGTTGGTAAAATGATATTTCGAGATTTAGCGGATGCGAGAAGAATGTTGCAGATAGAATGCGTACCTATAATAATTTAGTTACATAGGTTAGGTTAGAATAAGTAAGTTGCATTGTTTTGAAAGAGTGAAAGAGTGTGCATTTATTTGATTTAGGGGGGTGTGAGAAAGCACAGATGCCTAAGAACAACTTGATTAAAGCAGGTGGCTAAAATTATAAAGGACAGCCGGGTGTTAATATAAGAGAGAAAGGCATGCACAGATGAGAAATTCTATGAAAGAAAATGTTGGGTTTTCTCTGACTACTCCATTTAGGATACAGCGTGATGGTATGGCACAGTATGTAAGACGTATCAACGTAGGCGTAATATCTTCTAACTATATGATTAAATTGAAGTTTCACTTACTTCCTTATTTGTAAGCAATACATAATATCATCAACATCAATATCTCGTTAGTAACACAATATGCGACGGAACAAAATTCATACCTACTACAAATCTTAGAGTTAATTTTATACTGATTATAATTATTTCACTCTGTTTCAAGTATATCTAGTAACCTCAAACCGTAATTTAAAAAACTGTAGAAATACTGCAATATGATTTGTTTTCAAATCTTTTCAGTAGGTTTTACAATATCCTGTGAAAATAAACATTCGTATAACATGATGTATACTATTCTACATCTTTAGTTCAGAGGAAACGTTTGAAACACGTCATGAATGTCTTGTTTTCATAGCATAGAGAGGACAAACCATATAACCTACACACATAAAGTTTGCGTACTGGTTACATTACATTATCTTTCTTTTACAAATATAAGTATCAAAAAGGGGATATCGAGTTTGTGGTTGAACAAACTTCTATATAATAATAATAAACTTTATTGTACAAAATATTTCTATAAAAATAAAAAGGTTACAACATGGTATAAACGAATAATTTTGCACAATGGGCGAGTTTATCACATGGACGCGATATCTTCCAACTTCTTCTTCTTCTTCTTCAAGTGCCTTGTCGGGTCCCCCCAACGTTGGCGATCACCTCGGTGAACATGCCTCTGTCCTGCGCTGCTCGGAACAACTCTTCCACACTTCGGATGCCGATCCCCTCCCTTATGTTTCGCAGCCAGGACATCTGTCTCCTACCGGGACCTCGGCGTCCCTCAATTTTCCACTTCAATATCAGTTGGAGAAGGTGGTATTTTTCTCCACGTTGAACATGCCCCAGATGTGAAACCTGCAATGACAGCAATCTTCCAACTACCCAAAATATATACCTAATCAGTGAATAAATTATTGCATTGTATTTTTATAGTATTAACGGGCCATTTCCGTATATTCAAATTTTCAATCATGGAAAAATATTATATTATTATGAAAGATCGTGAAATATAATCAATTTATTGAAAACGTACATATAAATAATTAATTTATTGTTACTTATTTATGACTATTATTAGATGGAAGAAATCGCTATATAGTGATAATCTCGCTACTGCACATCATCACATTTTTTCTTATGTTAACTGCTCTGTTGATTTCGTTATATGAATGATGCTGTGCAATAAGAATAAAATAAATAAATAAAAAAATTAAATATCAATACCTACGTTCACATTGCTAGGGAAAACTTATTTAGAGTCGCGTAAAAATAGTTGTTTCAGTCGAAATTTCCATCATACGAGTAAAACTATAACAAAATCATAGTGATGTTTGTTCATTTAACATAAACATCATTTAGTACATATTTTAATAACATCATTTTTATGCTAAGCATTGGTGAGCTTAATGACTATAAAATATTTAGTATACAGATTCAATATACACAAGTGTATAGGGATACAGTATTTACGAGTTTATTTATTAATGTCATAAAATAAAATTATGATTTATATCGTATATGGGTACTTGTAAAAAACGTATTATACCGTGCTCGTATTAAAATGCACCTCCCAGTGTAAATTCTTCTTTATTATACCTGTTAAATTATTTATGGCGTTTTGTTGAGGAAATGAAACGATTCCGCAAACTGTGTTTTTTTTTCACCATCTCTGGCTATTTTGAATAAATATTATTATTTTTAAATATGCTCAAAAAACAAATGCTTAAAGAAATATTTTTCTGTACCTATTCATGTTTATATTTATATCTCCTCACATTTTTCTTAATAAAAAAAATTGTCGAACCATTTCGCAAGAAACGTTAGATGTTGCATCTATCTTGAAGAGATGAACAAGATATTTCTTGAACTACAAAATCTGGGAAAGAAGATTTAAAAGATTTCAAGGAAAAACGACACAAAAGGGAATATGTGAAGAATTTAATAAAAATTGAAAAAAAAAACATTTCAAATAGTGTGGTACATTAATTTTAAGCACTTAATCGCTCTTAAACATTTTGAAAAGTTTTTTTTTGTAACTCTTCCAGAAGGAAGAATAAGATTTTTTTACTCTGTAATGAAGTGAAAACTCTGGATGATTGCTTCTTAGGTAGGTATATAAATTACTATGATCAATCATAAAAAACGAAGTTAAATTAAAGGTAAAAGAGACTCAGCAAAAAACTCAATACCTTTGTAAAGGTTGGTGAGCTCAATTTGAACAAGGTCTTCCTATTCTATTACCTTACCAACCTATATAAAATAAACCTCTTTCATGAGGTAAACAATTGAAATATTTAAAATGATTTCAACATCTGTTATTCTGAACGAGACAGCTTTTGAAAGTACCTTGAGTATTTATTCGAATGCGATGTTATTTATGGAACACTCTTTACTCACTTATACACTCTTTCTCTCTCTCTATCTTAAGGCACCCTTATCCCTTTTGTTTCGAGGAAGTGAGTAGAGTTGGGAATAACGGCTCTTTGAAAATAATGGAACATAAGCGACTGTTATTTATTTATATTCTGTTATTAGAAAAGCTACCGTTATCACCCCCCCCCATAAAAAAAAAAAAAAAAAAAAAAAAAAATTACCTGGTTGTGTTCAAATTTTTTTTATCTGGCGACGAACAATAATAAGATACGCAAGATTAAACGCGCAAATAAAAAAAGAAGTCATTTTAGATCTTAAACTCAGCGATGAGGTTTGTCCCCCATCCTGTCTTATTTTTTTGTCTGGCAACTTTTCTAATAATAATATAAATAGTTATAATTAAAAGATTAAAATAATCTCTTTTAAATTACATCAATAATAAAATTAACATAGTAAAAGATTTTTTTACTATATTAATTAGATTAAAAGTTTTTAATTTAATTTTATGAAAAATAAACATGTAAAATCATGTGGAGATAGTCCTTTGACCACTCAGGTGATAAAAGGGTTATGAATAATTATCTACCCGTATCTCGAACTCATAATACTTTTGTGTCAATCAACAGATGTCCGTAGTAGTACCGTTTTGAGGCGAAAAAAAGAACGCGTTCCTTTTCAAATAATACCTAAATATTATTTTCCATACTAAATTGTATCACCGCGTGATTTGGAACGTCATTGGTAATACCTAACCGGTCGTCCATAGTAAAATGTATGGCGGTGTGATAAGTAACACTATTATTAATATTTAAGTGATTTCCCATACAAAATTTGATATCTGTGATAATTCACGTCGTTCGGAACGAAGTAGCGGGTCGTCGTCAGAAATCACTCGATAATAGGGTGATGTGATATATCGATATTCTGCTACCAAGCTTCATAAAAATAATTTAATATATCATGCGTTCCTCGTTATAACGACCAACTCTAGAAGTGAGTTCCAATTCCCCAATACCCTTAAGTAGAGACTGTTCACCTCGTCCGTACCTAACTATTTTTAGATGTATCAAAAATATAAAACAACGATGTTGGAAAGGACAATGAATTGTTTTTTTTATTGTCGAGAATTTATGATATCTGTCACATTCTGTGTACCCACACAGACAAAAATATTTAAGTTTCAACAATTTTTTTTAAACATATAAATGAGTAAGAAAGTTTATAATATATTCCCGCAATACCACACACAATGTATTTAAAGTAAATTTGAATCGATGGACTTGTAGTGTCGATGTATTGGGTTAGTTGGAAGATATCGCGCTTCTGCGATAAACTCGCCCATTGCACAAATTTATTTGTTTGGTTCTGCAATGTTTGTGTTTTAATAATGTTTGTTTTTTTGTGCAATAAAGATTTTTATTATTATTATTATTATTATTGTAAGGCATTCTATTGCCTACAAAATGGTCGTCGACTTAATAAATAATGGATGTCGATGGATAAAATATTCACCAGTCTCAACGTCTCCGCTGTCTTGTAATTTTTTTTACTATTTTTCACGTTTATAAGGTGAAAAATAGTAAAAAAAGTTTATTATTTTAAATTAAATTATTTAATGTGTTCATGTGTATTTGTGTGTCTGTATGTATTTATATATGTATATTGTGTTATTAATGTTGTTGCACATTGCATGTACCACATAAAATTTGGTTCTCTGTTTGCTGTTTGGTCATTTGTTTTTTTTTATATTTAATGACATATAATTTTGTTAGACTTGTCACTGTTGTATTTATAAATGTTACGTATAATGTTTTTTATTATGTAATAGGCTTATGCCGTGAATTTAAGTAAATAAAATAAAATAAATAAATAAATAAATAAAATAAAATAAAATAAAATTAATAAATAAATAAAATAAAATAAAAAATAAAATTTATATCTCGTGGAAACCCCAGTAAATAATAGATCTCCTACTTTTTTGTAAGTTTTAGAGAGTTCTGTAAAAGGCAAATTTTCCTAGACCATCATGTTTTAAAACATTTCATATCTTCAATTCAGCAATGCTGTTTGCCACCCATTCTGAATGTCTCAAAAAAATTTAGCACGGAGAGGACAACTTTATATTTTACAAGCAGTTAGTCCGCTGGATGAAATATGAAATTTGCGGATGAAATATGTTTCTTTACAGTTGATAGTATTGATGGATTAATTTTCATTATAACTAAAACACTTTTTATAGATGAATTCACATTCCTAAAACAATGTTTTTTCATGAAAAAATTAAAACCGACTCACTTGTAATATGTAATACGTTCAAGGTCTTCATCTTACTATAATTGTAGAGTAGGTTTCATTTTTGTGGGTAGCCAGAACAAGTTGTAGAATATTTATATTATATTTTTCATAGAACGCAACTGAAGAAACTTCTTTCTGCTAAACAGTTATGATGCGGATATTATGATGAATTATAATAATTCTTTAGAAATGCATTAGAATATAATAAATTCAGAGTATAAATAAATCTTATCTGGAAAATTATAGTAGTAATAAAGTAGAATTTGATATAACTGCTTCTACTATAAAATACATTATATTTATTTAATAAGTTCTACACGTGTAAGTTCACATAAAATTACATAAGATGTTATTTACTACACAAGACAACTATCCCTCAAGGACATGTTACAAATCAAATTGTTTCTTTTCCAATACTGAATTATCCAATTCAATTTTATCATAAACTATAATAAAATATCTAATAAATAATCATCATCATCATCATCTCGCCCTCAACGCTCCTCTCGGGAACACAGGGCAGAAACCAACCTCCTTCATTCAGAGCGTCTCTGCGCCAATGGCGTCACCTCTTTCCACGACATTCCCTGCGCTCTGATATCATTGTCATAGGAACGGTGTATTGTGAAAGGGGGACGCCCGGGCCGACGGAACCCCTGCGGACGGAAGAACAGTGATATTTTTGGCCAACTATCATTGGGCATTCCCAAAACATGTCCCAGTCAGGACCATCGTCTCTCCTGTATTACGGAGATTACAGGTCTCTGCTGGGTGCGACGGCGCACAACATCATTTGTAACATGTCGCGTCGCATGTAGGCGTCTGGACTCAGCATCAGGACAAAATGTCGCTTGTTCAATGCGTGCATCATCCCAATCCTTCTATATGGCTGTGAGTCTTGGCACCTAACCAAGGCTCAAGAGCGGAAGATACTAAGCTTTGAAAACAAGTGTTTTAGAAGGGTTTTGGATGTCAAATGGTATGAATAAATAATACAGACAAATAATAACTTTGTTACGGCACAAGCTTTTAGCTTAGTGTGAAAGGTGTATAAGGTTGTATTTGGGTTTATAACAAACCCAGATATATATCTTTAAAAAAAAAAAATCTCATTAAAATACAGGTATAAATGGTACTTATTTAGGAGCTGCCTTTTCATTATTGGTTAATTAAAAATTACAAACTGTAATAAATATTTTTTTCTACTAGATGTCCTGATACAAATACATTTTGGCTTAATAATGATTGTACAGCACTTGGAATAAATTTTTAAAAGTTCATTTTAATAGAATTATTAATTAAAAATTAAACACTGTATTACTTTCGCTTTGAATAATATTTGACTCGGAAACCTTTCGGGTTTACAGTTTTTAAAACTTACAGTGTTTTATTTTTAATCTATATTAATTTTATCTTGGCTTAATTTACAGACAATTATTTCGAAATATGTAGAATATTAAATATCGTTTCTCATTTTTCTGATGAATCTGGGTTTCCTGTTAACTCAAATACAACCAAAAATTACTTTCATAATTAGCGGCAGTTTGTAATATCGTATAATTTAGGTACCTACTAGGTGAAAAGCTAATTAAAATTGTTAATCAGTATGATGTGGGGTAACATTATTGAAACCCGTATTATCCTGGATATAATTATTTCTTTTGATTTCTTACATGTGGACGATTTTCAATAAATTCGAGACATGGGGACTTTTTTTATATTTATCAGCTTCGTTGTCTTCCCATCATAATCACATTATTATTAGAGTATATTATATTTAATCAATTGTCAACCTTCCGAGAAATAATTCCAAATACACAGAGACATGCCGAATATTATAGGTACAATTATTATTCAACATAAAAACTTACATTAAATTTCATAATTATCTTTTTCCCTGGTCGTGATAACACGTTGACAGACAACAACAACAAAGTTTTTTTTTTCGAATTCGACTAAAAAAAACTATAGAAGTATAACTTAGTATAATAGTTTTTACATTTCACCAAGGTGAGAAAGTGATTCATTTCTTATGTATGTGGGTGCCTAAGAATACTTCAATGCATTTACGCCGTTCCCGACGTATTGTCTGAAAACGTATCATTTTTACGCATGGGTCGATTTCCATTCCTTCCTGAATATTTAACCAGCTGTTGAGCTGGACCGTGAACTTTATAGTCTTACTGCGGGAACTTCTTTATGGATACAGTAGTCGTTGAAATACGAGTACTTGGTGTATTCGCAAGGAGCTTTACGAGACCTTGCATTCCACGCACCCCTATTTCAGGAAAATATAGGTCGTATTAAAAACATGAACTACGTTCTTGCCATGTAAATTACGAAATATTACTAGGGAAGTTTTGGAAACAGTATGCGAGTACCGTATATGTAAGTACCTACGTATTATTTTGTTATTTATATAGACAAATTTAATAAAAAAAAACTACGTTGAATATATTATGGTTTAATCATATGCAAATATGAAAAAATAATTTTTGATCTTTACTGTTATGTTATGGGAATGTGATTTATAAAAATATATTTTATTTGACGATAGGATATTTCTAGCAAAGGTTCTTACCTGAGATATTCTCAAACACTAAAAAGGAAAACAAAATATGCTTTTAGAACTAGTGTGCACAAGGTGGTTATAGACTTGATTACCACATTTTTCATTATTAAAACCATTAACAGAAACATACAATAATATTCTAATAGAAGTCATACGAAAAATATAAAGCCATGATAATAGAATGAAGATATCAGAGTAATAATTATTTCATCCTAGCACACGTGATAAATATCTCAATAAAGTTGTGCATTAGCTACCAGCTACCTGATTCATAATAATATTCAGTATAATAGAGGAGAAGGGAAATGAGTCTGAAGGCATAATCAAGAATAAAAGTTTCTCTTATAAAGAACAGTTTTATTTATCACGGTATTTTTTTTCTATGCTTTTAAATTTTTACGACTACTGTACATACGTACTCTAAGTTTTATTTTTCTTTATTTTTATTATTAATTTCATACTGAATATTGTAAATAGGATATTTAGTTTAAGTGTGAATGAAAAAATTACGCTAGTTTTGGTAAACAATTATTGAATATCCTCAAATATAATTCAAAAATAAATCAGCGTGTCCATTGTACTTTGTTCCATGCACTATGGAGGATATTTTTTATGCATCACCACGTATTGTGCGTTTTGCACAGTAACTACTGAAAATCAGTTTGATTGGAATTTTCTGGGTTTCGACACGATAAATATGTAAATAATAAATCAGCCAGAAGCATTTTCTGTCGTATTTTCGTCTATGATAAGGATATATGTTATTCACAACAGTTACAATAAAACGTAAACTTTCTTGCACAATACACCGTAGCCTAGAAAACGGTATCACTTAATCATTATGAGTATCGAAGGAAGAAGAAAAATATATCACTTTCCACATTGTATTCCCTAGAAGAATTTAGTGCAATACACAAATGAGTATTTTTTTTTTGATAAATGGTTCGCATAGAAATTTGAACCAAATGGCAGATATTTAAGTCATCGTTACTAAAATTAGGTAGTGCCGAAAAGTGTATAGGTACATGTAGTGTTGTGGAATTCTCAAGAAATAATTCTCTGCTTCGAGAAATTTACCGAAAAATTTCTCGAGAAATCGAAGCAGAGAATTTTCGTTTTTTTCTTTATTTTTTATCTAACAGTATAATAATAATAAATACTTTATTCAATCAATCAATAACAATGTACAAATGTTGAGACAATTTTTATCACCAATATGGCTACAATTAATTATGGTGTATTTTGAGGCAAAAATATTTTTTATTGATCATTTTTACAATATTCAAAAAAAATGTAATCAATATCAATAAAAAATGGTTATGTTTAAAAAGAATATATGTACTTAGAAGAATAGTTTTTAAAAGGAACAAATATAACATAGGAAAATTGATTTTTTTGATGTTTTTCAATTTTACGTAAGGTTCATTGTTCACTTATTAGTAACTAGGGAGAGGATGTTACCAACTGGCTGCAGCAGCTGGACCTGAGACTATGAAACATGACTGAGACGCAACCACAAGTGGTGAAGAATACTGCCCAAGACTCGCCATACGAAAAAAAAAAAGTAACTAGATTTTTAACCCGGCATCGCTTGAGTTTAAATAAACAAATAACAGCAAATACATGAGTTATTGAAAAAAATGGAGTAAGTGCACATGTAAATAAAAGTAACAAAAACTTCTTCCCAATGAAAAAACTCGAAGTTTGACACCTCAAATGCTCATTTTTAATTAACAAAAATGTTAGGTACCTACATAGAAAAAAATGCCAATAACTAATGAAAAATCTTGATGTTTGACACCCCACATGCCCATATTTAAGTAAAAAAAAAATTGCAGGTACCTACATGGAACAAAATGTTAATAACCTCTGATATGGGACTTAATCAGCCCCACAATTTTTTGGATCAATCAGGTTGGCTTCGAAGTGTACTGGGCGAAAGGTCATAATACCACTAAGAAAAAATATGGAGAGAAATTTCTTTTCCATCAGAGGAGAAATTCTCGGAGAAATTAATTTCTCGTTCTCGAGAAATTTCTTTGGAGAATTTTCTCTTCTCACATCACTAGGTATATGTGGCGCTTCTGTGATGAAAATCTAGAGGAAAAGCCATAATCAATAATGGAACATAAAATAGCCATAAAGAATAAGGAAGAAGATAATTATCGATTTCTATGTACATAATGATAATAATTTATAAGGTAATACTGAAATAGAGTAAAAAAATATATAAGTGGGTAGTAAATAAAAACATTAAACTTGAATCACCATAACGATATTGTATGTACATACTTACTAGTACGAAATCTCCTGCTTTAGTAACCCCTTTTCTCGTTTCGCAGTAATTATTTTCCCCTAATGGCGTTGAGAAAACCTTAAGTCATGTTAAACATTGAATTTTCCTTTCTTAATAATCGAAAGAGAGTTTACTTAAACGGCTTTTTTGCTTCCGTAAGGATGTACCAGAATGTCTCAGATGAATTTATGCTCCTCTAAATAACTCCACGGGAGCATTGTGCGTAATTAATATGTACTTAAGGCATCCTTTGTGGCTCTTCCATATAGAGAAAATGTATTTTATATTGTTATCTTCATAATACCTACCACCCATTCTTCCCTTTTTACTCAGACTCGTTGTTGCTATCTTTTTTTACTTCTGTTACTACCTACGCTATATAATATATTCTTATACGTGTATTGTTTCATTGATATCGAATAATTTTTGTTGAGAGTTTTATTGTTATTGCCTGCCTTATTAAATAATATAATGATTTCAGTATATTATGTTAATCTATAATTTGAGTCACGTGATTTTAATGGGCAAATTGGAGTTCGTCGGTAGCCTCGAGGTAGAGTCCCGGCCTTGTGAACAAGGGGTCCGGGGTTCGATCCCAGGTGCCGACAAACTCCCCTTTCACGACACAAGCTTTTAGCTTACTGTGAAAGGTGTATAAGGTTGTATTTGGGTTTATAACAAAACCCAGATATATCTTTAAAAAAAATGCACATTATTGTGTATTTGTTTTTTTTTACTTAAAACAATAACCTAGTGTTACGTTTTCTTAGTTTTGAACTTTAGGCAATGAAAAACAAAAATGATTTGTTTAAAAATGTGTCCTTTTATGGAGCATCACCATAAGGGATAAAAATAAGATAAAAAAGTCGTATTTAATCAGAAATAGTTAACAACAATGTGCATTTTATTGTAGAAAATCATGTTTAGGTACTGAGACAATGAATCGAATTCTAATTCATTGATATATTTGTTTACTGGTTCATATTGGGATTCATTCATAATTTATTCATTTGTTTCATTATGTTAGTCTTTTTCATACAGCAAACGTCGATTCAGGGCAACCTAGTGAGGCTGCTGCAACATAATTTTATCCACATTGGTGATATATTGTCCTTGTTTTATATGTAAGTGTATTTGTTAAATAAAGTATTGTTATTGTCATGATTATTGCAAATCACAAACAATATGTATTATACGTATAACCATTCCTATAAAGGTATAAATAAAGAAAGATATTTTTTTAGTAGTGTGGTTTTTATAATTTCCTTATCTTTATATTTCAATTTTATATTTATATACAAAAATCACTAACTTATTCCTTCCTTCGCACTTCAACCGAATGGATTTACATTTTCAACTAATTAATCACTAAAAAAAACTTTCTCGAAATCCCCTAAAATTTTAATCCCGTAAAACAGTTTTGGTTTTATTGAGATTTTATATGTATAATTATACTTAAGTAGTGGTTATTAATAGGTTTTTGAGTTCCTACAAAGAATGTTACAAGCTTTAAGCCCTCTGTTTTTCAATTCAAATCTCCTTTTATTTTTTACCTTTGATTTATTGAAAAACATCAAAAACGTAATGGTTTACGAAAAAAAAAATGAAAATAGGAACAAGTGTCTAGGTACTATGGTAAAAGGAGAGCCCTTTACACATACAATGAGAACACTGGTCTGATATTCAAATGCTTTTAAAAAAAATATTCAGTTGATTTCATACACATTTGTAAGTAATTTCCTCATTGATCTTAAAATGTCATAAGCCACAGATATTTAGATTATGCATCTTACGTGTGGCCAATATTTATATTTCATATAGAATACACGTACAAGTCAGGTGTTATAAACATGTCACCGTTGAGACTGTTCATTGTAACGTTCGAATGGGAAGAATGATGTTCCTGTCTGGATTTACATAAATGCAGATAGGTCTACAAGATTCCGATTAGATATACGGAAGATTCTTTTGGTTTCAACAAACGATTCGTTTCTATGACGATAATTTAAATGTAATAAATGACGTTGACAAATATAATTTAGTCGACACACCATAATCATTATAAATGAAAGAATATCGTTCCCTTTAAAAATACGAATATAAAATGGTCTTCGACTACATGAGTACTAGAAGGTACAAATTTCATGGATGTGAAAATCGTAGAAGTTGTAGTCATTTTTGTGTATGTTAGTATATTGTGGTGTTGAAATATTCTTTGTAACCACCACAATACTTGGATTCGTCGCGTCGTCGTCTATTTTATAAAGTAAAATGTTGAAGAGGTGGGGAGAAAGGGGATCGGATGAAAGAAAAACGGAAGGGAATGACACAAAAAGGAGTGAAATAGTGTAAAAGGATATGGTGACAGAAATAAATGGCTCCTGTAGAAAAAGCGACACCAAATTTATGAATTATTTTATCCATTTATTATTAACTTTATGTTGAAATTGGTGACTACCCTCACAGGTACGTACCTACGCAGCACATACCATATCTTTATTATAAAACTGAAGACTAAAGGTAATTCTTTGATAAAAATATAAATTGGATTTCAATGGTGTCTGGGGTACCTTCAATTTATTGGAAGGGATAAAATATTTGATTACTATTCTGATCGTTGAAGTTTAGAAAAATTTAAAAAAAAGTACTATTTTTAATGTAAATTCAATGATGATAATTAAAACTTACTACGCCCACTGACATGCTAGGGTCGGAGATGCTAATGCTGTCATAGTGGTACTATTGGATTGGACAGAGTTGAAAGAATAAATAAATTGTCACCCAAACGGATAAATTGGAGTCCTTGAAATATCCGGGAAAAGAGGTTATTTCAACAACTAAATACTTAGAAATCAGCTGTTTCATCTTTTGAAAAAAGCTACACGTAGGTATGAGAATTATATAAAAACATACATAATATATACAGTATTGCAGAGAATGACAAACTTCAACTGGCTCAAATAAGATGTTTAGAAGTGTTGGAACATTTTAAACTACATAAGATAGATTTTATTTTTTATAATTAAGCTATCGTAGAATTTATGCTACTAAAAAGTCTCGATAAAACATAATTAATCAGCTGACATAGCTCACTCTCGTTTTTTTGAGATTTCAAAGGACATTTTTTTTTATTTAGTCAATTTTATTTTTGTAGTAGATTTACCTAGCTATCTGTTTTTATATCATACCTGATGAGACACGATCATCTAAAAACTCACTTCCTTCAGGATAAAAAAAAACATTGACTATAAAGAATAATGATTATGTGTGTGGTCACCGCTTTGTAAAAAAATCGGAGTAAGTTACCGCTGTATATAGTAAATTAGATCACATCGGTTGCCTCACTTCGAAGAATGGATGGTTCATAGATAATTGATCAGTTCTGTACGGCGGATCTCGTTTCATTCTCACGGATTCATTCACCGTCAAAATAATACCTATCTTAGATATAGTATCTACATACCCCACTCACATCTTGATTCCAAAATACTTTACAATGTTGGCACTTTGATAAAAAGGGTTTAACGAAATTAAATTTATTTTTAGAATCCAATAAAATGTCAAATAATCGTTCACATTTTGTTGAAACATTTATTGCTTTATATTATTATTATTATTCGATACAAGCTACTTGTAAATTATTTCGAAATTTCTTTTTTCAACAAAATAAAAGGGATTAACTATTTTTTTGCAAAACTAAATTTGTACTAAATTCTTATTGAAGGAATTATGCAAGATATTAATAAAATGTAAGAATCTGTTCACCAACATTTTTTTAGGAGTCATTATAGAATAGATCGAACTTGATGCATTTATAGGTATTATTTATTTATTTATACAATAAAAGGCTGTTGCCTATTATAAATAACACAATATAATCAATGGGTAGTTGAGGTTTATAGTTGCTTATTTACGATGATCTTCTCTGATATTCGATGCCTCTAACTGGATAAATGTTCATGTGACTAATTGTTCGTTTTTTTTAATGTGGCGAATTGCTCTTTTAACCACTTGACCTAAACTTATGTTTTTTAATTGATCTCTATTATTTGAATTTTTTTATATAATTTTTTTCATATCAATTTTTTATTGACTTATGAATTTTAACTAATTGACATTTTTATACCACTTTGATTTCTCTTTGTAATGTCTTGACCAAATTTTTAATTTATGAATTAACTTATGAATTTTAACTAATTGACTTCTTACTATATTTGACATTTTTATACCACTTTGATTTCTCTTTGTAATGTCTTGACCAATTTTTTTTAACAATTTTGTATCTTATTTTATAAATATAACATGATTAATGTTATATTGTCTGTTAAACTCTCGTTTCTTTAGTCTAATGTTTTTGTGTCTTTTTTGTAACAGATCTTTCCTTTGTTTACATGTTTTGTAGGTATACAGAGGTTTAACATGTAAAAGGCTTTGGCCGTAAATATTTAAACTATAACTATATTTAAACTATAACTATAATATTAAAATAAATAAATAATAATAAAAATTTATTGCAATAAATATTACAACAAAATTATTACGAACAATAATAACCTTGTTTATATAATATACATTAAGAATATATATAAAATATACTCCTATTTTGACAAATTGATAAATAAACTAGGTAAGCATTTGCAAAGCAAAAATTTAATGACCATAATATGAGTTGTTTTAAGCTTCAAAATTTCTATTAATTTATTGAATGAAATTTATGTTGAAAAGTTATTTGTTTTACCAATAATAAAATCTATTATAATATTTGGTCGATTAAATTAACAATGATCTTTTATACTCTACTTATAAAATCTTCAAAGGATGAAACATTTAGATGCTTCAATTGCTTGGATTCTTATTACATAAGAAAAACTTAAAGAAGGCAATATTCTACAAAAGATCAAAGTCTCAAAGCATAAATGAACATTACTTTTGTTCCTACAAAATTACCAATAATTATAAAAAAAGGTTGTTCAGACTCAATAAATTAAAGAATTAAATATGATTTATTCTTTCTGGGAATTCTTATCACTTACAAAATTTAATTAAAAGCATCCGGTACTTTGCAAAACAACATCAAAAAATGCAATGCGGTCTCCATATTTACATGTACATATATAGAAAAAGGGAGCAGTGCGTTCATTAATCATTTGTTTACTTAGTCAAGATACCCCTACAGATATCCTTGAATACCAAACCAATCAATATTATAAAAAAAAAATATACTTAAATGTTTTTACATACAAAAATTTAATGTAACCACCAATGTTTTAACATTTTTTTTTCTTTCTTCATCTTCTTGTTAAATATAAACCTCAAATTTCTGTTCATTTGTTAATTGGTAAGGAAGGGATAATGATTGATTTGCACATTATTATAATTAATTATTAATTTATTGTTATAATTGTCTGGTCCATAATAAAGAATAAATAAAAATAATGTAGGTATTTCCGATCTAAAAATAATATAAAAAATATTCTAAGTATTTTTCACTGAGGATAGACGTAGTTCGAAAAGCTTATTAAATATAAAAATAAAATAATACCTTATTTCTCACAGTGTTTTAAATTTATCAAATCAAATATTTCATTATGACGACCTTTCACAATGTTTGCTCTTCAAAAATGAATAAGTTATAAAAAATATAAAAAGTTTAAAATATTTCATAAAGAGATACTCGGGTCACGTTTTTTAAATACTCCACGAACATAATAATACCACTAATATTGGTATTCACTTTCTACAAAGCGCTTCCTTGACCATCGGCTACCGGTTTCCGGCGAAGTAAGATATTGGATTTTAAATTTCTTTATACTGACCGAGGGATATTTATTGACACCAACCAAGAGAGAATCGATAAACCGATTTACCAATAGTAATACCATTGCCCGAGATATCCAGTCTATGGTACAATGTACCAACTCTATATTTATATTATTATACTAAGTAACCTGTTGAGTGCTCGCACTACATAAATATTCACCGTCAGTATACTAGCACTGTACCTTCCAGAATGATATTACTTTATTTTTAGTATGAATGTAGGTAAATTTGGTTAGGCTAGTAGGCGGAATTCAGAAATATTAATAAACAAACTACCCATAGCGTATTAAAGTTTTAATGAAATGTGGAAAGCATTTTAGATGTTAGCTCATTCATTAATATTGTAAAAATTTATTAGACGTTTTCCAAGTATTTTTAGCTTATTTTTGATAACATTAATTTTATACACTTACCATTATTTTTTTAAGAATAATATTAAAAAAAATTTTGTTCTTTAAATCAAATGTTCTTGCAAAGAAACCCTCGATGCAGCCATAATATCTGAGCTTAGCGGATATCGTAAAAAGAGGTTATTCGATTGGTATAACGTCACGTAAGATAAAAGAAATGACTTGGAAGAAACAGAAGGTTTCAATGTTCTATTTATGCAAACGATGTATAAACCTTTGTATGAAATAATTCATCATTATTTTTTGTCCTCGTAGGGAAAACAAACCATTTATTTTGAAATAGTAAAATACCTGAAAACATTGGCGTTTATGCAGGTACCTATTTCTTTTAATTTTTCTTGAGAGTAAGTTTTAGATAATCGCTCGTAAATGGTGGATGCTCCATCGAAACTACGGTAGCGAAAAAGCTCATAAAATAGTTAATACATAGTTAATCTAAAATAATATCAATATGTCTAGAAATTATTATATATGTAGTTAATGGCGAAAATATGAACAAAGTAATAACACTCTCTCGGATCTATTGATTAGAATCCGCACTAATATTATTTCAGTTATGTCGTAATAAAAAAATATATAATTAATTTCATAATTTAGTAAATTAAACGTGGTTTCCTATCCCGTGGAGTCCTCGGTAAAAAATATGCCTCCCACTCTTTACTGTTAGTTTTGAGTGTCCTGTAAAAGGGTGATGTTTATGAAACACCACGATATGACAATATCAATTATATCCAGTTAATGGCTGGCTACCTTTCTTGTGAGATATACCGTGATGGTTCAGTTGTAAAGTAGTAGTAGAAATTTCCTACTGAAATTTATATAATTTAAATAAAAATATCTATACAGGTAATTGTTTTCCTAACGAGAAAAAGTGATTGAAAAATCTAGTATTCCGTATCGCAGTAACTATAATTTATCGCTAGATATCTCCGCACTAAACACGGAACACATAATCAAAATAAATACCTACTTGAGTGATTCGTAAATTGTCACGGTTTCTTTACCGTTCCGGTCACGATTACATTGCCTCAGTGGGATCGCGAAAACATCTTCAATGTTGTGACAACTTATGATCTCTACTCGTGTGTAGGTATATGTATTTTATACTCTTGAGTTTCACCGTAATATTTTTTTTTTTTTAATTTTACGTTTTAATATGTAAACTGAGCATTCCTTTCATAATTGTATACTAAGAACTCAGGAGTAAGCTGAAAACACTTATTTTCAAGAAAAACCACGGCGCCTTTGAGATGGTCACGGATCGTTAAACGGCGCCAAATACAATTTGTCTTTATAATATTTATTAAATAATTTAATAAATGTAATGATTTAGCAATAAAACATCAGTAGACTTGTATCTTTGTGAGGAATAAGAGATTATAGGTATATTCTTTTATATTATTGGATTGCTTTATTATTTTATTTTTATTTGATATATTTTTTGCCAATCTTCATTGACCATCTGTTTATTAATTTATTTCTGTTTTATATTATTTTTATTTTGACGTTACTGCATTTGATTAATTACTTTTTGATTTTGCTGTGTATTTCTTAAATAATAACTTGTTTTAGAAGGTATATATGAATAATTTTATATTTGTTCAAAATTTTATATTGGATTTTCTAATATTGATAATTTATTATTGCTTCTGTTTTGTTTCATTTATATTAATAATTTTTCAGACGTTTTATTGTTTAACTTTTTTATATTAACTGTGTTATGTTATTTTTTAATTCTGAATTCCTATTTTTAATCATAGTTACTCTTTGTCATGTATGAATTACTTTTTTTGTTCGTCTTGTAATATCAACATGTAAAAGGCTCACGCCATATATCATAACATTTATATACTTAAATAATATATACTTAAATTTAGTGTTTTTCTCTGCAAAATATTATTTAATATTTGTGTAGTATTATTTCAAGTTATTCAATAGTGGCGAACATAATAAAGCGAAATAATATAGTAGATATTTTTATTCAAAGGATTTATAAAAACATACGTCTACCTACAATACACTTTCCTAACTCGTAGATTATTGAAAGTTTCAACGTATCCAGCACGGTGCGCACCGTACCTTTGAAGTATTCCATTAAAACAACCCATTATTCCATTGTACACAACAGTGGACTTATTATGAGTTTTTCTTGTGTGACAAACGGTATTACATTTTAATACGGAAGCAGCCATCGTCACTCTACGTACACAACACGGACTCAAAGGAAAACTTTCTCTATACACTGTTAATAGTTTATTTTATAACAACATAAACATTGTAACGTAGATACGTACACATCATAATAATGTGATTATAATATGTGTATTAAAAAAATCTCTTTTCATCTTTATTACATATATGTAAATACCATCACATTACTAACCCGTTAATAGGGTAGCCAATAAACAAACAAGCAAAACGAACATGTCAGCCGTCCTATCTGAGCCAAAAAATGAACTATACCATACCGCATACCTAAATATTGAATTGAATGATTTATATTGAAATATCTTGTACGTGATTTTTAATGAAAACCTACTTTTAAAATATTATTATAATTATCTTCATCATCATCTCTGTCGGTCCCTCAATCCTGAGGATCGTGACCATCATGCCTCGTTCTGTAAACCATCTGTCTCCATGTTGTGCGATCCTCCGCCATGTGTAAGGCCCCGTGAAGTGAGCTCTGTGTGGCCTCCTTAATTTGGTCGCTCCATCTTATTGGCACTCTGCTCCTTCCCCTCCTCCCTTCTACAACCCCAGTATCATAATTATCTTAAAGAGTAAAAAATCTAGTCTTACACATTAAAACATTCAAAGTTTATTTATATATTTATTTAGATCTAAATGGTACACAAAAGATGAAAGAAATATAAGCAATAATAACAGTCTTAGATATATTGAAGGAAATAATATAAATATGAACGATGGACCAAAAATTGTTATTATCTTAAATTTACTCTATAAGTGAATGATTGTCATTAAAAAAAAATGTATGTAAAAGTAGACGTCGAAATAATTGACGCAATAAAATATGAAACCATCATTATTCAATAATCTATTTCAATAGATATGATAAATCGATAACCTAATCGGGTAAAATAATATTTTTGAAATGCTAAATAACACTATGAGTTTGTTAACAAAAAATATAAATTTTCTACTACTATATATAGGATATAGGTACAATCTTGATTAAGAATTTCTACACTAAAAATAAAAACACCACGCCATCATAAGATTATCTGTTTTTATGTTATTCATCAATTATTGGTGTAGAACTTTATATCTACGTATTTGCAATAAAACATAATAAAAAATGTAGTGCAGGAAATACTGAGACATTTGTCTTTTTCTCTTAGATTTTCCAAATTGGAATTCGTTCTTGTTCCAAGCATTGCACGTTTTTTTACGGTTCCATATTATGTATGTAAACCTCTTACGTCAAGTATCTTATGTGATATATCATAAAACGCTACCTGAATATATATCTACGCGCGCATTTTTCGTAAATATGTATCTATGTGCATATGGTAAGTATCTCACCCACGTTATAGAGTCTGTATGAAAAAGAGGTAGAGTAAAAATACTCTATAACATGTTCTATACTCTTAGAACAAGGTGTATAAGGAACTTTTCTGTGTTTGTAATATACGTAGGTAGATAATAAAAGGGTAAAATGAACATTCAACACTGAGAAACCATCGTCTTTCCTTCAGCGAAATGCAAAATTACACAGCCATTGTCTGAAAACCAATTTTTAAATGATGCCTTAAGGTTTAAGAAAATATTATGTACCTACCTAACTACTCTTTGAATAAACTACTTGTAAATATTATTATTATACTAAAGAAGCCACAGACAGTTTTGGTATAAGAAAACAGAGAAGTTTTTTATATAATAAAGGAAGTAAACTGAAACTCACCAAAGATGTGCTAAATTTATCTTTGCAATATTATCATTGTACTTTTGAAGTTAGTTCTATTTTTAAACGTAAAAAACTAAGGTACAATAATTATAATTATCACTAGCTGATATATTTATTTCTACTTCTTCAACTCACTGATTAGGTATGGTATGCTACCCATTTAAAATGTTTTAAGTTTTTACTGGCGCAAAGACTAGATACAACTTGTATTTTTACGAACAATTATTTTACTGGCTATTTCAATTGTGAGGCATGCCTTTATAGTAGGTATATACTAGTGATGTAACGAATATTCGTATTCGCGTTCGCATTCGTATTCGCAAAAAAATATGCCGGTAATAAAGTATCGGATATTCGGTAAAAGTACCGGATACTTACCCGGTAGATTATAGAAAAAGGTACTACAAGAAAATATTCTTTAAGAAAACCGAGGAGTTTTGAAATATTTTAAATTCCTATACCATTTTGAAAATTGTGTGACGGGGGGGGGTAGAAATTTTAATGATTGAGCAATATTGTAGAAATCAAGCAAGTAAATATTCGCTATTCGCATTCGCGAATGTCGGCAACAAATATTCGCATTCGCATTCGCGAATATCCAAAATCACACATTCGTTACATCACTAGTATATACCTACCTTGAAATGTCTTTTAACAGAATAGATTACAAAACAAAGAGAATCAACATTTTTTTTAAAACTATCCAATGACGATAGAACTGTATTTGGTTTGGTTTTAGATATCGTTTAGAAATATTTTGAAAGTCTGTTTAATTTTGATAAAATTAATAGATATTAAATTCATATTTTTGTACCTACCTCTGATAGTGATATTTTTTTTAAATATTCTCGACACAAAGAAACGCAAAAACAAACATATTTGAATACCTGTTATGAAACAATAAATCCTACCTACGTAAATTTATTTTATAACAGGCTTCAGTGTTGTTGCTATGAATAAAAATATTTTTTTATCTATCTACGATCAAAGAAAAAATATTCAGCCTACACACACAGAAAACCAACGAAATGTAAGCTAATATTTACTGTTTTTTCTTCTTTACGTAAACAATTGGCCACGGTTGAAAGACACTTTGCTATAACAAGCAATATCACAAGGGCTTTGTCTCTAAACAAATTATATTTTCCCAAGGCGACTGGTTTTATATTAAAAATTCTACCTTTATAATAAAGTTTCAAGCAAAAGTTTCCATACGCACCGATTATAAATTTTAATTTTCTATTAGAAAGTTACTCGAATATGAAGCACCGTAAAAATAATGTGTTTTACTTTTATTCACTTGCAACTCATTACATTTTCAAAATTGAATAAAAATAATGTCACTTGAAGAAGATGCGTTTACAAAGGATTGTGGATGAGCAAAAGTGAAGGTTTCTCTATAATACTGGATATATGAAGAAAACTAAAAGTACGGCCACTAACTTAATACTGAAAACATTGATTAAAGTAAGATGTATGTTTTTCAATATTTTTTTTATTCGACGTAAGTAAGTAAGGTTAACATGAATCATTTTTATCACTGAACTCAATGGTAAATGAAATTTTATTCATTTCATAGTACAAACCTAAGTCTAAGTGATCAAAGTTGTTTGAAAGAACAAACTTCATCTTCTAATCATTCAAAAGAGACTAGTAAGGATTTTTTCATTCATCCCCCTCAATGTCCCTCCAAAGAAACCAGCCTCCTCCATTCAGAGCGTCTCTGCGCCAATTACGTCACCTCTTTCCGCGACATTCCTTGCGCTCTGATGTTGTTGTCATAGGAACGGTGTATTGTGAAAGAGGGACGCCCGGGCCGACGGAACCCTTGCGGACGAAAGAACAGCGCTTTTGGCCAACTATCATTGGGCATTCTCAGAACATGTCCCTGCCAGGACCATCGTCTCTCCTGTATTACGGATATTACAGATCTCTGCCTGGTGCGCCGGAAGGAATTTTACGATAAATTAAATAAATACATATTTTTAATAAGATCATTAGGAATTAGAACTAACGTTGTAATAATATTTAATAAAAAAAACATTCCTTCCGTGGACAAAGTCTAAAAAGTGCTTTAAAAGATAATATTTATTGCTTGAAACTTTTACAAACTGTCATAACTTTACGGCTAAATTGTGAGCCTAGCTCATTAAATATTGGTACGCTGGATTTTATGCACAAGTCTTGTTATTCATCTAGAGTACATATCCGCTTCAGGTGATCATCTCGTGATAATAATAAGTATGAACCTACCTACATTTACATATAAATATTACCTACTTTAATTTATAACACGCTATTAAAATAATATTTATTCCTTTATAATAGTCACATTAAAAACTGGAATCATTTACCGTCTACAAACTAGATTGACAATGACTTAGTAAGTCGAAATTAGGTCACATTATAAGAAATGTATGTACATAACTCAGGTTTGCAATTTTGGCAATTTAATTTATTTTCATGTTTTTCTCTGCTTAATGTTTTTGTGGATCATATTTACTTTAAAGTTTGGTTTATTCTCCTTAGATTAAGTTATGGGTTTCATGGTTGTATGTTATATTACTTTTTTGCTGTTGCATATTTTCTTGTTAAAGGCTTATAGCCGTTTACTGTATAAAATAAAATAATAATAGTAAAAATTTTACCATTTGTGTTTCCTTAGAATATACGTTAACTCAATCAATAAACTTACCTTCTAATCAATCATATCAGAATTAAACTAGACAAGAATCAATCTTCGATCACAGCATAAATCTCATGATTTTTTATCTATATTCTATCGCTTATAAGTATATAATAGATTGATCGGCGTCAAGCAGGTTGATGTTTTTCTTATATTTACAAAAGTTAGCCCAAGTAATAAGATGCTTTTCTAATATTTTTTTTATGTTTACAAAATTCTAGATAATAAAAATAGTTATGGTATTAATTGTGAACATCTATCAGACTGATGATTTTTAGAAGTGGTCACATTGTACCTAAATTATATTTCAAACCATAACTTAAGATTATGTACTAAATGGAAAAATGTCAAAGTAAAGTTTTAATATTGTCAAAATAGCTTTTAATGTTGCATATTCGAATTTTCTCTACGATTTTGCTTTAAAGATCTCAACGCTTCAAAAACACAATCGCTAGTTCTACGAATCTACGGACATTGAAAAAAATAAAATAAAATAATCATTTGAGTTCGTCGGTAGCCTGGAGGTAGAGTCTCACAAAGGGTCTTTGATTCGATACCAGGTGCCGGCAAACTCCCCCTTCACGACACAAGCTTTTAGTAGCTTACTGTGAAAGGTGTATAAGGTTGTATTTAGGTTTATAACAAAAACCCAGACATACCTTTTTTAAAAAAAATAAAAATATATTCAATATTTATTATACCACACCTTCAAATTTGATTGAATGCATAATCATTATCATGTTTTCTTCTAGTTGTAAATAAAAATAATATTTTATGTTAATGTTACTGAATGCTGACAATTTTTAACAAAAAGTTATATGATTATACAAAAAGTTATTGACATTATAAACACTACTTAATACAGTTTTCTCAAGAAGGTCTACCCACAATTTTCATTAAAATAAACTGACATTGCAACTCACGACTAGTTGTTTATATATTAAAATCAACAAAACAAGCGTTTCTTAAGACACAGAACATAAGTAAATTGTAAATATTGCACTCGCAGATTTCTCTATACAAATATAGACAATAATTATTAGAAAACAATCGCAACTATAAATTATTGCAGTGTATAAGACAATATAAATATATAAATTAGCTAATAATAATGTAGGTATGTTATTAAATAGTATGGAGTAGAATCATTAGTAGATGTATCTAAATATAATACCATTTGTATAGATGTGTTTAGTTTAAGATTGATGGAAAACCTCACCTTTACTCATTGGCGGCACTACATCTATTTCATACTAGTTTTCTAAGACTGTCACAGTTTTCATACGATATTGTTGAATTTTCGAGCACAACGTGTCTTTTTTTCTTTCTCCTTCTTGACACTTCCGCTCTACTTCTTGGGGAGAAAAACAAGAATTATAATACACCAAAAATCTTGAACATTTTCAAACATAAAACATGATTTTGTGCATGCAGATAACTTACTATATAGCTTGGAAGAACTTACGCACAAATAGTAGGTATATTGAGCCAAATAAAGATTCTATAAAATTTGTTTTGCGGTAGGTACATGGAAAACCACTTAAATTTAAGTTCTTATATGTAATATTTACGTTCATTTTTTTCGTTCACTATATTTTCTCTGCTGGCTTGATTGATTTTTTTCACAATACAAATTTCTATGACAAGCATTGTGGGAAGAGGTAACTCAATTAAAAAAGATGTATATTTTCTCCCTGTACTCCCGAGAGTAGTGATAAAGGGTGAAAGAATAAGAAGGATAATGCTATGAGTTATAGATGGAAGGTATGCCACTGCCTTTTCCATACATTACCCGTAGTTCTTGGTTCTTCTTCTTTCCATAGAGCAATGCTTGGCATAGCAACCATTGTCTTTATTCCGTCATGTGTGACAGACCAACAGACCACAAAATAATCATCCTTTGTCGCTGAACCGTGGTAACCGCTGTTGCTGTTGTGATGTTTCTCTTGCACGGCGATGTCTTTAGGTAGTAAGAACTTACCCATTAGAAGTATCATACAAACAATATGCCTCCACTTTTATACTAAAAAGTTTACCATTATGACGCCTACAGAGACTTATTTCTTAGAAATTGAGTAAAAATCTAAATAGATTTTTAGTGAGAATAAAAACTATTATTTTTGACACAATCGGGAGAGTTGAATGGATCTGAATGATTAGTCTAGAATGGTTTAATATCAAAAATATGATAAAAAAAACTTATACCTGTACAACGGTTGTACACTAAATGTCTAAGTTTAAGTAATTAAAGGATTCTCTTGAAGCGTTATATTGTGAAAGTAAAACTGCATCTTAGTATATCAAATTGATAAGAAAAAAGAACAACAGTAAGTATTATCCTATAATATTTCAAAAATCAATAATTATGCACATACTTATATATTGTCAAACAACATAATTTCTAAGGATGCTAATAAAATGACTGACTAATCTGTGGAGTTTGATTAAATCCTATGCGAGTCAAAATAATAAAAAATACTTGTTTAGAATGATGCCTATCCAATGGTCCATGATGATTAACAAATATGTATGGTACCAAAGCATAGCCTTGCAGGACTTCAGTAATGATCCTAAAGGTGTCTTTAGGATAATAGGTATATAGACGGAAAATAGTGTCTTTATCGTAGATTTAATCTTTTGGGGTGATGTCGTACGTAGTCAATATTTCCATATTGTAGTTGATCTATTAGGCCTATCGATAGCATTTTCATATATTATTCTTTGACTGTCTGAATGCGAAAAATTGTTTCTAAACAGTGATTTACAGGGGACATAAATCCCATAACTGCTTTCTAATTTTAATTTGAAGTGTATTTTTTTTTATTTCAATTAACACTTTAGTCTTATTATAGTCAGTATTCTCCCATAGCACGTGCAACAAGAAAGGGTCAACTATGTGGAATACATATTAACTATGTCACGCAAATATTATAATAATCACTATACAATACCAACAACAATAACATGTGAAAATTCAAATGTTGTTATATTTAGAATAAAAATACTAAATGCCTTCGTTTAACATTAAGTTTAAAATCGCATGTGCGTGTTTGAAGTATTATTTTAATAATAGTGATTCAAACTCTATGTTATTTTTCATAATAATAATTATTATTATAATACACCCATGTGATTAAAAATACTTGTGACACGATTTTTATTATAGCAATGTTGCCATATATTAAAACTTTATTTGATTGACCTGAATGTACATTGCTGTGAAAAATACAAAATCAAATCATCTTTCAACGTTCTTTTTGGAACAAGCACATAGTGGAATCAAGCCTTCTTCATTTACAGCTATTCTGTTTTATTCAAGATGTTTTTTTCACTCAGATGTCTTTGTCACATAAACAATGAATTGAGGAAGACGGTCTATCATATGGTTTTTCACCCAAACTTGTTCATCATTGTATTTTTTCCACTTAAAATCATTAGTTTTTGAAGTAGGTATTTACGTTTTTGTCAACCAAAATACCAAACATATTGGATACAAAATGTGAAACGTTTCTCATAAGAATGTAAAAAGATTATCAAAATAGTACCACTAATGGATTGACATGAGATTCCATACCTTCGTTTTGAATATTTTTGTGATGATTGTATGATATTTAGGAAACAAAATTCATCTTGTGGCTATTTTAATAAATTTCATATTTATTGTGTATATTCAAAATGTATATTCTAAGTTAGTAAAATAGGTTTTGAAAAGCAATAGTGTCAACTTATTTTGTACTATACTACTATACTATACCCTCACGCCGTGTCCCAAGTGGGGTAGGCAGAGAGAACGGAACGCCATATAGAACTATTCTTACATACTTCTTTCGCTTTCTTTGAATTCATCCAGTTTCTCAAACATGCACGCCGATTCCTCTTACCCACGTGATCAAGCCACGTGGTTCTCGGGCGTATTGGCTTATTTTGTATTTTGATTTCTGCAAAGGTTTTTTATATCGTAGAGGTAATAAACGATAATAATAATGCTCATAACACGCCTTTATCCGCTTGTTTTCTACTTCTGTGATCGCTTGGGTAGATAGAAATATATGTTTGCCTCATTACAAATATACAAAATTTTGCATAGCACATTCGCAAATACAAAATATAACATATTTTGACGAAGAAGTAGTATGATAAACCTAATTATACTAATAATAATATTGTCAGCCTGTATTTATCGCATACAATATCATTTTTCTTTTTCTACGTTAACATTAAATAATGTATAGATCAAATAAAAGACGAAACAATATTTTATATAACAAACAACTCTACATTTATTATTTACTATCACACTAATGGCTTGTTTGCCATGTATTTATGTATCAGAAAAAATAACATTGAATACAATAGCTACAATCTCTTAGCGATATTTTTCGTAAACGATGCATAACACAAAGAAAAAACATTATTTTCTTTTGTCTTACAACTGGCTGGATAATTGTGCCATTTTAGTTTGAAGAGAAAATGTATGAAAAAAATAGAAACAATACACTCACTTCTCTTATTCAGAAGCGAAAACGATGAATAATACCTACTAAAAGACAATAGGTTGTATTGTCTTATTTGTACATATATCTTGGAATTCGTTGCCGTTAAAAATGTTAATACTTTCATTACCCACTACCCACTACTAATATATGGATGCAGTTTCTTGAACAATTTCAATGGAATGAACAATGTGAAGTACCTATATATTATTACCTGTGGTATGTAATCTATTAGATATATTTTAGCAGACAGTCAAAAATTATACTTATGTAGTCAAAAAAATATTCTCACATTTCGTTTCTTCCCCGAGCTATTTTCATTCACGTTACGTTTATGGATGCGAAAGGCGAGATAGTCCAGGAGTCAGGTTTTTTAAGGAGACAGTCCAGGACTATCTCCTTAAAGAATAGTCTTTTATTCAGATTATTATTTGAACTTCTGAATAGTGAATTTTATGATATCCAAAATATTTAACTATATTTTCTCAAAAAACTTAACCAATTTTTTGTTGTACACATTCACAGCCCAGACTTTTTTGCATGACAATATTTTATTTTTGGATAAAACTAATGAAAAGGAAAGTGAAAATTGTCCCTATAATCTAAAATAGAATATTATTATCATTAAAACTCGGGAAATAATTTGTGCTTAGCAATTTCTGCTAATAAGTTTCATATTTTATAGAATGAACGGAATAAACATTGTCCCTTTACACCAAGAGTATCAAAATATTTAAATATAATTTTCTCATTTCATTAAACAGTTCACACATTTTTTAGGGTTACTCAAAAATATTTTTTTAACTTTCTGGATTTTTTTGTCAAGACTTTTATTGTAAATGTTGTGTTATAGGTGAAGTGAAATCATTACAAAAAATGTTAAATCGATTCGCATATTAAGTAGATCATTTTAAATAAAGTTTCCTCATTTTCAAATAAGAAGTCTGTATTAAAAAAAAAACATATTTTATAATGTAAGACTTATATCTGAAGAATCTATTATCATCATCAGTTCAACTCAGATTCATCTAAATTAATGCTGCAATAAAAATAAGTAAGCATAATTCTTCTCTTAACTGTTTATAGGTACATATATCCCAGTATTGCCTTATTTACATAATGTTTTGTGAAGTCAGATTCAAACTTTTAATCCTGTCTTATTGTTAAGTGCTATCGTATGTATGTTAATGTATAAATATAATGTGTCCTCTACTTAAAAGCAGCGAGACTAACATAACAAGTACCTACATACAAAGTTTCTAGGTAACTTCTACTATTACTACTATACTTGGACAATACAAAGTTTTAAGCTGGCAAAAATACATTCAGCATCTCTCCTTGTTTAATCTCCGCTTTGGCTATGGATTGAAATGAATCGTCTATAAAATACATCGATTACAGAAAAAATATGAGTAAGGCTGTTTGCAACTATGTGAAATAGTTAATACGATATTTAACACACATCTAGCGAAGCTTTTTTACGGATACGTTTACCAATTAAGACATAAAACAATGTTAAAGACTTCAATAATACGAGTACTATACCTCATTCTCTTTTGTAGCCCTTCACAGTTAACTAAGGTTCCTTTAAATACATATTATGTAATCAAAACAAATCAATAATTAGACATTTTTTAAAGATGCGCAGTTTTGTGGAAAAACCACCGCAAGGGCTCATTCAAGAAGCATAGCACCTCCTGAACAATAGGGTATTTAACCCTGCCTTAAACACTTCCACACTCTCCAGAGTTCGCAAATCATAGGGAATTTTGTTCCACAGCAACGGACCAGCCACACAGAAGGTACGATCAACATAGTCAGCCAGACCCCATCTAGCATCATGACCTTCATTTTAAAACTAAAAAGGTTCTAAATTTAAAAAAAAAATATTGTGTATTTTGATACATTGAATAGGTTTATTGAATAAGCATCGTAATCGATATCGTCGAGTTATACTACACAGTAAAAATATTATTTATTTATTTTATAATCTGAACAATTTAATTTGCGCCATTATGTGACTCAAGCCACCATTCAACCGTGACTTTGTGGTTTTTACACTGTCACGATTTCGAAGTTTAAACCAATTAAGTCATATTCATCTTTGTGTACAACCAGGGTTATTTAGAAAGAATTTAATTTCCAAAGTTTTCGAGTGTCCTATTAAAGGTAGGTGTTCGAAAAAATAAAGACATTTTACATCCCAAATCCAGCGATGAGGTTTACCACTCACACTGAGAAAAATACTAACGAAATTTCACAACGAATCATTGGTACGTACTATCAAATTAGGACCAGAGTTCGTAACAACGATTCACTAGTACAGATCTATTAACTTCGCAACCAATTCATTGGTACATTTACCAACAACTTCTTCACAGTGACGTCATCAACTTGAAGTTGGCTGCCGAACGAATCGTTGGTAAGAATCAATCGAATTACTTGTCATACTTACGTAGGTACCTATACATGACCTTGCTTGTAGCTGTCAAAGTCCAATAATATTAATCGCGATTAGTTGTAAAATGTGATCTATTTTTCTAATAACACTATAATTATTATTTGAAAAAATCTAACAAAAATAATAATATTATTAGAATAATTATTCACATTTTACAAATAAACATTGTGATTAATATATAAGTAAAAAAAGTAGCAAGGAAATAAAAATGATTTTTTTCTTTTAAATTCTTATGTAATATAATAATTTATTAAAAATTTCAATTAAAAAAATATAAAAATAAGGACAATTTATAAAGACATAATAAATATATCATACGAGTATTATAGAATTCTTCCAAAGGTCGTGCAGAAATTACAACTCTTTCTTCAGGGATGTTGAATTTTACTTATTATTATTATTCACAGGCATTCCACCCGGTACGAGTGGTTTGTGAATTTTACTTATCATCATTGCCAAAACTCAAAGGTGCTATTTCTAGATCTCTTCAGGGTGTTGATGATTGTCTTGAATGTGGTGAGGTTGCCCTCCCCCAGTTTTTATTCAGAGAGGACTGATCCCCCCCCCCCCCTGAGCATCAGTCATTGCTTGTGTTTTTTTTTGTAATAGCGTATTCATTTCACGACTGAATGTTTTTCTTTTTGCCTTCATTGTTATTGCCTCGATCTACGCAATCGAGTGCATTTTGTTTTTATTTCTTTTTGTTGTTGGAACTTAGCTGGAACATAGTGTTGATAATATGATGTAAAATAATTTAACAAACTTCACTGGCTTGCAAACCATACAATATTTAAGTTATACTATATAATCTGTAATAGCTGTTTGTTTGTATTTAAGTGTATTAACAAAATAAATAAATTGATTGAGTCGACGTTGATTTTGTAAAACTCCATTATATTGATATAATGAAAACAAATTTGTTCTTGGTTTTACTACGATTTATTTGTTAAATAAATTACCAGGTTTCGACCTATGAGGGCATTGTCAAACTAAATTTACTATAGGCCGTGTTGTTACTTAAATACTATGTCTTAGTAGGTAGGTATAACAATATATTCTTAGAGCAAAGGTTTTATATAATGCAAAAATTATTGAGGGAAATTCAGAAAGAACAGTTGGTTGTGTTGTATATGATTTAAATTATATTGATTATAGAATCAATTAAATTATATAGATAATGTGACATTTTATTGGTAAAGATTAAGGAAGACAGTAGGCTATATTTATATCATTTACAAACAAACTTAAAATCACAATTTATTCAAATCAACAGTTTAGTTTGACAATGACCTCATGAACGAAACCTGGTAACTTATTTAACAAATAAATCGTAGTAAAACCAAAAACAATTTTGTTTTCATTATATCAAAATAAATAAAAAAAATACAAATTCTAATCATACCACTTTGTTGCTCTACGGGAGTTATTTTATTTTGGTATAATTTCTCTGCAACATTTTTCTATGGGAACAAAAATTTTTCACGCTGATAGTTGACCCTTTCTGTTTGAGTATGAATGCCCCAATTCTACTAATTTGTTTTCTTCTAGCCTTTTGATAATTCCATTTGACCTTTTTTCTGTAAAAGTAAAATTTATAACTAAAAGTTATTTTTGAACCCGAAAAAATAGAAATTAAAATAACAGAATTTGAAGTATACAAACCAAATCTAGTGCAACAGCTTCACCAATTTGTTGATGTTCTGCAACATTCTGTAAAGTACAAATTTTAGTTAATCGTCAATAAAAACTCAAATTTGGCTTGTAGATAAAACAATTATTGCAAATTAAACATCTCATACCAACTCATCATGGACTGGACTTTATAAAGATTCATTATTTGTTGAGCTGGAAATGCTTTTGCTCGTAACATATTTTATGTATGTATATGCTTCTCTCGGCTAGAGGGACATCAAAGGAGTGTAGTCAAGTCAAAAGATTCTGCACGTGGGGGTTTTTGCCGGCCGGTTCTTCAGGCTGCCCATCATGGCACCTCTTGTGTGGAGAAATTTGTTAGTGTAGAAATTTAATCGGATAAGTCCCCAGATTTCTGAACTATCCAGGAGGACAGTGGGTCTCCTTCAATGTATATACTCAATCACAACCTCGTTTGTTTCCTCCACAGTCTAAAAGTACAAAAATGATTTATTGAACCAAATGATAACTAATAAAGTTGTTCATTCACAAACAAAATCAATTTTAGTTCAATATTACATACCAAATTCATGGTTGAAGGTTCACTTTCATTTCATCACATGGTTTTTAACATTACATTCTGTAATCTGTGAAGCAAAAAATATTCATTTAATTAAATAATAACCTTATTAGTCCATCCACAAGCACTCAAGGTTAGTTCAATGTTACTCACCAAATGGTTACTTGATGGTAGACTTTCATTCTGTAATTCCACGTTATTTTCCACATTGCGTTTCATCTGTAAAGTAAAAACATAATTATATCAAAACCATTAATGCTTGAAATCATATAAAAATAAAAGTAAATAAGAAGAAATTACAAAGGTTTACCTTGCATTCCCATGACAGATGATTTTTTCGTGCCATAATGCAATATTATGAGGGATCTTGATTTAAATGTGAGTAAATGTTTTTACAATAATCCTCAATCCACTAAAAAAAAACATCGAAATACGAAAACGGCTTGACAGAAATCAACAAAACACAACGGGAAACCAATGAATGACATCGAATACTAGTGTTGCCATTAGAGTAATTAATAATGACCAAAGTACTGTTTTTTTTTTATCAAAATATTTCCACTTATATTGATATAACACATTTTACAACCATTCTAATGTATTCATTATATTAAATTACAATAAATAAGTATTTAGTTATTTGTATAATAACGAAAATACTACAAATAAATAAAACAATATTGTACTATTGAAATACGTTTCGTCAATCATAATGTATTTTTATGCGTGTGGCAATTTCACAAGCCATATGTACTAACCTGACTATGATTTTAAACCAACTAGCGCCATACACGGATGTTTGGGTAACTAAAAGATTGGTAAGTGCCGAACATATCGTTGGGAAGTATAGTTATCGGTAAACGCAAAATGATTTAATGTTACGTAATGTTGAATTTGATCTTTATGTCATATTATATCAATGGTAAGGCGAGCAAAACAATTTATTGTGAAATATCAATTGAATTTGGAGATGTACCTTTTCTCAGTGCATCTTGAATGTGTTAATATTTTGTTGGCACAGAGAAAACGGCTTGCATGTTTATTAGATGCAGCTGGTCTGCTGGGTACCTCACTTTTGGGATATAACGTGATGGGAAGGTATAGTAGTAGATTTATAAACCGATTAATAAGTTTTTAATGAAACAAGATATTCACCTTTTCCAGTGTTGACTTGTGACGGTAGAATAACTTTATATTTTTTTTCCATTAATAGCTTATTAATTTAAGGAGTAGTTGAGTATCATCTCCACTACTTTACATGTGAAATAGTGAGAAATTCTCCATATTACCTTAACAGCCCTTTCACATTGTCATCAGTTGATGGTGAAACGATATGTTTGATAAATCTATGAAAAATTGTGGTTGCAACTATTTTTTTTATCATTTTTTTATTGGATACAACACCATAAAACAATGATTAAACAATAATACAATCAATGATTTACATCGCTAATTATATGCGCCACTTCATTTAAAAATAAATATTTAATTTTTTTGATAAGTTCACTCTCGATGTTTCGGTCATATTCGTTTTTTATATTATTTGCATCTCTTTTTAGTCTTCTTTGTTTTCATATGAAATACAACAGGATTTCGAGTACAACTAACATAAGGCGTATGTAGTAAAAAAGCACAACATGACAAATTGTTTAATACGCAACTAGGCCGTTGTCACCTAAAATAAGACACATGGTTATAATTAAAGTAAAAATTTATGACTTATTGTTCTTTAGTGAATAAATTATAATACAAGAGAAAAATGAAGTCAATTTAGCATAATCATTTTAAGATCTGTTATTTTATCCCTTTACCCCGATTACTTACAACCTTTTGGGGTAGGCAGAAACGATAAAACTGTAGATGACCCAACATTAAATTTTAGCATTAATTTCAAAAGTTATTTATTAACAGTAATAAATGTACCTATATTTGTTTTCACATTGAATTTCCTTTGAAATCTTAAACCACGATTTCGGTATTTGTTGGCACATCTGTTTTCAATTTACGTATAAAATTATTTTTTTAATTAACAAATTTTTATTTCAAATCAATTCAAAATAACCTTTTGTTTATTCTAGTAAGTTGCAGTAGAATATTAATCATATCATTAAATTCATCAAATCTAATATTTTTTCTAACAAATTTTTCTGGTGTCTGTGCAAATTCCATAATGGGATATCCCTTCTTAAAGAAAAGGCGACCTGTTCTTATGTTCTTTATATTTGGCTATTTTACTGGCTGCCTCACTCCTAGAATATCTTTTTAAGGTATGCAAAATTGGTAAATATCTATATTTCGAAACTAAAGATATACCAAAATCTAATCCACTTTTTTTGTTGCCGTCGCCCCCATTTTCAATTTTTCTCATAATGGACATGTCTTCATTTCGTCTTGTCTCCTTAAAACATCCAAAGAACCTATTATCGATGAATACTAAGCCTCAACATAATAAAGGTATATTGACACAGTGTAAATATCTACTTGGCTAATGCCGAAACTAATAACGTCTTTGAAGTTTCGCCATGCAGAGTATTTTGTTGAGATTGATCAATACCTTTTAGGTATGATCATCACCCAAGAGGTTTCTTATATTACTCGTATTGCCAATTACCCTGTATACCTACCTTTTATTATTTACTATACCTAAGTATTATAAGGTGTTTTGCTTGTATCATTGCGAATCTAAATTTTTCGCTCTGGAAATCTCATCTGTGATCATCCAACCGTTGAATGATTTGGTCTACAGATGATAATGAAAACCAGATACATTCAAACTTTTGTAATTTTGAAAACAAAATTTGTAATGTCATTACACAAAATTATATTATTTATATAAACTATGCATATATTTAGCGGTTAAGGGTATGTTAGATATCTGTTTTGATATTTCATACATGCAGGTACAAAGTTTCTTGTGGAATAAGGATTTTTTATTTCTCTTTTCGAATATCTTTAATTTTTTTTACTTAAATAAGAATAAATAAAAAAATAACTGTTTATTCAATGATTATAGCCGCGTTGCGACTCATTTAAACCATAATACTGAATAGTTCGTCAACCTGGCAAACGATCTGGCTCCCGAATTCGAAGTTTGAATTATTTTATCGTCACTGATCATCATTCACGTCGTAGTTAAAATTAAAAAAATATATATTAACCTGGTGCTTATTGAATACGTTTGAATGCGTTTAAAATTGAAGATGAAAATAAAAATAAATATTCGACATGATCTTTCTAATAAAAAGAAAACAAAATGTAAAAATCTCCACTAATTTGTTGTTGAGTCAACCTTTCAGAAAATATAATGTGCATCAACCTGTAGAAAAAAAAAACTTAAGAATTAATCTGCTCTGATTTTATATTAAATCTACCAAATGACTTTTGTTTATGTATAACATAACTTTTTAAAACATTAAAATAGGGAATAGTAATGCACCTACAACTCTTTTTATTACAATTTCTACATCAATATAGATTGAGAAACAGCCTATTTATTTATTATTAATGTGCTCTTTGCTCAAGATACCAAAACATTGTTATTTTTAAAAGGAATAATAATAGATAGGCATTGTATAATAAAGACGTACGAATAAATATATTTGATAAATACATAATTATTGTTTTTCGTACATGAATATTAGTACTTATTGGTATAAACGTATAAAATAGATACGCATTCGTGGTCATGAAATATTTATACATTATTTACTAGTTTTTTCGACGAAGCTATTAACTATTTTCCATTCTACAAGCAAATATTTGGCTTTTTATTATGCCTTAATATGGTTAGCTTATAGAAGAAGTATAAAAAAAGTCTGTAAAAAATGTTTTTTTTTATATTGTGTGTAGATAGAGGTGATCTCAAGCCTAGTTGTAAAGTCTCGAAATTTTAATTTGGAGATCCTGTGTTCGATTCTAAGTACACACCGTCGATCTGTTTTACCTTCAGGATGCAAACGTTATGCTTACAGTGAGGGTATCAGGGAGGGGGGGGGTGAATTTGGTTTTATTTCAAATTCAGATTCTTCTACTACTACAACTATTCCATCACGACATATCCGATAAGTGGGACAGCCAGCAGACCAGCCGCATGCAACAAACATAAAAGCTGTCTAAATCCAGATTCACTTTAAAAAAATACTAAAGACTGTTAGATACATCAACCGGAATCTGGAAAAGTTGAACGCTGAAGACAACTGATAATCTACTACCTTCAAAATCGAAAGGCAACGAGATTCATAGTTTTTTAGATTACGGTTTTACAAAGACTATTCGGAAGCAAATTGGAAACTGCACTCTTTACCGGCGCCCTTGAGACGGTCTACACTGAGAAAAATACTCACAGCAAATCATTGGTACTTACTATCAGATTAGGACCAGAGATAGTACAAAGTCATTAATACGAATCTATAATATTAACCTATCGCAAGCAATTCGTTGGTTAATTTATTTATTTTATTTATTTATCAACTTTATACGGCGTGAGCCTTTTACACGTTAAACATATTATAGCAAAGAAAAAACAATTTGACAGGCAAAAACAATAAAATAAGAGTTAACAGCTTAATTTACCAACAATTTGGAGCACCCGGTAAAGAATTGGTCTCCCACTCTTATTCGTAAGCTTTCGAGTGTCCTGTAAAAGGCAGGTGTTCGAAAAAATAAGACATTTTACATCTTAAATTCAGCGATGAGGCTTGCCACCCATCCTGAATGTCTTTATTTTATATTGGCACGGAGAGGACAGCTTGCATGTTTATTATATGCAGCTGGTCTGCTGGCTACCCCACTTGTGGGATATGCCGTGATGGTTTAGTAGTAGTAGTAGTAAGTTGTTTGCGAAAAGTGAATATTATAGATTCGTACTAATGAATCGTTTGTAATTTCTCTGGTCCTAATCTGATAGTACGTAGGTACCAATGATTCGTTGTGAAATTTCGTTAGTATTTTTCTCAGTGTAGGGACTGTTGAACGGCGTCAAAAGAAATTCATCCGGAATCATCATCGGACAGACAATACATAAATCCATAATATTTATTTATTTTTGCTTTAATTATTTACAAATTTATATCCAGATGCATTTATATATATATAATTATTATATGTATACTATTTTCCACATGCGTATGAGAACACCAATGCTAAAAGTTTCATAGAAACGTTGAGAGTGAATGTAAACTATCCATAACCCATCTTTTACTAACTTGGTGTCTGAAGCTATTATGAAAGATGACGACAGTTATACGAGAAGTAATAATAATTCATCCACAATGCAGCGAAACTTTATGCGAAATATATGTAAATTATTCAAACAAAATAATGCCAAGTACCAACATACATAATAACTTCACTTCTAAACGGTGTAAATACTCTGATAGCAATTAGTTACATTTTGTATCCAAGTACTTTCTACCTACACTTGACTGCAGTTTAGCATTTTGATAAATTGAAAATAATGTTATTTTAAAAGATAATTTGCATTATAATTTCAGGAGCTTTCTGCATTATAAAATAATATTATTATAAGACAGCCTGCCTACCATCCACTTTCAAGTGTGCCAGGCTCTTATAATTTATTGTAATTAATTAGGGCAACATTTAATGGCCCTTGAAGCTGTTAATGTTATCAAGTAGCGGTGCAGATTTTCCTTCGTTGTATCAAACTCAAAGCTGGAACTTTGAATATACCTACTTGTGAAAAGGTCCTCTTCAAAAGTTTGTGTATGTGACTTTTTTCTTTGCACTGTTTAAAATACATATGTAGATTGATGTACTCTGAACCCATTACAGTTCAATCCAATCTCATTCTAATGATTCTACCGACAATACAAAGCAGAAACCATTTACGCCATTCATATCACCTCTTCCTGCGACACTTTGAGTGTTCTGATGAAGTGATCATGAACCCGTGGAAACTTTTGAGAATATCGAATAAATAGGATATATTCGAAAAATGAATGATTCTGCTGATTGTTTAAATTATTTTAGAAGTTTAAGGGTGTGCACATGTAAAACAAAAGATTACAAAATAAATAGAAACTACTTCGTACTATAACCTCACGCCATGTCCTAGAAGGGGTAGGCAGTGAGAACGGAACGCCATATAGATCTATCCTTACATACTTTTTTCGCTTCCTCTACATTCATCCAGTTTGTCATACATGAATCCCGATTTCTCTTACTCAACACGCAGCCGTCCTTAAGAATTTAGTCCACGTGGTTCTTGAACGTCTGCACTTCCTCACACCCCTTCTTTCAGATAAATACATCCTCTTTGTCATTCTTTCATCTTGCATTCGCTCAACACGTCCAAACCATCTTTAACTTGTTTACACGAATTCTATCCACAATACTCCTCTCACATCCGCTCAATCTCCTGGTATCCTCAGTCTTCACTCAATCTTGCAACGTTTTACTAGGCATTCTTCTCAGTGAATGCATATCCACAGCATTTATTCCACTTTCATTATTTTTCAGCCACGTCCAAGTTTCGCTTGCATACATAAGTGTCGGTACTAGAATAGTATTGTGCACTAGCATTTTTGCCATGTTCGACACACTGCTATTGCTATAAACTACTAATTACCTACTACTAAAAATGGATGTCATAAAAGTACATGAGTTACATTTGCAATGTGATACATAAAACATAAATAAAATTTATAAGTAAAAATTTTAATGATATACAATATGTATGTACAATAATGTACTTATTTTTGTACTATTTTTCTATTGAATTGATGTAAATATATAAATAAATAAATACTGTACATATGTTCCAAGGCTTTGTATTATTACAGATTCAAAGGAAAGAATGTAAATTTTTTTTTTTACTGAGAATAACACAGAAACAGAGAAGTTTAAAGAAGCAAAGTTTTTCAGAACTTAAATAATACCCTTTTTTATCCCGTGGAGCACCCGGTAAAGAATTGGTCTCCCACTCTTCTACGTAAGTTTTCGAGTGTCCTGTAAAAGGCAGGTGTTCGAAAAAAATAAGACATTTTACATCTTAAATTCAGCGATGAGGCTTGCCACCCATCCTGAATGTCTTGATTTTATATTGGCACGAAGAGGACAGTTTGCATGAATCTTACGTGCAGCTGATCTGCTGGCTACCCCACTTGTGGGATATGCCGTGATGGTATTGTATAGTGTAGTAAATAATACCCTTGCAGACAATACTAAGGAGAAAATTTTCAAGGTATTGTGTTTGTTGTTGTTCTCATTATTATTATTATTTCAAAATCGAGTCTCCATGATATATTTCAGGAAATTTCGTTTACATTCACGTTGTCAATTTGTTACACATGTACGCCGATTTCTCCTTCTCAACACGTGGCCGTCATCGTAAAATTGATCTACGTAGTTATCAGAAGCCTGCGATTTTTCACACCCATTTTTCAGATTTTATTTTTCAAATTGTGTTTCATTATCCTATCATCATCTTTTCGCTCAATATGTTTAAATCATCTGAATACAAGCAGATTAACACAAGTATCTTTTTATAAATTTTATGTTTTTTATTTTGGATATCTTTTATTATTTTTTTATTTCATTTGTGTTCGTCTTGTCTGAGTAAGTTGCATTGATTTTTTATATTGTAGTAATATATTGGAACTTTTGTGGTACATTATTATATATGTAGGTATGTAATATTAGTTGTTGTTACTTTGTTGAATATTTGTTTCTTAAGAATTCATAAATAAATTAAAAAATATATTACCTACTTGATATTTTATTTAAAAAAAAAAACAAATTATTTGATATTTTATTATTGATATTTTGATAAGCATGATGTAGTGTACACCAAAAACTATTTTGTTTGATGACTGTTATTCATACCACGATATTAGTATTTTTATTGTCAAATACATAGTCTAAAATATAAGCTGAGACTTACGTAAATTTGTGGACAAACCTCGCCTTTATTTGACGTAGTTTCAATCGTAATATGGATTTTGTACACATTCCAAAGACTCGATTGAAATACGCTTTTCTCTCAAAGAAATCAAATCCCTACCCAATTAAAATCTTCTATAGTATTGATACTTAATATAACCAGCAACCTGAGAAACGATATTGAAACTAATTAACCCATCGTAGAAGCAGAGAACTCATTACTACTGTGGTTAAAGGCAAAACTCAGAGAAAATGATATTCCCATCTCAATTTAAAATTTGTTCAATGACACCATAATAATCTCAATCTACTAAAAGGGTAAATTTTAAACTTAGAATCGCCCAAAAACCTTTTTGATGTCTGAAAATTGTAATAATAATAATAAAATAGGTAGCACTTAATAGAATAATAGAAGATTTTCATTAAAATATGATATGTAACAATTTTAGTAATTTTGAAGTTTTGAGTAAAAGCAGTACCTACCTACTACTATCCATGAATGTGAAGCCATTATATTTAATGGGTTTTTAGTCTTTCTGATCTCTCGCAATCCTCTCAGAGATCTACTACTTTCACTGTTTGCATACGGAGGTACAAACATAATAACATGCTGAATTACAAACTTTCCTACAAACTAAAATTAGCACTGAGTTGTACTACGAAATGTTTGTAGTGCAGTTGATTTTGCCAAAGTTCTCAGATATTCAAGAGATTTAATGACTATTACGTCATTATTCAATATGGTTTTCCATATGGAGAACATTTCAGAAATGAATTTGGTAACTATGAACATTCCCTGTTAGAGAAAATTCAGGTTTGGTTTATATTACGAAGGTAGAAATACTTAAACGTGTATAAGATAAGAACAATCTTGAAGTGAGAAATAAAACTAGAAAGAACTAATTTACATAATATGTTTGAAAGTTATTTAGTTAGTACTTGATCACTTATAATATTTAATGTTCTTCTTAATACGCATTTAAATTTTAGAAAAGATATCAATTTGCTATAATCAAATATTAAGAGGGTGAATGGAGAATTTAAATAAAACACGTGGCTCTACCACGTAGTAATTTCAAGGAAAAATAGAAATATCAATTTACATTTTTTTACATTTTCTCAATAGTCACAAGTTTAACTAAGGAAGATTATCAATGCTTGAATAATTTGCAATCTTCAAAACATGATACCTAGTTTGTCATTTTTCCTTATCTTATAGTATGTAGATAGTATGGTTTGTATGGCAGTATTTTAATATTTCAAATCCAAGTCTTTAAATGTACACGAGATCGAAAAAATCAAAAGTATAGTATCTCTTTTTTATTTACTTATTTCAATTGTATCATAAATTGATTTTTTTTTTGCTTACGCTTTAGTTCCTGAAAATATAATGTTCTAAAAAAAACTAATCAGCATTTATTTTTATTCAACAAAACAGTATTTAACTTATTGCGATTAGGTTAAGATATCAAACGTGTAGTTTTATTAAGTCAAGCTTTGTTTGGAATAGAACATAACATCTAGCGTGGGTTTTCCTATTTCCTGGGTTTTTGGTTTTTTCTTTGGAGATTAATTTTATTTCACAGTAAATTCAAAACGAAACCCACGCACATCCGCTGAATGACAATCGAATATACGCCAACGGGATTAAGCATTGATATGAAATATTAAAAAATAATAATATTTTGAACCTTGTTTTATAGGTATATTTAAAATCATAAACAATAAGAATAAATATCCAGAAATATTTTTTAACGTTAAATTTTCAAATATTTTATAATTTCTAGTGTTTCTTTGTGGAAATGCATTATAGGGTAGAGTACGCTATATTGTACCGCCTATTAAATCGTACCACCTCAATATTTCCGAAAGTACGCATATTTTTTATAACATTTTAACTCAAATTTCATTGCATAAACATTTCTATCATGTTGACGTATTCATTTGATTGGTTTGTGTCAAAATAAATATATCATGAACAAATTATTATTTTTTGTGTGAATTAAATAAAACCACCAATATTTTTTTATTCGTCTGGTTAATCATTTTTTTTATAAGCAAAAACCAACCACGACCTCGATTTGTTCAACACTCTTTAATTTAATAAAGAAAGTCAGGTACGTGGGTGGAAATAATATGATGGCAGAATGATACTTATATCAATGAAAATTCTACAGAAAAATATTGACTATCCGTCAAGTATGTATTTAATTTGAACAATTTATATCTATCCTCGTACATTCATTCAAACCATCACGGCATCTCCCACAAGTGCAGAAGTCCAACAATCCAATTACATAAAAGAAACATGCCAGTCGTCCTCTTGGTACCGATAAAGCTAAGATATCCAGGATGGGTAGTACTTATACCTCGTTGTCGATCTGCTGATGATGTTAATTTTTTTTGCTGAAATTTTTCTGAAAAACCGTAGCAAACAAAACAAGCATTTAATGTCCAACCTTTTGTATGAGACCTTAAAAGTATTAACTGTTTAGGTGCATACCTACATAGTAGAATTCCATAATTAGGTTAGTCGAAACATGTACACAAACTATATATTACAAACTATAGATTACGCATCATGACAGAGACGTCTTTCGATTTCTCAGGTCATATTATTTCTCATTGCTATAGAGACGACAACTTGTGTTCTTATGGCATGCAATTGATCAAGGTACTCGCTTTTTTAATTATATAATTACTTACTTTACGTGTCCGGTCTTTTTTAAATCTTCCCACTCCAATAAGCGGCGACATTCATCGCCTTGTCGTTAGCTATGATAAGGTCTTCAGGACTACAGGCGTCCCCCATCAGTGGGCATATTAGTAAGTGGCTATCATCCTGAACTGCGCCACATTCACATTGTATGTCGTCCTCTGCAGATATGTATCCCCATTTCTGAAGGTTTTTCTTGCACCTTGTGACACCAACCCTTAGTCTATTCAGGGTTTTCCACAAAGAGTATGGCAGATGTTCGCCCACTCGGATACCTTCATGTGGGTCCATCCACAATGTCACTCCAGGGTCCCCTCTCCAGAGTTCTTCTCTTCGTTGTTGTGAGGACTCAACAGGAAGAGTGCTCTTAAGAAAGCTGTTTCTGGAGATCAGTCGGGACACCACTGGCTGGTGGTGATAAAGAGGGTGCCTGTTGTCATGAGTTTGTTTATACCTTTCTGCATCTGCAGCTGTTCGTCGCCGAATATAGGGTGGGGCGGTTCCAATAATCGGGTATAGTTTTTCTATCGGTGTTGGTTTTAGGCATCCTGATGTAATCCGTGCCATCTCGTTGATTGCTACATCCACCTGTTTGGAGTGGGCAGACTTCTGCCATACCGGACACGCTAATAAAATAAACTTATATAATGTTTCGTGATTGTGTGATTTGATACACATATTTTAAGGGAACTGAAAACAGTGTGATATTTCCTTTCATTTGAAAGATATGCATATGGACTTTGAATGTTCTGTCAGAACATCAAGTGGTCCAACTGACACCTTCAGGATCACCACTGGAGTCCGGCAGGGCTGTATATTGGCACCTTTTATCTTTGCCATAATTATGGACTACCTGCTCAGAAAATCTATTCTGGGCCCTGGCGGTGTGCCTTTATCACAGCGTGAAAACAGTGAGACGTCTGTGGGAGTGCTGCACGATCTTGAATATGCGGATGATCTAGCCCTTTTTGATACATCTGTGGACGGATTACAGTGCAACGCTAATGCTCTTTATGAAAATTCCTTGCGCCTTGGCCTTCGTATCAACGCTGGTAAAACGGAGTACATATGTAATAGTACATGCACGAGTACTCACACCCCACTAATGGTTGGCAATTCCCAAATATCTCAGGTTAGTAAATTCAGGTACCTGGGAGCAACCATAACGCCAGAGGGTGATCTCCGGTCGGAATTACCAATCCGCATAGGAGCAGCTAGCGGGGCTTTCAACAACATGAACAAAGTTTGGAAGGCGTCTGGACTCAGCATCAGGACAAAATGTCGCTTGTTCAATGCGTGCATCATCCCAATCCTTCTATATGGCTGCGAGTCTTGGCACTTAACCAAGGCTCAAGAGCGGAAGATACTAAGCTTTGAAAACAAGTGTCTTAGAAGGATTTTGGATGTCAGATGGTATGAACATGTTACAAATGATGCTGTGCGCCGGCGCACCCAGCAGAGACCTGTAATCTTCGTAATACAAGAGAGACGATGGTCCTGGCTGGGACATGTTTTGAGAATGCCCAATGATAGTTGGCCAAAAAGAGCACTGTTTTTCCGTCCGCAGGGGTTCCGTCGGCCCGGGCGTCCCTCTTTCACAATACACCGTTCCTATGACAACGATATCAGAGCGCAAGGAATGTCGTGGGAAGAGGTGACGCAATTGGCACAGAGACGCTCTGAATGGAGGAGGCTGGTTTCTGCCCTGTGCTCCCGAGAGGAGCGTTGAGGGCGATGAATGAAATGAATGAATGAAAGATCATAATTATGATCGTAAATGATATACATATTATTCTATTTCTTTGGTTAAATATTTTTATCTTACTGTCAAAATAAAGCAAAAGTTCCATAAATAATAATAATTTTATGATTATCTTGTACAATAAAAGATAGAACATTGAAAAATACATATATTTTAAAGAATTTATAAGATATTTTATTATTTCTCGCTATATACAATATATTAAGCTCGTCTATTTATCTATCGCAGTATTTTTGTATTGTATCTATAAGTAGTACAGTAAGTACGTTGTAAGAGGGAGTTTTATATTGTACTAGCTTAAATACCCGGCGTTGCACGGGAATACGGGAAATATATATAAAAAAAAACAGTAAGTACCTAGGTATATCGTTGCCGTGGAGGTGATCCAAGCCACACTTTTTTGAAAAATGGGTTTAGTTTGCAGTTTTGTTCAGAAAACCACGGAGAACATAGTGGTGAAGAGAAATAAGTGATTTGATATTCCTAAAGGGCATTTTTGGAAGATTTTGAAGAGATTTTAAGTGTTTTTACAATCATTTCAAGTATGTTAGAGCATTTCACTAACGCATATAGGAACAAATAGTTCAATTAAATTATAGAAGTGAAAAGATCTAAGCCGCATAGCGCGTAACTTTCCAACAATTTTTATACAGGTGGATCTTTCTCAGCTACAGTGGTGAAATAACCCAAGTGATAAATTCGTGTTTACTTCTAAAATATATAAATTCTTTAATATTTTGTAATTTATATTAGTGGAATATGTGATCAGGAATAATGTGTAATTTTTTTAGCGAAATCCATGCAAAAATAACTTAGTTATTGTAAGATTAGTATTTTCGGATGTAACAGCGTAACTTCAACACCCTTTTTCTCGGAATGTCTGTCTTGTGGGTTGGATCACTTCACATCCACGGCAACGATATATAAATAAAAATTATTTTATGTAGGCAGCAATAATTTTTGTATCAACTATATACCTACACAGTTTCACATTAAAGTAGAGAACATATAATAGAATATACGTTAGTGAGACTAACAGTATATAAAATTATAACAATATACCTACATTACATACACATACATACATACATACCATTACGCCGCTTTCCTCGCGGGGTAGACAGAAAGGATCGAGAGCCACTTCCTTCTATCTTTGCATACATCTTTCGCTTCCGTCACTGTCATACAATTCCTCATGCATGCTCTCCTGTTCAATGTGCTCAACACGTGACCGTCCTGTAGAATTTGATTTAAATGAGCTTGTCATCTTAACTTATTCACATTCATCCTTGTAATTACACCAACTTTCATTCCACATTCCTTTTGTATATTACTGTTACGCACACAATCTCTCAGACTTTTACTACACATCCTTTTCAGCTCATATTTATGTAAATTTAAAAAAATGGGTATTGAAATCTTGAAGTTTGACATCCCACACGGCCATATTTCAATAAAAAAATGGGAAGTATCTACGTGGATAAAGGTACTAAAATCCTCTTCCCACTGTAAAATATTGAAGTTTGACATCCCACACGGCCATATTTCAATAAAAAAAATGGGTAGGTACCTACGTGGATAAAAGTAATAAATCCTTTTCCCACTGTAAAATATTGAAACTTGACATCCCACACGGCCATATTTCAATAAATAAAATGGGTAGGTACCTACGTGGATAAAAGTAGTAAAATCCTCTTACCACTGTAAAATCTTGAAGTTTGACATCCCACTCGGCCATATTTCAATAAAAAAATGTGTAGGTACCTACGTGGACAAAAGTACTGAAAACCTTTTCCCACTGTCAAATCTTGAAGTGTGACATCCCACACGGCCATATTTCAATAAAAAAAATGGGTAGGTACCTACGTGGATAAAAGTACTAAAATCCTTTTACCACTGTAAAATCTTGAAGTTTGACATCCCACACGGCCATATTTCGATAAAAAAATGGGTAGGTACCTACGTGGATAAAAGTACTAAAATCCTTTTCCCACTGTAAAATCTTGAAGTTTGACATCCCACACGGCCATATTTCAATAAATAAAATGGGTAGGTACCTACGTGGATAAAAGAACCGAAATCCTTTTCCCACTGTAAAATCTTGAAGTTTGACATCCCACACGGCCATATTCCAATAAAAAAATGGGTAGGTACCTACGTGGATAAAAGTACCGAATTCCTTTTCCCACTGTAAAATCTTGATGTTTGACATCCCACACGGCCATATTTCAATAAATAAAATGGGTAGGTACCTATGTGGATAAAAGTACTGAAATCCTTTTCCCACTGTAAAATCTTGTAGTTTGACATCCCACACGGCCATATTTCACGGATAAAAGTACTGAAAACCTTTTCCCTCAGTAAAAGCTTGAAGATTTACATCCCACACGGCCATATTTCAATAAATAAAATAGGTAGGTACCTACGTGGATAAAAGTAGTAAAATCCTCTTACCACTGTAAAATCTTGAAGTTTGACATCCCACTCGGCCATATTTCAATAAAAAAATGTGTAGGTACCTACGTGGACAAAAGTACTGAAAACCTTTTCCCACTGTCAAATCTTGAAGTGTGACATCCCACACGGCCATATTTCAATAAAAAAAATGGGTAGGTACCTACGTGGATAAAAGTACTAAAATCCTTTTACCACTGTAAAATCTTGAAGTTTGACATCCCACACGGCCATATTTCGATAAAAAATGGGTAGGTACCTACGTGGATAAAAGTACTAAAATCCTTTTCCCACTGTAAAATCTTGAAGTTTGACATCCCACACGGCCATATTTCAATAAATAAAATGGGTAGGTACCTACGTGGATAAAAGAACCGAAATCCTTTTCCCACTGTAAAATCTTGAAGTTTGACATCCCACACGGCCATATTCCAATAAAAAAATGGGTAGGTACCTACGTGGATAAAAGTACCGAATTCCTTTTCCCACTGTAAAATCTTGATGTTTGACATCCCACACGGCCATATTTCAATAAATAAAATGGGTAGGTACCTATGTGGATAAAAGTACTGAAATCCTTTTCCCACTGTAAAATCTTGAAGTTTGACATCCCACACGGCCATATTCCAATAAAAAAATGGGTAGGTACCTACGTGGATAAAAGTACCGAAATCCTATTCCCACTGTAAAATCTTGAAGTTTGACATCCCACACGGCCATATTTCAATAAATTAAATGGGTAGGTACCTATGTGGATAAAAGTACTGAAATCCTTTTCCCACTGTAAAATCTTGAAGTTTGACATCCCACACGGCCATATTTCAATAAATAAAATGGGTAGGTACCTATGTGGATAAAAGTACTGAAATCCTTTTCCCACTGTAAAATCTTGAAGTTTGACATCCCACACGGCCATATTTCAATAAAAAAAAATGGGTAGGTACCTACGTGGATAAAAGTACTAAAAAAATATATGTATATATACATAGGTACCTATAAGGAAAACAGTTCTTAAAAAGGAACGAAACAATTAATGTTTCCTATATAGGCATTCCCTCCCTGTATTCCCAAAAGAAACCTTGATGAATGAATGTACATTCTTCAATATTCTGAAGTATTATATTTTTAATTGAAATACTTCCATCAGATTTTTTTTAAAGACTCATGAAAATATTATGTCAAAATAAATACTAATCGTTGATTGAGAAAAGTACCTACCTATGTATTTATTGGAAAACGCATACCTGCAATATTGTCTATGAATTTCATAATTCCATTTTCACAATTATTTTTCTTTGTTTTTTTTTCTCATGTGTCATATTTAGTCTGTCATATGTGGTCTATGAAATTGAATGAAAATATGCCGAAATTATGCAATTCTAATTTACACAAATTAGGAGTTTTCATTATGTGCAAGCATGATGTTTTAAACCAAAATAATCTCCAAGCTTTAAGATTCAGTTTTGTTGTATTTTTTATCACTTCCATTTTGAAATTAATTCAATATGATGAAAATGTTTTGTCTACGATTTCGGCAATCAGGAAGTCAAATTTTCATTCATTACCTCATTAAAATGTTGATATCTTTGTCAATAAATAAGATATTTGAAATATTTTTGGCCTGAAGTCTGTATTTATGTATAGAGTTTATTATTCAACATGCCTTTCCTAAATTAGGGATATGTACGGGCTCAAATATTTGTGCCGATTCCCACAAATACTAAGAAATAATAAAGGTCTACTATATTTTTGAAATCTGAGGCTTAAAAGCATTTCAAAATGAGTCAAAATTTTCATCTTTCCACACAAAGCATAAAGGGAACATTAAAATAGAAGAACAATACATACCTTCTCCTTTTTTGTAATTAAGATACTTTGCAAAAATATAAATCATGTCATGTCACATCAAAAAATATAACCAGAACGTAATCATTGCAAAAAAATAATGGATACTCACCTATTTTTTCTTAATTTCCTATTCAACTACATATTTTATAAAACATTATAGGAAAAGAGAAAGTTTTATTATGTTTATTCATTTATTGCATCAAAAATTCATAAAACAACTACTCGATCAACCTTCAAGATTTTCCTGGGAACGAAGAGAAGAGAATACAGTCTTTTCCGTTCAGATTCTTTGCAATGATTGTCACTTCTTCCCACGACATTCCTAAAGCCATAATGTCGTTGTCATTAATTTATTATCAATTTAATTTCTAATTTCTTAATCATTAATTTCATCATTGAAAAATGAGCATCCAGATCGCAATGCACCGTTTTGTGTTTCTGCAAAAAAATATACTGTTAACTCTTTAGTAATAAAAATGTAAAGCAGGTTTAATAGATTAGATAGAAAATTAATTAGATAGAAAACGTAAATTAATTCTCACCTGATGTTAAATTAAATATTGAACGTACTTTTTGACACATCGTTCATTAATCGCCATTTTGGAATGTTATAATGACACAAATAATTGCCAGACGAATAACATATTGTTTTTGGCTTTTCAATTAGCACGTGCTTAATATTTTTAAATTGGATTATTTACGCAAAAAATATTTTAAATGTGTTTATTTGCACGAAATTAAAAATATTTTAAATGTTTTTATTTGCATGAACTTAAAAAAAGTCTGATTGTGCTTATTTTTTAGAAATTAATCATAAATATTTATAGTACTTTTCATAATTAATTTTAATATGGCAATATAATGCTACACAATTTTGGCGGTAAAGAATATTTTCTTACCCCTTCAAACTGACGTAAAAAACGTATTTTTTTATCTCATTCACACTTTTTTTTTACACTCTTTTTTGCTGTTTTTCTCGCTTCTTAAAAAGAAAGTACGGCATTTAGTGGGTTTTTATTTGAAATAGATACCTCATCTTGTAATGGTCAGGTCAATGGAACGCAAATTCCTTGAAATGGGCGAGTATAGCCCGGTCTTCGTTAGTATGTAAATTCAAAAATCATTTTTATAAAATATAAGGATAATAGCTACTCATTGTATTCAATACAAATCAATATAATGTTATAGAAGTAGCAGCATTATATAGATTTCTAAATGTTTTATGACTATTGATCGAGAATACAATGATAACTGCATGTGAAGAAACAATAAAATTAATCGAACTTTTATTGCGAAGATAAAAACGTTGTATCAATGATGTTATCCACATAATGAAATGGACTCTCTTTGCAGCATAGACTGAAATAGAACGAACAAAATGATTTTTGAATAAACATATATTTTAAATTTTTGACAGAATATTAAAATAATATTCTGTCGAAGGCCTCGTCGTAAAAAGTAGATATTCGTAAAAACATTTATGACTCTGCCATTAGACTACCAATCACCAAATTATTTGATATATGAAATTCAGATACCAACCTCCTCCATTCAGAAAAACTCTGTGCCAATTACGTCACCTCTTACCACGACATTCCTTGTGCTCTAATATCGTTGTCATAGGAACAGTGTATTGTGAAATAGGGACGCCCGGGCCGACGACCCTTGCGGACGAAAGAATAGTGTTTTTTTGGCCAACTATAAGGCACTCACAGAACATGACCCAGTCAGGACAATCGTCTCTTCTGTATCACGGAGATTTCAGATCTCTGCTGGGTGCATCGGCGGTATCATTTGTAACATACAAAATTCAGCGACGAGATATGCTTTCCTTCTAAGATTATTTAATTTTAAATGACTTGGAGAGGACTAAATGATGTTTATTATATGCAAATAGTCTATACGCTATCACAATTTTAGGACATGTTGAAATGGTATAAATAAAATTTAAAACTAATTTCACAGTAAATTAATATACAAAAACTGGATGAGTCTACGTAATAAATTTACGAAAATAATTTTATTATTACATTGTATAAAAGATTTAAACAATGATGATCCTTGTTAGACAAACATAATATGCTCCATCCTTTTCAAATATGTACAATTCAATATTACAATATAACTTATTAAGGGCATGTGTCGTATATTATGTACAAATGAATAAATAAAAAACTTCCTCTTAGCGATGTTTAAAATTAGTATATTTTTCAAACTAAAAATGGATCATGTTAATTTATCGGGATAATTTTAAATGATATTAATCTTTTGTTACATTTTTTTTTAATTTATTTATTTAAATAAATAAAACCTAGTTCGTAAAAAAAAGTGCTCCGAATTTTATAAATTCTTACAAGAAAGATTTAATTTCATATTTTTATCTTTTTTATTCAATCATCAGCTTAAGTTTTAAGTGGCCCGAAAAAGAATTAACAAATCATCAAATTTTTATTTGATAAAACACATAAAAGAATGGTTTGTTATGTTAATGAATATTTATGATGCTTTGGCTGTTCGCATGGCAGGAAATAAATGATGATTCATGCTTCATTTTTCAAAATAAGTTCATAAATATGTATACCAAAATATTGAAAAAATTATCTAACAGATAGTGACACGGTTGTGTACTGTATCTTCGAATACATTCTAAATCGGATATTCGATTAGTAAGACGAGAAGTGAGCGAATGAAAATAAAAGTAAAAAAATCACAAAGATTTTATGTAAATAGGTACATTATATGGTATATAATAGGTACAAGAGATGCAATCCTGAGTCTCAGACTTACTCTAGAAAAGAGAATAGCAATTAATAAAAACACATACATAGCATTCATCGACCTTGAAAAAGCATTCGATAAAGTAGAATGGGAACAACTTTTTAACACCCTCAACCAGATAGGAATGAGTTATAAAGACAGAAGAGCAATCTGGAGCTTATACAAGAACGAAATGGCTGTGATTAAAAGCGGAGAGAGCTGTGCAGAAGCAAGGGTCGAACAAGGCGTAAGACAAGGATGCTCAATGTCGCCAGCTCTCTTTAACTGCTATATACAGCGAGCCATTGATGAACTGAGAGAAGAAATGAAGAACTGGACAGGAGTAAAAATAAATGGGAAAAAGGTCGACATGATAAGATATGCTGACGACATAGCACTGCTTGCAGACTCCGAGATGGAGCTGAACGAAGCCTTAGGAAAAATGGAAAGTATACTGTTGTCAAAGTACGACATGAAAATAAATAAAGAAAAAACAAAATGTATGGTCGTTGGAAGAGAGGAAGCGACTGCGAACATTGCCATAAATGGAGTGAGCATCAAACAAGTAAGTGAATTCGTGTACCTGGGCAGTAGAATAAACCAGGACGGACGCTCCAAAGCAGAAATCGTAAGCAGAATAAACCAGGCAAGGATCGCCTTTAACAAAAAATCGAAGATATTGGAATCCCCAAATATTGATTTAAGCGTGAGGAAGAATCTCACTAAAGCCTTTGTGTGGAGCATTCTGCTATATGGGTGCGAGACGTGGACCATCAGTAAGAGGGAAAGCGGACGGTTAGCGGCATTTGAAATGTGGTGCTATAGACGCATGCTGAAGATTCATTGGTCGGAACATGTCGAAAACGAAGAAGTATTAACCAGGGTAGGCGAAAAAAGGCAACTCCTTAAGAGAATCAGCCAACAACGAGCTAACTGGATTGGCCACAACATCAGGCACCCAGGACTACTCATAGCCATCGCGGAGGGTAAGACCGAGGGGACAAATGCCAGAGGACGACCAAGAGACGCATATATGGACCAACTGAAGAGTGATATGAACTGTGGCTCATACGTAGAGCTGAAAAGACTGGCGGAGAATAGAGACGAATGGAGAAGAAAAACCAAACTCGTTGCAGACCAATCCAATGGATTGTAACTCATTATATAGGTACATTATAGATAAAAAATGGTTTTACCTCGTCTATTAAAAAAATATTTCCAGTGGTTTCACGTTTTTTTTTCATAATATACCCTTCTTTGACCATCCGGTACTCGGAGTTAAGTTGGAAATAGTCCAGTATTTGGCTTTGTGGTTCCTGTAAAGAATCATCTCTAAATATGTAAAAGCATAATATTTTGAACCTTAAACCGGAAAGGATTGACTCTGTTAAGCAAATGATAGTTACCCTAAATTGTACCTAAATTAAAGCTAAATGGGTAGTAATTAGGACCAAAGTATCTTGGATGACGACCAGCGATCTTAATGATGAAGTAATTAAAGTGAACACATACGAGGTTTACAAATTCCGGAGCAGTGGTACTGGGTTATTCTAAATTTCATTGCCAGCAAAATGTACACAAACAAATATCCAGTGTACGTTTTTTGCAGTTAGATAGTGTGCCAATCAACAGTGATGTGAAAACAGTGTTCAAAGTTTTCCACTTTTATTTACATAATTTCTGACTAGGGTTAAAAGTTAGGGTTCTTTGAAATATAAATATCTGCAAATATTACAGCATTACAAATATTATTTAAGAGAATATTTTTGTAGGAAAACTGTGTGCTTATTGAAACCTTTTTTAAAATAATAAGGAAATTAATTAATTTACAATAAAATACGTGCAAATGATTTGGACATGTGAAACAAATGCACAATGAAAGAATGAATGAAATAACGAAAAGGGTGTATTTATCTCAAATAGAGGGTGGGAGAAAACTTGGACGTCCAATAACTACCTACCCAGCTTAACCACGTGAATCAAATTCTGAAGGATGACCCTGAGAAACTGGATGAATGTGGAGGCAGTGGAAGAATTATAAAATGATAGATCAACATATTACTTCGTTTATTCAGACTAAAATGAAATATAAACAAATAAAATATTTCATCTTAAAGAAATTAATGTATTTTTTTTAGTGTCGACACGTATAAGCTGCCCAAAGATTCTCCCCCATCATGAGACAAGCATATTGTTTATTTTGGCTTATTTTTTAATCCAACGTTATCAAAACAGCATGTTATTCAACGTGTTCACACTAACGTAATATTTTAGTCATCAATTTCAATATAAGAAAAATCAATACCTATCACTGAATATATTATATTAAATAATTCGATTATATAATGAATGGATAAATTGACTCAATTGTGATTTTTAAAAGATATCTGAATAAAATTTAAATGAGATATTTTTTCTTTTTTTACAAAAAAAGAATAATAACTTAGATCTGTCCCTTGCATATCCTAAGGCTTTACTTTGATGTAATTAATAATGAAAAAAATAACGAGTTATTTTATTATCCATAGCTTAAAACGAGAATTTTAATTAGCGATCATTAAAACTTTTAATAGGGGTTTTTTGTTCAATATCTGATTTTATTTCAAATTAAGATAAAAGTTAAGATATAACCGACGGTAAGAATAGAAATTATTAATAATATTTTAAGTTTAAGTTTTATTCCAGCATCATGACGTGAAACTATTGAGAAAACTAAAAATCAAGTATTCTTTATTTTTTCATATAATACCCCAATTTATGTCATAATAATATTATACATAATCAACTTTTTAATCAGATAGGTAACTGTAATTTGGAAATGTCTTGACTATGTTAGCCGGTGACTGCGAAAATTGAATAAATTATTTGTTTTTTTTAAAAGGAATTTGTTGCGTGTTAGTTGTAGCGTTCCTTTATTTCTGTTCTCATGATGATTGGATATACTTACTTAATTATGCAGCTATTCCTGTCCACTGTTGAACATAGGCCTCTATCATTTTCTCCAGGCATCTCTGTCCTGAGCTTTCTGCAACCAGTCACCAGCGATTCTTCTAATGGCGTCTGACCAACGTGTTGGAGGTCTTCCCCTACTCCTTTTATCTTCCCAACGTCTCCACTCCACTACCCTATTTGTCCATCTTTGATCTTTAAGTCTTGCAATATGCCCTGCCCATGACCACTTCAACCTTGTCACTCTTTCGACAACATCCGTAACTTCCGATCTTCTACGTATCTCCGTATTTTTAATGCGATCAGAGAGTTTTATTTGTAGCATTGATTGGATATAGATATTTTTAAATGTAATGGATGTAGGTATATTAATGATGGATAATTATATTTTTTAATGAATTTATTGCGATTGTATTAACATTTTATTTTTTGGCTAAAACTGGCGTTAAGTTATGATTTTTTTAATTAGTTGCATGTGTTGAACGGTTATGTAATATTTTATGGTTTATCTGTATACTGATAACAAAAAATGCTGTATATTGTTCTAAATAAACAAACTGAAAATGTCCAATGAATGATGCCCATTTCGAACTTTTCAACCATATAATGTCTTTTGCCTTTTGACATTTAAAAATATGAAATACGATCACGTTTGTCTGATAATAATGAATGATAATTTGAAAGTCACTGATCTCGTTCATTTATTATTAGACTTATGATGAAGTATTATGGAATTTATGAAACTTAAAATGTTTTTAAAATGAACATAAAATTATTAAAAAAAAAAAAAAACAAAATTTGAGTTAGTTGTAAAAATTACGACTCTGTGTTTTAATTGTACTTTATACAAATATTTTTCTAATGAGTCAAAAATAATTAAAAAAAAAAACAACCAACCAACATAACTACTGAACAAAAATTTCAATCAAATAATTTTTCAATATCTGAACATTATTCAAAAAGTGAAAAATAAAGCTGCACGAAAATAAAAGTAAACACAGATTCCAGCGCCACTTTTACGATTTATGACCACTTCCGTTCAATTCAGTACTCGTAGATTGCATCGTAGATTAGCTACGATTCCGTAGACACAATGATGTACTAGTAACATAGGAATGAAGTAAGTAGATATATTTTATTGGATAGGTTCCTGTTTATTGCCCCACGGCCGTCAATATTTTGATGTATGACACGTAGAACGTAAAGCATTTCAATTGTAAATTTAAATGTCACCGGAAAGTCGTCAAACTTTATAATTTACAGCTTAACAGTTCACGAAATATAGAATATCAAATTTTGACATATTTTGTGTAACTTTATATAACCTATCTTTGGAAGCAGCGTGAAAAATTAATTATTGTTATTTATGAAGGAAAGCATGAAATAAATTAATCAAAATGGGTTGATCATTAACCTTTAAACGAATATTATTATATAGGTAATTTAGGTTTACGGTTGTGTTTTTATTGTTTTTTAACCAATGGCATCGTATTAATTTACTCCTAGCCTTCATGTCTGCACTGATAGGCCTCTTCCATTTTTTTTCATTATTTTATTGTATCGAGCAACAAGAACCCACTTTGCTATCACTTGACTAATGTCATCAACCCATCATACATCTCGCCGGATGATTCTGTATCCAACAGAACAAAATTCACGGCTACTGCAACTACCTAAAGTGGAAATGGGGTAAAAAGGGATCTCCTGAATTCAACTGTGGGGCTCAGTCACAAACAATCCAACACCTGGAAGAGGAGGGTTCAGGAGGAAAGTATGAGGGAAAACAGATGGACATCCATAAGACGACCCCAGTACGACGGTGCAGCGGCTTTCTGGATTGGAACCAAGGATTAGGTTTGGAATGACTATTGGACGCAGCAGTCTAGCAAAGCAAATCAACACAAGCCGAAGCCTTTCAAAAAATATAGTATATAAGTTAGCCCATCTTTTATCTCACGTTTTTAATAATAATTTTGTCAAATTAAATATATCTATTTAAGGATATCAAAAATTATGTTCCATCAAATTTGTATATTTTTCTACAATATTTTGAGTTTTCTTAATCCTAGCTTTTGGTGAAATATTTTAGGTACGCAATACTAAAAGTAAATTTTAAAACTACTCCAACTTTATCATCAAGGTATTTCCTTCAAGTGAAGTAGTCAGCAGACCAACCGCAAGTTATAAAATCACAAATCGTCTTCTCCGCGCCAAAGAAAATAATATGTGTGGGATGGGTGGCATACCTCATTGATGAATTTAAGTTGTTTAATGTCTTATGTGCGATTGTTTTACGAAAACCTGCCTTTATTGGCGCACTTGAAAACTTACAAAAAAGTGTGTGAAACTGATTATACTGTACCAGAAACTGTGCTGCAAAGTATGTAAATGTCTATACATACAAATATACTTACTACTCGTACTCGTATAACATTTATTCATAGCTCAATCAAGATAATATTGTACGTAGTCATCTATCATAATATTGTTATCTCTCATACAAATTGCTTCGCTTGCTTGTGAATAGTGAATATTATTCAAAGTAGATGGGTGTAGGTAGGTACCTACCCACATGCTTATTGCTATTATGGTAGTAGGTAATAATACCAAGGATTACATGAAAATTCTTCGAAATACAATTGTTCGAATTCACAATTGTTCGAAAAAATAATTATTCGAATTAACAAATCTTCGAATAACATTTGTTCGACTATCAATTATTCGAATTACAATTAATGGAAAGTGAATTGTTCGACTAACATTTGTTAGAAAATCCTATTATTCGAATTATTTTATATTAATCTAAATTCATTTTATTTTGATCTTCAGAAGCAGGTCATATTGACTCAATTAGGTATATTACGTTTCATATAAAACTCCAGCTTTATACTTATTCTTTATCCTTATCCTTATTCTTATCCTTATCCTTATTCTTATCCTTATCCTTATTCTTATCCTTACCTCATCCAACTTTAACGTTATTTTAGTTCCTTAAGAAAATGAGGCAATTGCGTTCATACCTAATTATAAATATATTTAAATTATTTTTCCAAACGTTTGACACTATTTAGATAAATCGATTGCAAACTGAGTCGAATTATATAATATAACTTCGCCGAAAATAGTAGCAATATTATATGTCTTGATAATAAAAATTCGAAGAATTGTGTTTCGGATAATTGTTGCTATCAATATAACGTATAAAAATTCGAAAAATTGTTTTTTCTGATAATTGTGGATTCGAATAGGTAACTGCCATTCGAATAATTGTCATTCGAAAAAAAGTTAGTTCGTACAAATGTTTTTTCGAAGAATTGTCCATTCGAATAATAATATTGTGATTCGAATAATTTTCCTGTCACCATAATACCTACCTACATACATACATACATACAACTCACATAGATTACAATAATGAAGAACTAAGAAATGACATAACTGTCAAATGCACTGCATAACTATTTCTTTGTTAATGACGCTTCACCTACTCCCTGCTATTTTATTAAGTTCGTATAATCTATATTTTAACTTCGAGAGTACCTACTTACATTACATTAAAGTGTTTTTGTTCATTTTTAACTTGAAGAAATGTAAATTTTAAATTTTCAGTGTGATATTTCCACAAATAATATTTGAGTGTGCTCCTGTTCCCGAGAGTAAAAAATATTCAATAATCAATTAGGAGGATAACATTCATTATTTTCTTTAACCTTCTGCAGCTGACGTGCCTTAAATTTCACAAATTTACTGACGTGGTAGACTGTCGGACACCATTTTAACGTAATTTTTTTTTTGTCAACCTAGTGTTAAATACCTAATTAATTGGTATTGTCTAAAAAATATATTCATATATTATATTTCTATTCAGTTAACAACATCTAAAAACGGTCTTACTGACCTGTAGCCTGGGAGACACTATGGTTTTTTTTTCAATTTTACTGACGTGGTAGATTCACAGACACATACCTTAACACTGACGTGGTAGACTAGTAGACACCTCCTTGCTGTAGCACAGAACCTACACTCATCTCAACCGCTCAGTGCTAAGTGATCCCTCCACGTTGACGAAGTATTAAGGTAGGTACTAAGCGTGCCGGGATCGTAACTAAAAATATATACATGTTAAGGACAATTTTGTGATGTGTGGTGTCTGGTAGACTACCACCTCAGCTGCAGAAGGTTAAATGTGTTAAAATAAGTAAATTGGTAGTTTTTTGGTAGTTTCTGTCACTTCGGTTAGTTCTGTTAGAAGTAATTGGTATAGGTATTTAGGATTAAATATACAAATTCATCATATAAAATAATTATTATTCATCTTTGTTTCACAACTATTGCACCTCAAAAATATCACATCCTTAAAACTATTTTATTTACTTATTTATTTATTCTTTACTGAACACTGATTACAAACAATTACATAAAAGGTAAACATTCAAGTTATATACAATCAATATACACAGAGCGACTTTATCGCAAAGGGGCGATCTCTTCCAACCAACCCAAGTTTATTATAAATATACCTACAGTTTACTATAAAAAATATGATTTGAAAGACAAATTTTTAATCAAACACTATTAAATAGGTACTACATTAATTTTCTTTATTTAAAAATTGCACTGAAACAACATAAAAACCAACTACGGTTTTATTGTGCGTTTAATGCTTTTAAAATTAAATAAAACTGTAATCGTGTATTGTGAAGGAATTTATAACTTTCTATCTACTATTGTATTCAGACACAGATAGAAACAAGAGCTTCTCTTAGATGAAGAAGAGTAGATACTGAACAATAGTATGTACATAGGTAGACTCACCGTCTGGTTTAGAAAAGAGGATTCAGGCATTGCTTTTCAGACCACTTCAAGGTGAGAAATCCTTATCTGTGCACTTCACCTGGAGCAAATACTAGAAACAGAAGCAAGTAACCACTTCATATATTGCTTGACGTTACGTTACGTATATGCGACCCTTGATTGCATCATCTAGTACATACCAACATCAGATTACTATTAAGTATGCATTGCACACTTCTATAGTTGACTTTGTTTTGGCAGGCAGGTATGCAACCATTACTTACGTGGTTAGCTACGTAGAGATTTTCAAATACAACTCAGTTTACAAAACACTGTTTTGAAAACATTCATGAAAAATTTATTGTTTGCAAAAAAACTAAGTCTTTATGTATAATAATAATACTTTATGTTTTCCGTTTTTTATGTAACAGTAAAGAATAGGAATTGACGTCAATTAATGACATCACTAACATATTATTTTTTTGAGTTTGAAATAAATGACGTAAAATACGTGTGACGATATGTTGACATCAGTGAAATCAAAGTAACATAATTATTATACAAGTCCTTAAGATAAATACTTAATAAATATACTCATATTTTAAGTATTTTTTGGGATAGTTGGAACATATCTCGCTTCAGAGATAAACTCACCCATTGCTCAAAATTATGTGTTCTGTAGTTATGATACCACGTTTTTTTCTCTTTGTATATTGTAACATTCAAACTGTAACATTTCTCCCATAGTCGGCAGATTTCAGTGACTCTCTCAGGGTTTATCGTTGGGTAAATTTATTGTGGTGGTTGTGCTAAGGAAACACTAGCATGATGTTGTATGATCGGTTTATTGACGAAGAATATGGTTACACAGATTATTATTACACCAAACAAAACAATTCACAGTTTTTAATACTGAATTACATTATTATAGCGACACTCACAGTATTTTGTAGAAGAGAAGAGACATTTTTTTTTTTGGAGCGAGCCCCTGCTATGTCTATTGTAAAACGAATCGCAGGAGACTGGCCAAAATGGCTGACTCCCGGAAAAGGATCAAGAAGAAGGAATCTGTTTTTATGATAATAGCAAAAGGTATTTACGATTTCTCTAGATAGGGGCCAGGGCTTTCACAGGATTTCGATAGATGGCAACACAAGTACCATTTTTTGGATATTAAATTATAAGGGTCCCATGACACCATCTCAAGTTGTCTTTTAAAGAAAAAAAATGAATAAAAAAAAAGAAAAGTCTCAAAGTCAGTAATAAGAAGGATTCTACAGAACTAAGAGTGTCAAAGATAAGAAAGATTTTACAATACTGCGAGTGTCAGAGATAAGAAAGATTTTACAACACTGTGAGTGTCAAAACAAGGATACAAATTATCATAACAGACATTAGTAACAAATTCTTAATTATTCCTTACAAATAGACAGGTCTCAAGCAAGCAAGGGACCAGGAAGATGCACCGACAGAACAGGTCGCGGAAACGGGATCGTAGACAATGTTCTCGCCATACTTCTAGGTAAACCTTTACATGCTTAAGACAAAACAAAAAAAAAAATTCTTTTACATTATATAACAAAACCTTCAACAATTTCCCAAACACTTTTCCTTACTCCAAGAGGAGGTATCCATTACAATTATATCTGATCTACCTCTATTATAAGGGCGGTAATCCTTTACCCTATAGCATTTTTCTTTTGTGGAAACTTCCCACCAATTTCATACAGGCAAATGGTTAATATCAGGTACCAAACCTATCGCGCAGAGCTTCTCTAAGCGACCTGTATGAACTTTCTTTGTTTGAGCGTCCTCAAACCTCACTTGGACAATAAGCTTGTCGGGCATTAAAAATTGAAATTAACTATATAATTTGAGTTAGAACTGATTGTATTAGGGTAGGACGGTTAGTCATATCTCTATATCAGTCTAACCCAGGAGATGTACATGGAAGATGGCGAATCATCCAATGACTCCTTAACATTCATACTAGGCAAATAGAAATTACTGTAAGGGTACGCATTCCATACAGTAAAATTGCCGCAAAATGGCCAGCAGGTTCACACCATGTGAGAAACCTTGCCATATAATTTAATTACAAAACCATGCACACTAAAGATTAAAAAACAATAAACTTATTTTTTTAATTTGACTGATGCGACCTTGATCCTCAATTTAAGATTTAGCATTAATGATTTGATATACTAAGAGAATTAGTGGTAACTTTTCACGCACCTTCATACTTCATCTTTTATCGGCCGTTTTTTCATGTATACTTCATTCTTCCGTACCTTGCATTCATCATCTGTCATAAGTCATTCATCAGTTACCACATAACTCAGTGATTCAAGAGTTCACACAAAATTTAAGGAAAACAACAAAAGAATTCGTATACTTTCGTATACTGGAGGGTCAAAATTACATCAGTTGTACAGTACAAAATTCCTTAAAACTAACATGTTGTATGACTTTTGCCTGCGACAGTGGATGGGTTCAGATTATTGTGAACACGTTGCTAATGAAAACGGCTAGCATATGAGATGATAAAGGCAACTTCATGCATCCACGGGCGCAAACAAAAAAAAAAGGTGATCAAACATACAAAAAATATTATTTGAGGGCGCCACAAGGTTCAAACAATTCAAAATTCTCACAGAAGCGGAACCTTGAAGAGCCTCTATGAGTTTTCTTAACTAAAAGTTTACAATAACATGGGCTGCAAAAGTTACAAGTACTTTAAGAGTAGAAATACCAAATTTTTGACTATTAACAGTATTATAATTTATTTTGCTTTAAAGAAGAAAGAAAGATAATTCCTTTGACATTACTATGACTGTAAATATAATTTCTTTTGTGAGTCTAACATTGTTATTACATACAAAATTCACTATTAACATTGACCTGTGATGTATAGACATAGTTCTTTTTATTCATTAAAATTGCAGCCCAAGAAAACATTACATTTTTACATAAATTCTTTACATTACCAAAATTTCAAGTTTACATTGATGGATTTACATTCAGAATGAAATATAACAACAAAATTTTTGAGAAACACATACCTAGGACTCAGAACTTAATGATATCCTTAGCATGATAGTTTCCCATTGCTCCAGTATCTACATCGCATAGCTCGTATACGTTAGGGGATATGATTCGGTGAACCTGAGACTTGATGAAACGAGGTGCCAATTTCTTTGAAAAATAATTCGCAGCGTTGCTATGAACAAATGACCTTCTCCAGACAATTTGACCTATGTCCAGACGAAGAGTTTTGCGACGAAGGTTATATCTATCGGCATTACGATGGAAAGCCTTGGTCAATGAGGAGGAAATTTCGTCGTAAAGGGCGTTCATTTCTGATAAACGACGTTGACGTTGTTCGGCAAATGCTTCTAAGGTACCACTATCAGAGGCATTGACAGTTCTATGGAAGGAGGCATGAGGAACATATTCTGTACCATGTACAAGGAAATAGGGAGAGTAACCTGTGGTTACATTTACAGTACTATTAATACAAGAACAGATTTTTGGAAGCTTGGAACACCAAGAACGTTGATCATTTTCTACCAATATAGAAAGAGCAGTAAGAAGAGTAGAATTGTATCTTTCAACGGGGTTATTCTGTGGGTGATAATATGCATTATAAAACAAGTCATTGATCCCATAGGAATGTAAAAATGATTTAAATTCTTTAGCAACGAACTGTCGGCCGTTGTCCAAGACAACACACCGCGGAATACAATAGGGAAGAAAAATTCGTTCCTCGAGTAATTTGATTATTTCTTTAGCTGTAGGGTTTCGTAGTGGAAAAGCCCAAAGATATTTGGTAAAGATATCTACAACAGTAAGGATATGCACGTTGCGCTTATATGACATGGGTAATGGTCCTACCAGGTCAATACTCAATGATTCCATAGGTTTAGTAACGGGTTTTGGGTTTTTCATTAATCCATGAGGCGCTTGGTTATTATGTTTATATGCCTTACATGTTTGGCACTGCTTTACATAATCCTTAATGGTGGACAATAAACCACGGCAATAGAAAGTTTGAGAAAGATAGGCATGAGTTTTTAAAACTCCAGGATGGCAATTGTTATCATGAAATTCCGAAATTAAAGGTTCAAGTTGATCAGAAGGCACAACAAGTCTCCAAAATGAAGAATCTGGGGAAGAATTATTAGGTTTCTTATTTTTACAGTATCTATAGAGGTGACCATCCTCTAACATGAAATTATGGCAGTCTTGAGGTCTTTCTTCACAAGATTTGTAAACTTTACGATACCATGGATCGGAGACATTGGTATAAACAGACGGAAAAGTGAAAGCAGAAACAGGAATTCGACTGAGTCCATCAGCAAGTTTGTTTTCACAACCTTTCTTATAAACAAAATCAAAGCTGTATTGTGATAGACGCATAGCCCATCTGGCTAAACGTCCGCTGGGAGAAGAAATGGTTTTTAGATATTTCAAACATCCATGATCGCTCATAAGGGTAAAATGAGTACCTTCTAAGTAGCTACGAAAATGATGTACAGAGTCTACGACAGCAAGTAATTCGCGGTCAGTAGTGGAATAATGTTGTTCAGTATCAGAAAGTTTACGGGAGAAATAAGCTATGGCATGCTCAGTTCCATCAGGAGATTTTTGTGAAAGGAAACTACCTATGCTTATTGCACTAGCATCGCAAGTAAGTATATAAGGTAGCGAATAGTCAGGGGGTTTCAATACAGGGGCCGTTATCATGGCAGATTTTAAAGCAATGAAAGATTGTTCGGCTTCATTATTCCAAGAAAATTGTTTATTAAATTTCTTACTTGTCAATTTACAAAGAGGAGAGGCAATAGCAGAAAATGATTTGATAAAACGTCTATAGTAAGAACACATTCCAAGGAAACCTCTTAGTTCCTTAGTTGAAGTGGGACGTGGATAATTTAACATTACATTTATTTTTTCGGGGTCGGTAGTAATACCGTCTTGGTTGATGACGTGACCAAGATATTTTAATGAATCTTTACAAAAAACAGACTTTTTTAATTTTATAGTAAGATTGGCTTCATTTAAGCGTTGAAATACGGTCTTCAAGGAGGCAATGTGAGATTCAAATGTAGGACTACAAATTAAGATATCATCCAGATAGCAGAAAACATGATCACCAAGATCAGAAAAGAGTTTGTCCATGAGTCTTTGCATTTCAGCAGGTATATTCTTCAGTCCAAATGGGGTGACTTTAAAGTGGTATTGTCCTCTACCTTCCACAAAAAAGGCAGTTTTTGGACGGCTTTCGAGTGATAGGGGCAATTGCCAAAAACCGTGACTTAAATCAAGACTTGTAAGAAATTTGGTATCACGAAGGTTATCTAATATGCGATTGATATTGGGAAGTCTATAGCAGTCGGTCTTAGTGACGTCATTTAATCTACGAGGGTCTAATACAAATCGACCAGTACCATCTTTTTTGGGTACAATAAAAACATTATTTAGCCATGGGCTACGGGCAGGTTCGATTACATCCATTTTTAACATGGCATCAATTTCAGTACAAAGTTGTTCTCTTCTGACATGTGATTGGGGGTAAGTTTTCTGTTTTACAGGCAGATTATCGCCCGTGTCGATAACATGACTTACAAGATGGGTACGACCTAAGCCTTTGGTTTCATAAGAAATCGTTGAGAATAGTTCTTTGACTTCATTCAGTTCAGAACATTGTGCTGGAGTAAGATTATTGGCAGAAACTAGGCAAGAAGGAGACGAAGATGTAACAAATATGTGTTTACTAGCTATTGGATTTGTCAAAGAATTATTATTATTCGGAAAGAGTCGTGGTGCTAAGCCGGAGTTTTCAAGAAATGGGACACCCAAAATTATTCCATGAGAAACAGAAGGGGCCACAATAAAAGTAACATGAACAGTCTTGTTATCAAAGCAAAGAGGAAGAATGATCTTTCCAATAGACTGGAAAGAGGAACTGTTAACACCAAACAATGTTTGAACATGGGGTTGCAGGGTATAGCCTAAGGTTGTAAAAGTTTTATAAGTATCTCTACCCAATATATTTACTGCAGCTCCAGTATCTAAGAGGGCTCTAAAGGGAACATGGCGAATTTTAAAATTGATGTGAGGACGATTGTCCGAACCACTGGTAATGGCAACTTCGTTTAAATGACAGGTAAGATGGAATAGTTCAACAGAGGCTAACCAGTCTGACCACTCGGCATCTCTCTTCCCAGGAGAAGGACGAGCAGAAGACCGGTAGTTTACAAGTTTTTTGGACGTCGAGACAGGTTAGGAGGTGGCATACTTAAATTAGGCATTGAAATTCGTGAGGTGTTAGAAGCATTGACATTAGAATTTGTAGAGAAATGACGGGGTCGATAAAAGGTACGAGGAGTTGGCATTTTAAATTTACAATCTCTGGCCAGGTGTCCTGGTTTACCGCAAGTATAACAATTATTGTTCCTACGTGTATCATGGGTAAATGCGACCTTTGGGCGAGTAGGAGGAGGTGCATTATTTGAGGTTGCAGGCATAGAAGAAGAAGTGACAAGAGTGAGACGTTCGAATCCAGTACATATTTGCTCCAAATCAACTATATTGGAAGGATTTGCACCAATTATGGCAGCCGCAAAAGTTGTTTTTAGACCTTTCTTAACGATTTTTAGAATTTCCGAATCTCTAATAGGAGATTTCAGACTTCTGTTCATCATAGTGACACGCGAAATGTAATCGGATGCGGTTTCAGAAGGTGATTGTCTGGAACACCATATATTCATGCGTCGTTCAGAAGTTATATTTTCGTTATCAAAGCGGTCGAGGAAGGTGGTTTTCAGATCTTCCCAACACAAAGTGTTGAGTCGAGCAGCTCGATAGAAGGTGAGAGCTTTTTCGGTTAGAAATTCTGGAAGAACAGTAGGCAGTAGAGCTATGTCAAATCTTCGAGACAGACATATTTCCTCTAATCGAGTAAAAAATTCGATGAGATCACCCTCACCGTTGAAGATAGGAATGGGCCAAGAAGAAAAATTGATATTTAAAGGCACACAAGTAGTTTGACGTCGAGGAGTATCCAATGACAGAGTACGTGCAGGAGGAGTGGGATGGCTGAGGTTAACAGTTTCTGTAGTAATGGCACAATTGGAACCGGCGTCACTGGACAAATCAGAACTCTCAATTGATGGAGGCATTTCAGAGATCTTATTGTTGAAACTTACGCACTGAGCTCTAAGATCAGCGAGAGAATGGCTGGGCGTTATACCTCTCTGGGTTAATGCATGTTTAAGAGTCCGGGAATTGGATACATTGACTCGCGAAATAGGCATAAAAGATGATCCAGACATTTTGAGATTCTAACTTGCAATGACAATAGAATAATAAACGGTTCTCCTTTATGAGTTAATCCTTATACAGGAGAAATAGAAAAATTGCACATGCAAAACGTTTTGCACTGACGATCTGAAAGAAAATTGGCAAATAATAATCAACAAGACAAAAGATCATACGTACCAATCTTCAGCGCTGGATAGATTGCGATGGACTTGCAGGAATAAAAAAAAATTCTTTGAAAGAGGAAAAAAAATTTTTTCCAAAACAAAAAAAAGTTGAGAAACAGTGGACACCTTGGTTTGAAAATTGCTCTAGGAAATATGGACTCCTAATAAGAATCCAAAAAAAAAAAAATTCCTCAAAGCAAAAAAAATGTTAAAAAAAAAGTTTGGCAACCTTTGTAACATCAAATCTCAACAGTTGGGAACCATTGGATACTAAAAAAAAATGTTTGGAAGTCTTGTCCTTTGATAAGACTCGAAAAAAAATCAATAACAATTATTTCTTTAAATTGTTAAAGTTTGGAAATCGCTGGAAAGTTTGACATTCCCTGGAAATATCGTAGACATAACATTACATACATTACATATCATAAAATTAACAATTCCAGCATATGAGTAAAGAATTATTGGTAATTATTCAAATTTGTTTTGTTAAGCCTCTTCCAGCAATATTGAGGTCTATGATCATTTCACTTCAAACCATACATAAATACATCTACAGTCCGCGTGACACGCACGCTAGGTAGGTACAAGTATAATGAATTTAAATTTAATTTCTTTACTTTTGAGTGTAATTAGCCAGATATAGAAAAACTTTACTTGGAATATTTCACAAACTAGACATTTACAACTTTACAATTCTTACTTTGTAGATCCCTCAGTGTAGAATCTTACATTAACAAACAAATAATTCCGCAAATAATTGTAAAATGATCTTAGCTAGTATCACTTGAATTTATGCAAAATTGAAACTGGAATTTTTACAATCTCTTTGGCACAAAAGGCAAAGCATGGAACAACATGTAAAAAAAAACTGTATCTATAGTAGGTATACAAAATATTTCAGTACAAAATGAACACAACAACACCATATTTTTCCATAAAAACCTGTGTAGTAGTCAGACGAATAAGGTTGTCTATTACTAGTGAAGGAAGCATTTATTTCCTCATCCTCAAAACCATCAAGCATCAAGGGTTCTCTGTGTAGATAAAGAAGGCCTCGAAGAAACGTCAGATCTAGATGACAAAACATGGGACATCCTTCTATTGGAGGTCAGGAAGCGTCAAGGAAGAAAATTCCGTCATAGACATCCTTCGTAGTGGTGGTAGCAGGCTTCTTAAGGGATTGTAACGTTGGAGATCTTCATCTCATCAGAAGGAAATTATCTGGACGTCTTAGGAAAGTTTGGAGTATCTGTTCACAATCTTGTCAATTTCTCGTTGTATTTATTTCTTAAATTCTCCATTCATTAACAATATCGGGTCGTACTTGCAATATAGCGGATTTCTTTTTGAAGATCATAAATGTATCTCGCATATATTTATTATTATAATTGTTTTTATTTTAACACTGTTTATAATTCAAATAAATGTACTCGTTCATTTTTTTTTTCCTTGTTGGTGTAACGGTTTTTTTTTTTCTTTATTATATGAGTTTTTTGAGGGCGCGCAAATGTATCACGCACTTGATTATTTATTAATTAAAATGTGGTTATTATTAAAATGTTCTTATTATTTCACTGATTATTTAACTCAAATATTCACTGAAGTACCATTATAGTCCTTATTGGTCACGCGGTGAAATTTTTTGAAGAGCAAAGTTGTACAGTCTTGCTGTGAAGAAGGGAAAATTTCAACTGTTTTTGATCGAACATTCTAGAGAAGTGTGTGTGTGTGTTGGTGATACATGGAAACATGGGTGGGTCACGTGATACGTAACGAACTTATCTACGCACTATTTAATGTTATCATTTATGCATTGTTAAATTCACTTCAAACACAACAAAAACCACAATAATTAGGCATCACGTTGGAGCGCCAATCTGTAACATTACTCCCATAATCGGCAGATTTCTGTGACTCTCTCAGGGTTTGTCGTTGGGTAAAATTATTGTGGTGGTTGTATTAAGTAAACACTAGCATGATGTGGAACGATCAGTTTATTGAAGAAGAAAATGGTTACACAGTTTATGAATTACACAAAAACAATTCACATTTTTAATACTGAACTACATACTAATGCGACACTCACAGTATGTTGAAGAAGAGAAGAAAATTAGATTATTTTTATTGTGCGAGTTCCTCCGTTCTGCCTTGTAAGACGAACGGAGGGAAACTGCGGCAAAATGGCTGACTCCCGGAAAAGGATGAAGAAGAAGGAATCTGCTTTATGATAATATCAAAAGGTATTTATGATTTCTCTAGATAGGGGCCAGGGCTTTCACAGGATTTCGATAGATGGCAACACAAGTACCATTTTTTGGATATTAAATTATAAGGGTCCCATGACAATATACTGATTTTGTGCAATAAATTAATAATAATTATTATTATTTTTATTCATTCATTCATTGATTCGTACCGTTACCGCATTACTGACAAGTGGGGTAGACAGCGGACTAATTTCATGTTAAAAACATGCATATCATCTTTTCTTTATCAATAAAAGTTAATATTTATCGCCATATTTTAGAATAACTACATCAACTCCTTCACTTAAACTAAATCATTAATATTTCTTTTAATATGTTGAAAATAGAATAATATTATTATACATTCTTGCACAATAAACCATCAATCATTGCGATAATATTTAACATTAATTGGTAATAATTATAATAGTTTATATTAAAATATCAATATTCAAAGTTGAATAAAATTTCGCTTGATGCACAGAACTTTTTTAATTATCTTACCAATATTAATAAAAAAAGAGACAAGACGTCTCGCCGATCACCAATTAGTTTGTGTAACTTTAAAATAATAATAATGTTAGTCAAAATTCTGGATCTTAATGAGTCATTAGCATCCCTTTTATGGGTTTTAATATTAGTACATCATTGTCAATGTTATATTATGAATATGTTTGTGCATATGAGACTTTTCACATGTCTATTCACTTCATTCGTTTGTCTAACAAAGGCAAGAGTAAAATATAACTATATGCATACGTACGTTTTTCAAGAATTGTAGCTATGTATGCAGTATGAAAACTTTGCAATTGTCTTCTTTCATACATTTACTACGTACTTTATATGACATAAAATATATTTGAAAATTAGAAACAGAAAGTACCCAAATAAGTAAACTCTTTAATTGAATATTTAAGTGCGCATATATAGGTTCTCCAGAAAGTCATTCAATGTTGTATGCTCTGCCAAAGGTAATATTATATGCAATTTGAATTTATCCGAGATATATAATATGGCATACATTAATCATCATCATCATCATCATCGCCCTCAACGCTCCTCTCGGGAGCACAGGGCAGAAACCAGCCTCCTCCATTCAGAGCGTCTCTGCGCCAATTGCGTCACCTCTTTCCACGACATTCCCTGCGCTCTGATATCGTTGTCATAGGAACGGTCTATTGTGAAAGGGGGACGCCCGGGCCAACGGAACCCCTGCGGACGGAAGAACAGTGCTCTTTTTGGCCAACTATCATTAGGCATTCTCATACATTAATATCCACTGGATAAATAAAAATACGGTTAAGTTAAAATACTGTAATTTTCACTGTATAAATTTTATTTTGGAAAAGGCTTTTCGGACTTGATCCATCTTCAGTGATAAGTTAACGGCAAGAAAGGCCTCTGCCAAAATAAAATTTATACAGTGAAAGTTACAGTGTTTTAACTTAATCATTTTAATATTAATAAAAATGAACTTTCATAAGGCTACCATCGAAAAAATAGAAAACTTAAAAATACGATGTTTTTAACTTATACTTTAAAAGAATGACCTTAAGTTTGGCAAAGACACTAAACATTAGGGTGGAACGAAATATTTTTTTCTCGAATTTTTATTTGGAATAGTTGTATTTAGTTGCCTTTTGCCATCAATTGTATGCATTAAAAATATAAATATTATCAGACAACGGTAAGAGCCCCCGCCAAGACATCGAATATTTACAAAAAGGACAATTTAGGGGCTATTTGCGCGGCCTACAAAACAATACAGAACTTATTAAAATGGGTTTATTTTATTCAAATACATGTTCAAATATAGTTAACTTGCTGTTGCAATCAAATATTTCATCATTTAAATATACTTTGGCACTGTAACAGTTGAGCAAAATGCGGGACAAAACGGGGGGCAGCACGCTCCGATCTACGAATTTGCAGTATTTTGTTTCAACTAGTGTCGATAATATTGTTTCCAGGTGGAAAGTCGTCAACTATTTTCACCAGTAGGTACTAGTTGATGTACGTTTTTAAGTGTATTAATATGACTTCTACAAGACAAAAGTTAAATAGTCTGATATTTGGTGAAAGTGCAGAGTTGAAGGAGAATATCCTACCTACGTATGAGAATGTGATGAAATTCTTTGAATGGGTTCGACAAGACTAACTTAAAAATAAATAATAACAAAACAAAAGAACCTACATTTTTGGAAATTGCCGAAACAGTTGGAACAAAAATTGAAGATCTGTGGATAAAATCTTCTATTTCAATTGTTACACACAAACGAGTTTTACAGTTATACAAAGAATATCACTCAAAATGTTATACTTCGAAAAGTCTTTGAAGAAACTAAAGGAAAGAAAGGTAGAAGAATTCAGAGTACAAAGTAGATTTTTTTTTGACATAGCTGCGTGTAAATGTAAAGAATTTGTAAACTGTAATTGTTTGAGAGAAAAAAAGTGCCAAAAGAGGAACAAATATTTTAAGAGGACCAACGCACTAACAGACTAATGGTTTTAGGAAGAATGGATTTTATCCAGAGTAAAATACTGCTATTATTCTACTTCTGACGCTGACTCTGAGGCTCAGTCGACTAACGTCGTGGGCAGGATGAAACTCAGAAGAATAAGACAGAAAGTTTGCGAGAAAATTTTAGCAGAAGAAAGAGTAACAGAAATTCCTGCCTTATATTTCGATGGAAGGAAAAACCAGACGGCTAAAACTGTTTTAAAAGGATCGAAAAGATTTAGAGTGATTGTACCAGAGGAATATGTTTCGATTATTAAAGAACCAGGTTCTGTTTATGTTGGGTATGTGTTTCCAGCATCAGGCAGTACAAGAAATATTAATAGAGCTTTGCACGGCTTTTTGATGACTGAAAATATATCACCAGAGAGTATAATGGCTGTTGGATGTGATGGAACAACCACAAACACAGGAAAATTGGGAGGCGTGATTGGTCTTTTGGAAAATATACTATTTCAACCATTGCATTGGATAATTTGTCTCTTACACGCCAATGAATTGCTATTGAGGCATTTGTTTTCCTATTTGGATGGCCCTACTGCAGGATCTAAATCATTTACAGGTCAAATTGGTAAAGCATTAAAGATGGTTCAAAACATTAATGGAAGCTAATTAACAGCACTAGATATTTGTCGAACGAATTATTAGCGATTGTGGACCCTGTTTTAATTCGGAATAGTTACTTTGCTCATTCAGAAAACTTGTTGTTGAGTGCGATAATAGATACACGTAAGCAGATTAGAGAACTAGCTGCAAGACGCATTTTAAAAGCTCGTCAAATGAAAAAAAATCTGTTTCGCGCATGTTTGAGGTGCCAAAAGTGGACTTAAATGCAAGTTCTTACATAAACTTGATAAAATGGCAACAAAATATATACGAAACCTCAATACTGATGAGTATTTCCGATAAGTAGTTACAAAATCTAATTGAAAATGGAGGAGATTCAGTTTTGGAGTTAATGAGACTGCCTTGCTACACCCAGGCTGTGGAATGATCAGTAAAATATGTGATAGAAGCAGCTCTTAGTGTATGCGATAAGACAAGAAGAGAGGGATTCGTAAAGTCTAAATTAGCATCTCGAAAGCTCATGTCAAAGTTTGAGAGGAAAAAGGATTTTTGCTATAAAAAATGACGTTATTCATACCGACACAACTTTCTGAAACTGTGTTTATTTTTTAAATAAATGATTCTATTAACTAAAATATACTTTTATCTTATCATTTATATGCATAACATATTATATTTAGTTAATATTTGTAAATAGGGTGTACTAAAAAAAGCGTCTGTAAAAACTTAAAAAATGAAATTTTAAGTCTATGGCGGGACCTCTTGCTGTTGAGCTAGAACTTCCAAATTAATGGGTGTTATTTACAATTATATAAGGCAACTTTTACCTGGTATTCCAATTAGACATTCGAAAAATTTTTTTTTTCATACAAAAGTGTTCCACCCTACTAAACATGTATAAGCCTAGGTCATTCTTGTAAAGTATCAGTTAAACTCACACACCGTATTTTTAATTTTAGTTAATATATGTAGTCTTGCAAATTAAATACCAATAAAACACTGGAATCCTCATTTTGGAAGATACTGTAATAGGTCGTATAGATTAATATTATTTTATAAGATTCTATAATACGAAAAACAATTTCATTTATTTAATCGAATAACGTAAGAAATAATACGTAAAGTGAAAACAAAGTAATGCTACTTCGTGCGAATTAAAAAAATAATAATTTGGCAATATTAATATTTCTACTCACATAGGTTCTAATAATATTGTTTGTAACTGTGTAGGTACTATGAAAAAGTGGTAATGTGATTAGCCAAGTTTTATATGAAACCACTACATGAGATTGCAAATCTCGACTTTGTATATTACAATAAAGTATATTGTATTATTATATCAACAAAAACTTGAGAAATACTTTTAGACAGTGGTCGACAACAGTTTGTGAAAGTATAAAAACTGTGTGCACCGATTTCTCACGACTCACGTCTTTTTAAAGGACCTATATAATTTACAAATTAACACCAAAACTCATTGAAATTTGTATAATTGTTTTCACCGTGATGATTTTCTTGAACAAGTTAGTGTATTCGTGAACAAGCTTTTCTAAGCTAAATTGAGTAACATTGACAATTTAATATTTTATTGGTTCCCCAGATGATGTTTCTGTGAAGTGCAAGGCAAAGAATATGTTTTTCTCAAATTGTTTTAGATTAGTGCATTACAGCGAAATTGCTCCTTCCTTCTCCGTAATGCCTCGTGTAAGATTTTTCCTGTTGCCTCCTTCACATGGTAGTTCTATCATATCAGTGCACGTCCCTTAGCACTGCTGCTTTTCAAGCCCGATCAGATGAAGACCTTCTCCGTGCAACGTGCCCAAAGATCTACAGGACACTGCAAAGTCTTTCATAAAAGTTGTCTACCAAGTGCTCCGAAAATAAACTCATAATACATACTTTAACTACATTACTAGGCAGCTGTCAGTAGTTTCATTATTAAATAACACAACTCCTCCACACTTCTCATTCCAGTCCAATTTCATAAATTGGGCAGTCACGATGTGTGGGTCTCAAGATGGGATCTGCTACGTCAGCCGGGTCCCCCGCCCACTGACGTGGTAGGGTCGGAGATGCCAACACTGGCATAGTGGTACTACACTAGAGGGAGTCGAAATATAAATAAATTGTCACCTAAACGGGTGAATAGGAGTCCTTGTACTCCTGAAATATCCGACAAATAAAGTTATTTCAACAATCTCACGATGTCTGCCTTTTGCCAACCCCCCGATGTCTACATCTACTTTTCTTTTTTTATTTTCTCCAAAATTTCTGGTTGATTATCCCTTCTGAAGCTGAGGGATCTTATTATATGATAAAATATTATTTTCTTATAGGTAGGTACCTACATATATACTTTCTACTCCAACACTAATATTTTGAGAGAAAAAGTTTTTTTACGCGCGGAATATCAGCTGCTGGTTATTCTCAATAATCCCAAATACTCGAGTTTTATAACAATGTTACAATAGGATGGAAAACTTTTACGAGAGGTAAGTAGAGTAAACAATACGATAACAACACAACACTTATTATTCTTCACAAAAAAAAACTAAGTATTTTCTTCTGCAATTTTAACTCCATCTGATTTGTACATTGACATTCCATTTATTTTTGATCTGGATTTAGTGCATCCACTTAATTCTTGCAGAAAAAATATCTATAATTTTTATAACATTAAGATATCCTTTTATCTATGGCTCGGAGAAGGTGACATATATGTTATATGTAAATTACATATGATTAATCCGCCGGCTACCACAATTTTGAAAGTTACCGTCATCATCATTATAATCATATCTAAACGACCCCTGTACATAGTCGCCAAAAATCTATAGCTCTGCATCCAGCTAATTAATAATTATACTCATTTGGCCTTGGCGACAACATGCATTAGCTAGTTATTATTTCCCTACAAGAAAATTTCGTCTTCTCCTTTTTACTGATCCGCGAAGACTTCACATAAGATCACAGTTTTATATTTTTTCTTCAACCTCAATCAATGAATAAATTCGCTAAACCAGTCAGTGATTGCACTTTTTACCCTACTTATATATTTAGGCCCTACATACTTATTTAGAAGTATCTAATAATTACAAAGTATCTAATAATACACACACTGTTACTATGGAAACAACTAGATAAATTATATTATAAGCTTTGTTTCGCTTACATAAAATGTGATGATAATAAATTATGGTTATTAAAGATCGAATAATGATGGGTCCAAATTAACTCAATGAACTTTGTTCGAGTATTCTCGTGATTTTAATAATATTTCTTTAGCGTTGTCCATTCCGTCCGGATCTACTCAATTGAAAGTATGGTAGATACTGTCGTAGTTAAAATTATAATAGAATTCCCGTACTTGTAGGAACAACAGTGGCAAGTTTTAAATAATCCCGCCATTATTATGGAGCGTATATTGACTCTTGTTTCTCACTTGCTTGACCATTCGTAACTAACTTCACTCTCTTGCCGTCAGCTCCCAGCGGACAGACTACGTGTCGGCGGGGAGAAAAACAAAAACAGTATATTTATTGGTGACAAAGTAGTGCCTTTTAAATTTATAGTAGAATAAAATGTGTAAATGTGTGTCATATCTGTAACCTGTGCAAAGAAACAATTAATGAACATTTTCTAATACATCTGTGTTCTCATTGAAACAGCCAACCAAACTCTACGAATCTCTGAGTTGCCTCTATGCTCTACCAAGAAATGGCTAGCTGGAATAACAAATAATCACCAAAGGAAGAGAGGTATTACAGTACCTACTTCAATTGAGTAGATCCCGAGATCAAAAATTGATGAATACAACCATTCTTTTCCGTCTTATATAACACTAACCCAATGCTCTTCCTTGAATCTTGGACAAAACATTTGACCACTCTTTTGAGATCTTTTATATTGTGTCCGTTCGTCTCCACTTCAGTGTTCTACGCATCCATTTTTTATCTTCTATTCGAACAATGTGACTAGCCTATTGCTATTTCAGCTTGAAGACTGTTAATTATTTTCATCGACATATTATGGTTATATCGCCCTTGAGGTCACGTTATGAGTCAACGGCGAATAACAATTTTTCTATGATAATGATAATGACATTAGCTACAGTCTGGTCGTTAAAATCAGTGATATGTTACAACTAGATTCGCAATGTCATACAAATATTCTCTAAAAATGTGTGCCCACCCGTCGAGGTACAATACCTGAGTAATATATATTCATCTCTTTTCTTATGTATATATTCATCTCTATCTACCGGCCTTAGTCAGTAATAATCCCCATTCTCATATTGTCTATCTCTTGTTATCTACAAACAATTTATATGTGTGTCGCTTTTTTTCAAACTAAAAATTGCGGCACCAAGGACCGCAACGAGATTTTATTGATGGTACATGTTTGAGATTCATATTGCAAATCTAGGTATAACATATCACTGGTTAAAATAGATAAAATTAGACTTCGTATAATTAAAACATTGACCATGGTATGGAAATGTAAGTATGGAAAGAACCATGTACATAATTATTGAAATAACATAATATTGATTTGTGACGTAATATGTAATTTAACATTTAGTGATCGCTTCTGACAAAAGCTTCTTAGATGGATAAAACCATTTTTCGACTGCCAACAGATTCGATAACGAATGGAAGGAAAAGAAAAATTTCAGTATCTAAAATAACACTAAAAAATAAATTAATAATAATTTTTAAAAATAAAGCAATTATTATGTATTCATCCAATTCATTCAAAACCTTCCGGTATTTATTATTTGAGTTTTAAGGAATTTCATTAACTGTAGAAACGAATCATTATTGAATATTCAATACGGAATTAAGTACCTACAGTGTATGATATCAATAGTTCAAAATATTCAGAGATATTGGGACGAAAAATTTAATCGGTATTTTTATATAAATTCTCAGAAATAAAAATGGATTTAACATTTCATTCTTAAAGGTGAAATTTCATTCTCAAAAGAATAAAAATACCTACCTATATCTTTATCCTAGTTCATTGGATCAAATATCAGACTTAATAATCGCGTGTGTGTACCTACACACAATAATACTCTATTAATAAATTGAAGCGACGCTAAAAATAAAGAGTTTGAATTTGATCATAGTTATTCAATTATTTAAGAAAATGTATTTAGAATTAAATGCAAATTTGATCGATATTTATGGCCATGAATAATTAGACGACACATCGTTTTGTTAACCTCATAATTTGTACCGATTTAAATAGACAAAAAAAGAACAAAAATAATTGCCTGTAAGATCCAAAATACCTCAATGTTTTATTAAAGGTGTTCTTGAAATGAACGGTACCTACTCTTTAAAAATTTATAGGTTAGTCAAATGTTGATATTTTTTATTTATTTATGTGTCAAATATCGGAATTTTCAGGAGAGAGTAATGAAAATACGGTCCATTGCAGTGACTAAACTGTACAATAGTGAGAGGTTTCAATCGTTTCTAAAATGTTTTGTGTAGTGAAAAGTGTCTCTCATATTACATTTCCTATCGAATTTACAAAAGAGTTTACAAACTTTGAATCGTGACACCATAAATATGTTCGAAGAAAATATTTTATTATTTGATGCTTATTTCAAATGATGACATGAATATTATTGCAAACAATGTACAGTGAAGAATTTAATAAATAAATAAATAATAATATAATTACGGTATGAGTGCAATATTTCAAAAATACTTTTTTTTTTATTAAAGTGCAGTTCCATATGACAATGTGTTATTGTTATTTCCTTACTAGATTCATCTGTATCTTATTTCATAATTTCACTTGAAGATTACGTTATTCAATATTATACATCAAATCAATATTGTGATAAATAAAACGAAAAACTTTTAAATTTTTGTACTACGATAAAGATGACAAGCATATTTTATACATACAGTTAGTCTGCTGGCTACCCTACTTGTAAGAATTGCCGTACTATGAAAAGTTTTATTCTTCTTATTTGATTTTGCCTGATTTAATTAATAGTATATTGTAATAGGTACCTAAAAGTTGTAGTAAATTATTTCAATTTTAATCAAACAACTCTGAAAAAAAAACAGACAGCTCACAGTATAACAAAATAATCAGCTCCTTTAGAGTATTTGTAAAAATAATGTCTCGATGTTGTGCATCTTTCGATGTAGATATTTTAAATGATATTTTGTATTGCCGTTTCTCAGTGAATAACTCGAGAGAGGAAAGGACGTGCCAAATAAAGATTTGTATGGGAGATGTGCATTGAATAATATTGTCACCCGAGGCTCTACTAAACCACTTAAATTACACCACCTACTTTGTGATATAATATTACCTTATAAACATCACCCATAAATCTCACTGTGCCGTATTCAATAATGCCGTTACTTTGATTTTGATAAAAAAAAAAGAAGAAAACAGAAGATGTTTCAAAATATTATCTTTTTCTTTGCGCATTGCCGTCCAATCCAAGAATGTTTCTTTTAGCCTTCTTCACGTTACCCGTTTCCTAGTCATGGTTAACCCACCAGTTGTTACAGAATATAAAGGAAAATTAAATAATTACATAAAAATACATGGCAAAACCAAATATCCTCCTAAATGTTCATGCACAATTAAAAATTCTCAAATATAATTTCAAGCCAGAAATAAAGCTAAGGTAGATGATGAATTTTTCTTATTAAAAATGTTTTCGTCTTTGAAATCTACTATGCCGCGTCTTCTAGTAAGTATGTATGTCATCATTTATAGTTCCGTCCTTGGGTAAATTTATAATCCATTACACCGCCACTCGTAGAAGTGTAGCGACGCCGACGTGTGTACGTGCCTTCAGAACAAACAATTAATAACTTTCTCGAGTTAAATGATTGGAGAATAATTAATTGTCGTACAACAAGAGCGTCGTAATTCTTGCGGTCTATTTTCAATTCACTACCGACAACCATGTACCTTTTTACTATGTATCTACCTTTATTGTTTTGCTTTATTTGGGGTGGAGAATTACTTTATTGGGTAGATATTTCTTATCAAACTTTATCATTTAAGTGTAAAATTCAGCCATGGCGAATAACACTCATACTATTTGTTTATTTTTTAGGATACGTACGTACCTACTTATGTAAAGAACAATGGTACGACATGTGTCCAGGAGACCACCTGAGTATCTGGAAAATAAAGCATATTGTATTGAGGTTACCGGCAAGAGGCCAAGAGGCAGGCTAAAGAGCAGATGTTTCCCACGAGGATTCACTCGACAGAACCATGTGGCGAAACAAAACAAGAAAGGCTGACCCTACCACCATGTGATTCCTCCATATAATAAAAGATATCCTATTCTGTGACTTGTGCCATAATTGTATTTGAGGTACAATCTCGTCTCAATCTTGGCACAAAATCACTCGGAATGGAAGAAGCATGTTAAAGTTCGTGTTACCAAAATCACTCGGAATGGAAGAAGCATGTTAAAGTCCGTGTTACCAAAATCGCTCGGAATGGAAGAAGCATGTTAAAGTCCGTGTTACCAAAAAAATTTCGTGTGTAGGTCTCAAGAATACTGTTTATTAGATTCTTATTGTTTTTTTTTATATATTTAATTTAACTACTACTGCACCATCACGGCACATCCCAACAAGTAGAGTAGCCAGCAGAACAGCTGCATGTAATAAACATGCAGGCCGTCTCCTATGTGCTTATAAAAAATTGAGCATCATGTCATCGCTAAATATGAGATGTATTATGTCTTTATTTTTTAGAACACCTGCCTTTTACAGGACACTCGAAAACATTCGGAAAAGGGTTGGAGGCGAATTCTTTACTGGGTGCTCCACGGCTTAATTTTAAAATATATATATTTTTTAATTTAAACTTTTATTATAATTATTATTTATAAATAATATCACATCTATTCAGCAGTGTGCATTTCTCAATAGAAACAGGCTGACCTCAAAATATTGTTTTGCTATTTTTGAAAAATATAATAGCAATAATTTAAGAAACAACATAAACATAAATGAAACTACTTTATTTTATTAGAAATAAAATTGTTCCGTCTTAGACTTTACCAATTATCAACTATTCAGCTAAATAGTTTTTCGGTAATTAATTCCCTTAATATGTTTCTAAGAAGGTTTCACTCTTTGATCCTTAATAATATCAGCAGGTAGGTATACCTCGTATTATTAAATAAAGTATTGATTTAGTTCTGAATCAAGGTCGATTAATACTAGATGAGTACACAAAATATATTAATCATATTACGTACTCACTAGCTTGTACAATCTGCTAAAGTAAATAAACTATGCAAATGTATAAGTCAAAATGTCAATTTTTTTGCAACTAAAAAACATTAGCATTCTCACGCCCATATTTAATAAGGAAAGTATTTATCTAAAGGCATTTACATACGTTGAAAAATGTACTAAGGAAACTCTTAACAGTATAAAAACTTAAACTTTGACACCCCACATGCCTATGTTTGGGTATAAAAATACGAATAGTTAGTTGAAAGACATCGCATTTTAGCGATAAACTCGCCCTCTGTACATTGAATTGTATAATTGTTATTTTTATGACACTATTTATAAATGTTATATTGTAACCAATGTACAGTGAAGAATAAAATAAATAAATAAATTAAATAGTTACCTACTTACTATTATTAAGTAAGCTTTTCATATTTTTGCTTAGTAACTTTCTGAAATGATCTCATTCAAACCGAAATATCTCTGTCAACAAATAATTCGTGCATAATATTTTCAGCCTTGAACCTGTCTAAAGAATGAGACTTTGCATAGAGTGTATCATTTTCCCTCTATCGTATTTAATAACGCTGTCTTTTAATAATACCTATACATACGGACATATTTACAGACCAACTAAAATATATATATATCGATTGTGTGAGGCATTTGAGATATTGAGTAATATCGTATTGTAAGAGGGTAGGTATCTGTTGACGATGATAATCCTGAATTTGGATGAAAAGGTATTTCTAATACTTCGACAATGAAGACGAAATCTAAAGATCAGAATTTCAAACATTCAAAGTGGTATTCCAATATTATAAACTTCCAGAATGATGCTCAGGTATTTTATAAACTTGAACATTTGTGTAATGCTATAATAAAATTTTTGAATACCTACCTACTAAATTTTAAGTGAATAAATTTCAATTGATTTTTTATTAATTTTTTTTTTATAATTGTGGCAACATCAGCGTACTTATTTGTTTCAAAACATACAGTAATTAAGCTCTGTATAATGACAATTATCAATATAATACAATAGGATTCGAACCCTAAATTTTACGACTGAGAAAAATAAAATAAATTTTATTTTATAGGATAGTTACGTAGGTAATATAATATTCCAAAAAAATCCTAAGACCACAAAGTAAAACCATATCAAGCAACTCTGTGTTTAATCAACTCATTTCTTCTAATTTTTATTATATTAATGTTACAAAAAAATATCAATATATATGTGATATGTATCGCGATGGGAACAATTTAATCTGACGATATGCATTACTTGCAGGATAGAGAAATCTTCGTGGGCAACTAATAATAAATTACAATACTCAAAGGCTACCAACACATTTCTGTTGTTAAATAGAGTACTTGACTAGTAAAACAGAAAAATTCAGGTACCTGGAAGCAACCATAACGCAAGACGGTGATCTACGGTCGGAATTACCAATCCGCATAGGAGCAGCTAGCGGGGCTTTCAATAACATGAACAAAGTTTGGAAGGCATCAGGACAAAATGCCGCTTGTTCAATGCCGCTTGTTCAATGCGTGCATCATCCCAATCCTTCTCTATGGCTGTGAGTCTTGGCACTTAACCAAGGCTCAAGAGCGGAAGATACTAAGCTTTGAAAACAAGTGTTTTAGAAGGATTTTGGATGTCAAATGGTATGAACATGTTACAAATGATGCTGTGCGCCGGCGCACCCAGTAGAGACCTGTAATCTCCGTAATACAGGAGAGACGATGGTCCTGGCTGGGACATGTTTTGAGAATGCCTAATGATAGTTGGCCAAAAAGAGCACTGTTCTTCCGTCCGCAGGGGTTCCGTCACTGCACTTCCGTGAGTGCAATCACTCCCTCTGAAAGGATTAATATGAGAGAAGCATAGGAGAAAGAGATGGAATTACAGAACGTTGTCATGGTATGAAGCACTTAAATCGGCTCATGTTGATTTGTAAGTAGGTGTTGATGTTAATGTAAAAATAACCAGTTTAATACAAACAAACTAGTGTGTAGGTGTATATTTTTTTTATTTCTTATAAATAACAACTGATATGGATAATAAAAATGATTTCGTTTAACCAAATAGAGTGCGATGTACGTGTGGTCAAGATAAACACGAGTAGAGTAATATAATTCCATGTATGTTTGAAGGTGGTAGTGAAAATGAACCAAAATGAACACCTACAATAGTAATAATAATGTGAAGAAGAAGAAAGTACTAGGACCGGAAATCTCGGGGTAGAATCGTTAAGGAATATAGAGATTTTACCAGTGATGTACAATTTCAAATAAAAATAAATAAATTAGTATTATATCTTGTAAAAATATAATATTTGAATTTAGCATATAACACATGCTTGGTCTTAATTGCTTTATGTACGTAATACAATAAATTTGTATAGTGAAAGAGTATGAAAAGCGTATTTGGACTTATCGAAAACACATTTTTTTATACCTAGTCTGTTACATTGAGCATCATGTATTAATGTAGGATAGTTTCTAAACGTGTAATATTCATTTATTTATTTAAGATAATAAAGTTTTAATTGTGTCGGTGCTAAAGTAGTAGAATTTCATTACTAAGAAAATTGAAACAAGTGTTTCTTTCTACTATAGATTGTAAATCGTGAGAGAGATGTCTTTCGACTTATGAGGTCATTATAAATTTCAGTATTAAGTTCGTCGTCGTAGCATTCTTTAAATAAAATGTTACTTTCTTTTAAATATACCAATAATTATTTCTTGAAGTAGTCTTATTAACTAGTATTTATTAATAACACTATCTCGTGGATATTTTATAATAAATCATCGAAAATGGTAACACCACTGCAAACAAAAGAATACGCAAAAGTATATTGTTTGACACGTGCAAAAGAATATTAAAACGTATACGTAAAATATATACCTACATATATTCGCTAGATATTCTGGTAAATAAGCATTTCTTCTAAATGCGTAAAGAATTATAATACCTACTATATATATTTATTATACACAAAGTAACTATATGAATAATTGACGAATTACCCTTGACAGTTCTGCTAAATAAATCCTTTTTAAGGATGAAAGTGAAACGAACCGTCTTAGTTGATAAAAACGTTATTCATAATATTTGTTTTATTTATCGTTTTAGATTTCTCGAAATTCTCAGTGGAGTTCGTGAATTAGAATAGGTCTCCTATTTTTTATGTTAATTATTTTAATTACTACTGTTTTTGTTTTTATGAATTTGTACCAATTCATTTTTTATCATCTTTATTGTTGTTGTCTGTCAAATTGTTATTTTTTTAATTTGTTATATGTTTAACGTGTAAGAGGCTCACGCCGTGTACAAGTGATAAATAAAATAAATAAATAAATTTTCGAACGTAGTATAGAAAGCTCGTATTCGTAAGAGAATTTAGAAAATTATAGAACACCATATTTCATAAATGTTGCTACAGTAGGTAATAGTTATTGTTTCTTTCTCATTGATTATGAGTACAATATAATTTTAATAATGGATATAAATTTTAATTAATATTGTCGACCAACGGTACTTCGTGGAAGTTTATGTTATATTAATATAAATAAAACACTTATATTTAGTACTCTGTCAATTTGAAAGTACTTTATATAAGTGTTGATTTTTATTTAAGTAATACAAGCAGCTTTCAGGGGCAATAAATTGGGACAGTACTAGGAAGAGGAAAAAGAAGGATATTTATTTTTATTTACATAAATTCACGGCCTAAACCTTTTACATATTGGAACTCTGTTTACATACAATACATGTCTTTCTATGTACAATGATATGACTTTTTTATAAAAAAAAAACAAAACAATTAGACTTACAAAACAGAACAGTGTATCATTAATTAAGAGTATAAAATAAAAAAAGAAATTTCGTGTTCGTCGGTGGCCTGGGGGTAGAGTCTCGGCCTTCAGAACAAGGGGTCCGTGGTTCGATCCCAGGTGCCGGCAAACTCCCCTTTCACGGCACAAGCTTTTAGCTTAGTGTGAAAGGTGTATAAGGATGTATTTGGGTTTGTAACAAAACCCAGATATAAATTTTTTAAAAAAAAAAGAAAAAAAAAAAAAAAAAAAAAAAAAAAAAAAAAAAAAAAAAAAAAAAAAAAAAAAAAATCTAAGTGATGACAAATAATGACAAATATCAAATATTGAAGTCACAAAAGTACAGTTCAGAACTACATAAATAAATAATATTTAGGTATACCGTAATGGTATCAATTACGGGTGCCAAAAAAATGGAATTTATTTATTTATTTATTTACAAATATTTACGGCCAAAGCCTTTTACATGTTAAACCTCTGTATACATACAAAACAAGTAAACAAAGGAAAGATCTGTTACAAAAAAGACACAAAACAATTAGACTAAAGAAACGAGAGTTTAACAGACAATATAACATTAATCATGCTATATTTATAAAATAAGATACAAAATTGTTAAAAAAAAAATTGGTCAAGACATTACAAAGAGAAATCAAAGTGGTATAAAAATGTCAAATATACATAGTAAAAAGTCAATTAGTTAAAATTCATAAGTCAATAAAAAATTGATATGAAAAAATTTATATAAAAAATTTCAAATAATAGAGATAAATTAAAAAACATAAGTTTAGGTCAAGTGGTTAAAAGAGCAATTCGCCACATTAAAAAAATAACAATAAGTCACATGAACATATCCAGTTAGAGGCATCGAATACCAGAGAAGATCAATGTAAATAAGCAACTATAAACCTCGACTACCCATTGTCAGTTTGTACATTCAAGTATTTGATAATGTCAGATTTGTATTTTAGAAAACTGTCAGCAAAAATATCAGTGCTTTCACCCACCAGATTACCAAGTCTGTGAAATCTGTTTATTGGAGTATGGTATGTGTAGTTGTTTCTAGTGTAAGACTCGTGAAAAGTTACAGATTGTCTCGTACTTCTGACGGGGACATTAATTTGGATTAATTCAATCAGCTCAGGAGAATCGATTGCACCGTTTAGAAGCTTGTGCAGGAAACAAAGGTCGAACATCTTCCTTCGATTCTCAAGACTAAGGATACCGAGCTCGCTCATTAAGACTGAGTATTCAATATTCTCTATAGGTATTCCCATTTTGTAATTAATTAATCTTAAGAACTTTCTCTGTACCCTTTCCAGACTTTTACTATGGACGGCATAATTCGGGGACCACACTGCGGTATTGTACTCCAGAGTACTCCAATTGTTAAATACCTTAAGTGTTTTGTTATACCTACGAATATTTTAACAAACGTTTGAAAACTTATAGAATAAAAAGGTTTTCCAATTTTTTGCCAAGAATTACACAGAGTAATTTATAATCCATTTCAACAAAAATAAGTTTATCAAAGGGAATTAGAGTAATTGTCGGTTGCAGCGATTGAGATTTTCACATTCTTCGTGTTGGGTAGGTGTGTACTGTGTAGGTACCTTTATTTATTAATACGTCGATGTTCGTAGAAAACAAGAAACGTAAGGAAAGTGTAGGTATTTAATGAAAGGCTCGGGAAGAATAACGCTTGCCTTGGGACATATTGAATAGTCAACTTAGGAGTCTGATAGTGGAATAATGGAATTTTATTGTAAGTAAAGCAAACAATTCCAGGTCTCTTGGATACTATTTTTTATACTATTGGCTATGTTACCCCATAAATTGTCTAAGAAAATGACGGCATAAGGGATAATTGCGAGTAGAATTGTGGTAAACATCTGGTTTATTAGAAAAAGAATAGGTAAGTAGCATTTATGTAAGTACAATTTATTGGATAAAAAAAATATCAAAACTAATTAAAGCAAAATATTATGTAGCTAGATTTTTTGCCTTTAAGCTAATAAAATATAGTTCCCTGCCCATTTATGTTGAAAATTCACTTACTGAAAACTTAGTACCTACGTCATGGTTTATGAGAGCAAGTATGAGGATTGGCCGGCAAACTCCCCTTTCACGACGCAAGCTTTCAGTAGCTTACTGTGAAAGGTGTATAAGGTCGTATTTGGGTTTATAACAAAACCCAGATATATCGTTTTAAAAAAAAAATTGGTTTGACAGTGACGGAAGCAAAAAGTGTATTCACTGATGCTCAACTCTTTCTGCCTAATCCGCAAGAGACACTTCTCTTCACTATCACGTTGACACGTCGCTACGTGATGCTGAAGTTGAAGAAGATTTGTTTCTATCTAAAACTCACTAGATAATGATGGACGCTCCACCTAAATTTTACCCTCACGTCGAATCCTAAGAAGGGTACGCAGAGAAGACAAAACGCCATACAACTCTATCTTTATATATTTCTCATTAACAACATGTATTTGAATGTAATTTCTTTACTTTACGTTAGCCTGATCATGAGAGCGGAAGCTCCTGAAAGTCGGTCCGCAATTAATTGAGTTTCAGTGGAAATATTAATTGTAAGTATTTTTTTTTATTAATTAAATTAATATGAACTCGCCCACGGTACGGAGTGTGTTAATACATATTTAAATAACTTGCCCCAATTTCAGATATGTTATTAGTAAGAACGAATGCTTATTACATTTTTAGGAATACAATTTTTTTTATACAAAAAATTATTATTATTGACGAAAAAAATAATAATATAACCAATTCGTTTGATCAATTAATATGACCTTTCAACATCAAACGATATGAAAACATCTGTCAGAGTGCACAGCTAAAATGAAAAATGTTACGTTTGATGAATATTTGAATACCTTCGAAAACGTATTTGAGCAAACGGATATAAAAGAATTTCTATAATATCTAGGTACGACGTAAATTGTTTAATAAGAATTTTCAATACCTGTTTTATATAATTAACATTAAAAATAATTTATTTTGAATAAGCGTGAAAGAACAAAAATTCTTTTACGTAAATAAAATTACAAAGTGTGTTGTAAATGCTAAAAATAATATCTAAGTTTTTACTTATATCCCACGCAATTTCATCTATTTAAATGTTGCTAAAGGGTTGGTTTTATTTTTGGGATATCTAAAATTGGAGCTATGTATAGACATTTGAACGTTGACGACAATAATACTGACGCTGATTGTATCCTTAAATTATAACACGAAATGTGAAATGTGTTATATTCCCAGAAGAAATGTCATATCGTCACGTGATTCACCTTTAGTTAGATGTATGTGGGTTTATCAAAAAATCAATACATGTCTTATCTCATCTATGAAGCAATCAAATTTAATAATTGAGACAAGTTCAGATTTTTATAAGCAATATTATTGGTAGACATCGTGACAGAAATTAGACATGAAATAGATTTCCGGTTTCTGTTGGCTATTCGGTTTACTTTTACTTCTATGTTAAAATGAATAGTGATTTTATTTATTTTTACAATGTGCACAGGATCAACCAGTCAATTATAGAACATGAGAACAAAATGCAAAATCAAAAGGTGCACCAGCGAAGATCCTAAAATTACCTGAGAAGTCTTAAAAAAATCATCAAAGTTAAATGAATCGTTATCATCAAATAACAGTAAATTCTTTACCCAATAACTCACAACTCTTTAGCTAAGAGATCAATTTAAAGTTCAATCAAATAAAACGAGATGAATAGATTCAAATGAATGAGTAAAATAAGAACAAATTAATAAAATTATATTAAAAATGATAGCGCAATGAGATGACGTAACAAGCAAAGTAAGTCTACGCACGAGGAAATCTATGCGAGAGATAGAGATATCCGATCGGATAGTGAATACTGAAAAAGAAACATGTATTATTATTTATAGAATTATGCCATTCCGTTGCTTGCGGAACGATTTGATGAAGTTCAAAATTCTTAGAAAGGTATCATATCATTTGAATACACTAATCTATAAGTATACATGATTTTTTTGCTAATTTTAAAATTTTAATATAAGCAGAAATCATCTCAGTGTGCAGTAGACATGACATATAAATTTGGATACTGGATTTCAGCTATTTCATAATACAGCTCGTATGAGTCACTTATTGGGCAATCAAAGAAGGCATTGTCCAGGGATTCTTTATCAAGCATGCATTCGCAAAGTGTGGACGAGCCAAATTTATAAAAAAAAAACATGTCATGAACACAAGTTTATCGATAGAATACAATTTACTCAAGAACTTTTACATATTTAAATGGAAGTATTGTATTATACTCGTATATAAACGAAAATAATTCATTGGGAGTGTTCAAATTGTTTCCACTTGCTCACTGATTTCCTGACGTCTCTTTTAAATAAACTGAACATATCATGAGAGTGGCTAAATATACAACTATCCGGCTCAGAATATTGTCGGATATCTTATTACGCAAAACCGGTAACAACGCAAACTATTTTTTTATTAATTTACAATGAAAAGTTTTTCAGTAGGTAGGTAAATATGTTCAAAGTAATGTAGGTAGGTATTGTTGGGTAACTATCTTTACTTAAACGTTTGAAGGTTGTTCATTCATGAAAAAGATCGTATATTTGTTTTGGATTGTTTATTTGTTTTAGATATTTGCTCAGCAGGTTCTAATAAAAAATCAAATCAAATACCTACCTATGTACTTGTATAAAATAACTTCTCATAAGTAGTTCAGTAAGGCGAAGAGTAGACAAAAGTAAATATTCCAGTTTTCAATCATCAAATACCAGCCGAGAATGAATGAAAAAGGTCCATCTATTCTATCTATCAATACCCTCACACCGTGCCCCAAGACAGGTAGGCAGAGAGAAAGCGGAAATCAATATTGATTTATTATCACGTACTTCTTTCGCTTCCTCCACATTCATGCAATCTCTTGTACATCCAAATTATTGATCGAGCAACGCAGTTCCCGGACGATCGATGTATAAGATTTGTACCAATAAAGTACTTTACCGTCTGATCTAAAACAAAAACGCACGTGTGTCCTAATAAATTAAAAACCATCCTTCATCGAATCATCGTAAAAGGAAATTGTCGTGGAACTGTTAAAAAGATTAGGTAAGTAAAAAAGTTATTTGAAAACGAAGATCTTTCTTTTTCTACGTTTTTATCCTGAATTCTGAGTGTATTAATCTACCACTTAATGCATTTTCATTAAATAATGAGCAGTAGTTCTTCTTATCAAAATAATGAATTTGTATACTTTCGTAAATTGCATCCAATTCGTAAAAATATCATTTTTCATATTATTTTAAAGACATGTACAATTGTACATATTTACATACATAAATTATTTACCTTTTTTATGCTTTTCTCTATTTTTTAATTTATTTTTAAATGGCTCTAAAGAACTCAACTAAATTATTGTTGTAGAAAAATGTAATGTAGTTGTTATTAAAAATAAAAAGAGTTGAAATGTTGATTCTACAGTTTGGTAATACATAGTATCATGAATGCATTAAAGTTTTAGCTTTCATTCCATTACAGCTTGTTACTTAACGTCGTAGTAAATATGTATCAGCAATATCCTTCGCCAGTTTGATAAGCCTAATAATCTTGTTGGAATTCGCTAACACACTCATGTCCGTCTCTGTATGTAGGTCGCCAGTCGATGTACATTATAATATTATACAAGTAATCCAGTCGGTCCATCGATTATCCGGGAGTCTTGACACATGACCCGCCCAACTCCATTTCAGCATAGAAGCCACGCCGCATTATGTATGTATTGTATATTCTGTACACATTCTACTCGTAATCTAGAAAATAAATAATGTCCATCTGTATGACACACATTAATCTAGAAGCTCGACAGCTAATTTGACAATGTCATTTGTACCACCAACCTCAAGTATAAATATATTATGATACTACACGTTATGTTCTTCTGGTACGTATTATTTACTGCTATCTTGTACATACGCCATTATGTTGTTAAAATGATTTCTATTAATGTTTTTGAACAATGTGCTTAAAGAAAAACGAACGCGGAAAGAATAATGTGGAGGTGCGGTTGCTGATCGAGGAATAGTTGATAAAACGTTGCGAGATAGAGTGAAGAATGAGGATATCGGGAGAATGAGCGGATGCGAGAGGGGTGTTGTGGATAGTATGCGTATAAACCATAATTGTATATATGTGTATCGTCGCGTTAGTACCCATAATACAAGATTCATCTTAGTTTGGGACTAGTTCGATCTGTGTGAATTGTCTATGTAAAAAAAAAATCAAGTTGTGATGGTTCGGGCATGTGTAGTGAATGCATGATAAAATAATGACGAACAGGGTTTTTTTATCTGAAAGAGTAGGTAAATGACAAACTTTGTTTATTTAAATTATCAAATAAAATAAATATTTATTATTATTTAGTTTTGTGTTACTGTTGAGTATGACTAACGCACGACCGGTTTCGCGGACTCCGAGTTCGCATCATCAGGTGCTGATCTATACTGAATTAAACAAATACAAATGTTCGTTAGGATTTACAGTGAGGGTGTAGGGGTAGGCGGGGTCGTGTTGGTTTCAGGCGTGGAGTTCTTGGAATATGAGATGGGGAATAGTTGTAGTAAGGGAGACGAATTCGGAAGATTATTATTATTAATAGCTGTTTTAGTCGAGTTATTATTTGATAATTTAAAATGAAGTGTTACAAAGTAAATGCCGATACAATTAATGAAATTTGTTTATTTATCCTGTCTTACACCCGCGCAACGTCGTCAAGTTGCTCCGTTTTGTATTGGTCAGTTAATTTGTAGGAATAAAAATTCCACCTTAATCACTCGTCACATTTTTATTTTTTGGTCAATTTCCAATAGCGAACGTTAAGTGGCGAGTAAAGTAGTAATAATAGGTATGTAGCTGTTGTACGAGTAGTAGTAAGTAACCTATTAAAAAATAATAATAGTAATACAACTTTATACTCATGCCATACTAAGGTAGAACTTATGTTCTTACCAGTAGCTACATAGCTGTAGGTATTATGAGTATTAATAATGTACCCATGTTTTTCTCGATGGTACTCGTGTCGTTTCATACCCCCATACCCTTCATTGACTCTGGTCACGCTATCCGCGCATACATCTCTCCTGAACGCCGCCGCCGCCTGTGATCCATATTATTTCCACGGAAGTTGAAGGTCTCCTCCACGATTTCAAGATACAGGTGTATGAAAGTAATAACATTATTATTATTACTATGATTTAAACAATAATTTATTAATATTTTTTGTGGGATCAAGTAAAGTTCACAACATGCTCTGCCTTATGACGGAATCTCTCAAAGGTCAGACCACATATAAAGTTTTTAGTGCCTTTTGAGTCTTGAGTCAAACTCAATATTTTGCATTCAATGATAGTATGACATTATGCATTGTTTAAAGGTAATCATTGTATGCAATAATTTTCTTATTTTATTTCTTATAATCTCATTATTTAATGTTCAATGTGGTTTGAAGGCTTTCATGGCGATCTTCACTATCTGGTTGTTGATTTTCGGGTTTGCCATGTCTCGATTTGTTCAGTCGACGTTTCATATCCTGAAGATGGGGCCAGCAAGTGCACCGAAACGTCGACTAAACAAATCGAGACATGGCAATCCCGAAAATCAACAAACCAGATTATTTAAAGTTTAATTTATCGACCGACGGTTTTTGGCGGAAGTTCATATTTATAATTTTTAAAATGAATTACAATGTACCTATAGTTATTCCACTATAGACTTTTTTTTATTTTTGCGAGCCGGCTTTCAAGAGCTTCTGCTCTCATCGTCAGGCAAAAGTAACTTTACAAATTATTTAATGTTATTTAATAAACTCGACTAGGATTTTATTGATAATATAGGTTCGGAACCGTTTGTTCAGGTTCATCTCTTGGCTCACAAAAATAAGGCTTGCATCTGTCCAAAGAAATTGTTTTCGGTTCTCCTCCTATTAGCAAAGTTGCAGTCTTGTCGTCTCTTCTGCAAACTTGGTAAGGGCCTTGATATGCTGGAAAAAGCGGTTTATACACCCTATCATCTCTAACGAACAAATATTTTGCAAGTTTTAAATCAGGATGTACAAATATATTATTCTTATGATGATGTTCCACAGGACGTGGTTTAATCTGTTTCATGTACCATATCAGTTGTTGAGTGTAGTAATTTGGTTCTGGAATTTCGTCTGTATCACAAAATATGTCATTTGGTAATCTTATTGGATTTCCGTATAACATCTCTGAAATAGAATAATTAGTGTTTTCTCTAATTACAGTTCTTAAACCTAATAATATAGTTGACAACGATTGAGTCCATGGGATAGGATGATGTGCTTTAAAACTGTTTTTCAGTGTACGATGAAATCGTTCTACCATTCCATTGGTCTCTGGGTGATAAGGAGAAGAAATAGAATGTTTAGTCCCTAATTTAGAACAAAACATTTTAAATTCTGTTGACATAAATTGTCTACCTTGATCAGTAATAAATTTCAGTGGTGTTCCATACCTCGTAATCCAGTGGTCCCAAATAGTTCTCACTACTGTCTTAGCTGTTATATCTTTTATAGGTATTGCCTCACTCCATCGTGAATACCTATCCACAAAAGTAATTAAATATTTCATACCTTCAGATTCTAAGAGCGGTCCGACTATATCAATGTGTACTGTCTGGAATTTTGCATCAGGCAGTTTCATATTCATAATCTTCGTTCTAGTGTGTCTTGTTACCTTAGATTTTTGGCATTTAATACATGTTTTACTCCAAAGATTACAGTCAGCTCTCATGTTCTTCCAAACTCCTCTTTTGGAAATTGTTTTCAAGGTATCCTTGGCACCTGGATGAGTTAAGTTGTGGATACTGTCAAAAAATCTTCTCTGTAAAGTTTTAGGTATGTACGGTCTTAGATTTCCTTCATGAAGATCAAAGATGAGCTGTAAACCTTGTAAATTGTTTTTGATTAGGTTTAATGAATGATCTTTATTTTCAAACAATTGTTTCAATTCCAAATCCAGATTTTGTTGTTTGGAAATATCTTCTAACAAGATATCATTATGTAACTCTATCATATCTATTCTAGAAAAAGCGTCTGCAATTACATTAGAATTACCAGTAACATATCTAATATCGGTACTGTACTGTCCAATTAGATCTAATTGTCTCTGTTGACGAGGACTTTCTTTTTCAAAATTTTTCTTTTTGAAAGCATATTGAAGTGGCTTGTGATCTGTGTATATACAGAACTCTCTGCCTTGCAAATGATGTTTGAAATATCTAATGGCTTCAAATATAGCTAGCAATTCTCTGTCATATGTACTATATGAACACTGAGCTCTATTTAACTTTTTTGAAAAAAAACTAATAGGTTCATAATTACCATCTTCTCCTGCCTGTTGTAGTACTCCTCCGATTGCAAAATCTGAAGCATCCGTCCACAATGACAATTGTTTAGTACTATCGGGATACTTAAGTTTAGTGCAAGTTATTAAAGATTGTTTTACCTCCTCGAAGTCATTCGTCGTAATATCGTTCCATTGTACCGGTCTTTTATCATTCTTCTTAGCTCCTTTTAAGTATTCATTTAATCTTGCTAGTTTCTGGGCAGCGTTTTTTATGAATCTCCTATAGAAATTTGACATTGCGATGAAACGTCTGAGGTCTTGAATGGTTTTTGGTTTGGTATATTCAGCAAGAGCTCGTACCTTGTCTGGCGATGGGCCTACTCCTTCTGCTGAAACTTCATATCCTAGAAACAGAATAGAACTTTTACCAAATTCACATTTAGATGGGTTTACAATCATACCCCACTCGTCTAATCTCTTAAACAAGGCATTAAGGTGTTTAAGATGTGTTTCTTCATCTGGTGAATGTACAATTATGTCGTCGATATATACTTTTACTCCTTCTAGACCTTGAGTCATTACATTCATGTGCCGTTGGAAAGTCTGACATGAATTTGCTAGGCCGAAGGGCATGCGTAAATATTCCCAGGAGCCTGCAAATGTGCAAATAGCGGTTTTTTTAATGTCTTCTTCATTCATAGGCACTTGGTGGTATGCCTTCTTGAGGTCCAGCTTTGAAAAAATTCTAGAATTGGCAAAATCGTTAGTTATATCTTGAATATGAGGTAGAGAATACCTGTCTGGAACAGTTATTTGATTCAACTTCCTGTAGTCTCCACACAATCTGAACGTGCCATCCGCCTTTTTTACTACATGTAATGGTGATGACCACTCGCTATTAGATGGACGACAAATACCTTGGGAAACCAGATCCTCAAACTCGGTTTTCACCTGCTTCAGCAACTCTGGAGACAAGCGACGAGGTTTAGATCTGAATGGGCTTCCTCTAGTATCTATGTGGTGAATTGTTGGATGAGATATGTCACTAAAAGGTCTATTTATATCAATTAGTTTTGGAAAATTTGCTAACATTTGATGATACTTATTGTTCTTATCTAAAAAAGAAATAGAAGTTACATTAGTACTATCAACATTAGAATTATAAGCTTTTACCTTATCTCCACTGCTTTTGTCGATTAACAGTCTGCTCCTCATGTCAACAATTAAATTAAAATTAGTTAAAAAATCAGCTCCCAATATAGCTCTAGATACATCTGCTATGACGCAGTTCCATCTGAATTTTTGTTTAAAACCTAGGTTTATGTTTATGGTTGAAGTACCATATGTTTTAACGATTGTCCCATTTGCTGCAAAAAGTGTAAGATTAACTTTTTCTTTTTGGCATTTGCGATAAGATCTTGGAATTATGCAAAGTTCCGATCCGGTATCAATTAAGTATGATAAACCGTTATCTTGATCCTTAACGAAGAGACGCGTTTGAGGAGTCAACATGTCCGTCTCTATAACATGTCGCTTCTCAAGTTTTTTTGATTCTGCACAGAATTCTGCTGATTGAACGTGCATGGTGATATGCACTTTCTGGCTTTGTTCCCATATTTACTGTGATAGGAGCATATTTTATTAAGATAATGTTGGGAAACATTGTTTTTTGTATGTCTGTATGTTTGTGTATTATTGTGAAATTTGTTGCTACTATTTTGTCTATGTGTGTTGTAGTTGGGAAAATTTCTTCTGCTGGAATGAAAATTATTAGTATTTTGTTTATGCAATGAGTCGTTGAGTTGCTTTCCCAAACGTTCTAACTTTTCCGTTAAAGTATGTACGGATTTATTTAGATTTTCAATTTGATTATCTTTGTCACTATTGTTTTTTGTATGACACACAGCGATTTCTTGTGCCTGATAGACATTTGTTATTTTATCTGCTATTAATGCTATTTCGTCCAAGCTACCATTGCTTGTGGTAATATGTGCTTGTACGTGTTTAGGTATATGCTGTATCCAAAGATATTTCAATGTTGTATCATCAATATTTAAACCAATAGCTAATGATTTCATTTCTCTAAGCAATTGAGATGGTGTTTTATCTCCAAGTTGTAAATTTGAAAAGAGTTTCTCTCTGCGAGAATCTGGGGATATTCCCATTCTATTTAATATTGCATCTTTTAGTCTAGAATACATTGTTTGACATTTATCAAGATTTATAATATCGGATACCTGTGAAATTGTGTTTTGATCCAGTTGAGCAACAAGATGTGCATACCTTGTATCTTCGGATGTGATTCCTGCTAGTTCAAATTGTATGTCAATCTGCTTGAACCAAAGTTGTAAATTGTTACTCCAAATCGGTGGTATTTTAATTGATACTCTATCTGTAAATGAAACATTCTTAGTTATATTTGATTCATCCTTGCTAGGTTTATTTGCTTGCTCAAACATCTTGAGATAAATTAAATTTTTCAATTGTATTTATATAAATAATTTGCTGACAATGAAGAACAGCCTGCAATCGAAAAAGATTTAACAAGAAAACGATTGAGTAATTAAGGTTTGAAACCAGCAAACAATTTCAATGTATCCAGCACTTGTGAAAATTTTTTTAGTTTGTGACAATATTATATAAAAAAGTTTGGTATTTGTTTTCCATCCAACAGCGAATAGATCCCTGCAGCTAAACTAGCTAAAATTTAAAAGCAAATTGATTAAAAATGTAACACACATAAATTTGTTGTTTAAAAATTTAAAAATGTAAGATACACAAAGACAATACAAAATTTTTTTAAAATATCACTTGATTGTGACAAAAATGTATAAAATTATAAAAAATATCTTTTTTTTTGGTGCGCAAATTCGTGTCTGATTCGTTGTTCTGATTTTCAATAAATTAGGCTAGAATCTATTCTATATTAGATTCTGCCTTAGACTTTAGCACCTCTTGAATCACGACACGGGCTCACTCTCGGCAACGGCGGCAAAATTTTGTAAATTTGTATAAAAACTATATCGATCTGTTACACACACTTATATTTAGGATTAAAAGATTTGAAATACAATACAATACAGCTGTTTATCTTGAATGCAAGAAAAATTGTTATTGAAAATTTTTATTTCAACAGCTGATTGTGACAACTCGAAAATTTTCAAGGTGAAAAATTTTGTTAGGTTATGTATAATATATCAATTCAATTAATTATGTTCTTTTGTCTGGCGATGGGCCTACTCCTTCTGCTGAAACTTCATATCCTAGAAACAGAATAGAACTTTTACCAAATTCACATTTAGATGGGTTTACAATCATACCCCACTCGTCTAATCTCTTAAACAAGGCATTAAGGTGTTTAAGATGTGTTTCTTCATCTGGTGAATGTACAATTATGTCGTCGATATATACTTTTACTCCTTCTAGACCTTGAGTCATTACATTCATGTGCCGTTGGAAAGTCTGACATGAATTTGCTAGGCCGAAGGGCATGCGTAAATATTCCCAGGAGCCTGCAAATGTGCAAATAGCGGTTTTTTTAATGTCTTCTTCATTCATAGGCACTTGGTGGTATGCCTTCTTGAGGTCCAGCTTTGAAAAAATTCTAGAATTGGCAAAATCGTTAGTTATATCTTGAATATGAGGTAGAGAATACCTGTCTGGAACAGTTATTTGATTCAACTTCCTGTAGTCTCCACACAATCTGAACGTGCCATCCGCCTTTTTTACTACATGTAATGGTGATGACCACTCGCTATTAGATGGACGACAAATACCTTGGGAAACCAGATCCTCAAACTCGGTTTTCACCTGCTTCAGCAACTCTGGAGACAAGCGACGAGGTTTAGATCTGAATGGGCTTCCTCTAGTATCTATGTGGTGAATTGTTGGATGAGATATGTCACTAAAAGGTCTATTTATATCAATTAGTTTTGGAAAATTTGCTAACATTTGATGATACTTATTGTTCTTATCTAAAAAAGAAATAGAAGTTACATTAGTACTATCAACATTAGAATTATAAGCTTTTACCTTATCTCCACTGCTTTTGTCGATTAACAGTCTGCTCCTCATGTCAACAATTAAATTAAAATTAGTTAAAAAATCAGCTCCCAATATAGCTCTAGATACATCTGCTATGACGCAGTTCCATCTGAATTTTTGTTTAAAACCTAGGTTTATGTTTATGGTTGAAGTACCATATGTTTTAACGATTGTCCCATTTGCTGCAAAAAGTGTAAGATTAACTTTTTCTTTTTGGCATTTGCGATAAGATCTTGGAATTATGCAAAGTTCCGATCCGGTATCAATTAAGTATGATAAACCGTTATCTTGATCCTTAACGAAGAGACGCGTTTGAGGAGTCAACATGTCCGTCTCTATAACATGTCGCTTCTCAAGTTTTTTTGATTCTGCACAGAATTCTGCTGATTGAACGTGCATGGTGATATGCACTTTCTGGCTTTGTTCCCATATTTACTGTGATAGGAGCATATTTTATTAAGATAATGTTGGGAAACATTGTTTTTTGTATGTCTGTATGTTTGTGTATTATTGTGAAATTTGTTGCTACTATTTTGTCTATGTGTGTTGTAGTTGGGAAAATTTCTTCTGCTGGAATGAAAATTATTAGTATTTTGTTTATGCAATGAGTCGTTGAGTTGCTTTCCCAAACGTTCTAACTTTTCCGTTAAAGTATGTACGGATTTATTTAGATTTTCAATTTGATTATCTTTGTCACTATTGTTTTTTGTATGACACACAGCGATTTCTTGTGCCTGATAGACATTTGTTATTTTATCTGCTATTAATGCTATTTCGTCCAAGCTACCATTGCTTGTGGTAATATGTGCTTGTACGTGTTTAGGTATATGCTGTATCCAAAGATATTTCAATGTTGTATCATCAATATTTAAACCAATAGCTAATGATTTCATTTCTCTAAGCAATTGAGATGGTGTTTTATCTCCAAGTTGTAAATTTGAAAAGAGTTTCTCTCTGCGAGAATCTGGGGATATTCCCATTCTATTTAATATTGCATCTTTTAGTCTAGAATACATTGTTTGACATTTATCAAGATTTATAATATCGGATACCTGTGAAATTGTGTTTTGATCCAGTTGAGCAACAAGATGTGCATACCTTGTATCTTCGGATGTGATTCCTGCTAGTTCAAATTGTATGTCAATCTGCTTGAACCAAAGTTGTAAATTGTTACTCCAAATCGGTGGTATTTTAATTGATACTCTATCTGTAAATGAAACATTCTTAGTTATATTTGATTCATCCTTGCTAGGTTTATTTGCTTGCTCAAACATCTTGAGATAAATTAAATTTTTCAATTGTATTTATATAAATAATTTGCTGACAATGAAGAACAGCCTGCAATCGAAAAAGATTTAACAAGAAAACGATTGAGTAATTAAGGTTTGAAACCAGCAAACAATTTCAATGTATCCAGCACTTGTGAAAATTTTTTTAGTTTGTGACAATATTATATAAAAAAGTTTGGTATTTGTTTTCCATCCAACAGCGAATAGATCCCTGCAGCTAAACTAGCTAAAATTTAAAAGCAAATTGATTAAAAATGTAACACACATAAATTTGTTGTTTAAAAATTTAAAAATGTAAGATACACAAAGACAATACAAAATTTTTTTAAAATATCACTTGATTGTGACAAAAATGTATAAAATTATAAAAAATATCTTTTTTTTTGGTGCGCAAATTCGTGTCTGATTCGTTGTTCTGATTTTCAATAAATTAGGCTAGAATCTATTCTATATTAGATTCTGCCTTAGACTTTAGCACCTCTTGAATCACGACACGGGCTCACTCTCGGCAACGGCGGCAAAATTTTGTAAATTTGTATAAAAACTATATCGATCTGTTACACACACTTATATTTAGGATTAAAAGATTTGAAATACAATACAATACAGCTGTTTATCTTGAATGCAAGAAAAATTGTTATTGAAAATTTTTATTTCAACAGCTGATTGTGACAACTCGAAAATTTTCAAGGTGAAAAATTTTGTTAGGTTATGTATAATATATCAATTCAATTAATTATGTTCTTTTGTCGTGGGTCACCATTTATAGGAGTCACCTTTTATAGGTGTCTGTAGCTCTCTTGGAGATAAAGAAAATCTTTTAGTTCATAATTCCATTCACATACAGTGAATATGAAATTTGACTATTGCCAAAAAGAATTGCTACTCCCTATATTTTATATTATTATATTTTTACTTACAGTGTGTTTTGAATAAAAGAATCGATTATATTTAACACTTGTTTTAATTTATAAATTGAATTACAGAAAAATAAAATATTGTAACAATGATAATGAAAAGTTAAAAGAGAATATTAATTTGTTAAACTATTATAATTGCCTGCCGAAAGTGAACTGAAGTGGATAATTTTCTCCTACTCTATTGATGGCTTTCGTGTGAGATTTTAACGCCCTCTATTACAGACATCTACATTTTGTCTCCCCTGAAGGTTTGCGTCTTGGTAAACATTTGGTGCTAACTTTACTTCTTCCTGATCTTCATTAGATGGCGGTGCTATGTCCATTTTTAGTTTATAATGTTGCTGAAACACATTATCAATTTTCATTTACAAAACATACATATATAAAACTATAATTGTTGGCAAGCTTCGCTGGTTGCCACAATAACATTGAATCACCCTTAACAATAATAATGAAATAAATAACTTCATAATTATTCTCGTAAGTATCTACAACTACATAAAACCCTATCATTATCGAGAACTACTAATTTTAAGCCCTCGTTAGTAAATTGTACCTGCATATTATTTTTTATAGCTCAAAAGATTCACAAGTAAGTATATTTTTGACAAATATAAATTTCTAAATTATTTGTCTACGTATTTTATCATTTAATGCAATGTTTCATATAAAAAGAGGTAAAAAATCGTAATATCTGATCGCTGTTGACTCGCCACTAAAAAGCGCCGGAGAATTACTGAATAAAATATTAAGTTGTATTCGATGTTAGTACTTCTAATAACGAACCTTTACAATAATCGTTTGCAACCACCTTTAACTAGAACTCAATGTTCAACCTGTAATTATGAACAACAACATGAAATTCGTGAACGAAAGGCCATTTAAGAAAAAAAAACAACGACAGCTATGTAACGTAAGTAATATATCTTTATGTTTCCTCATTACATTTTGCCTTATGTTTCTGAATTAACTAGAGTAGGGGCTCGTCAAAAGTTTCCTAAACTAGTAGGTCATGTTATTATACCAAGTGAAAAAACTCTGGGGATACTTGTCACAGAAGTGATTTGTACTTACTTATAGTGCAAAATAAAACATTTGAGATTTTTTTGGCAATAATAAATCTTTAGAAAATACGCGTTGCTACAAGTGGTGAAAGAACGAGAGTCGCAGACTACCTCCAGTACTGAAACCTCCAGGATTCTAAGGGCGATCAACTGTATACCAATTCCACTGTGCAACAAAGATATAGCCCAAAGACATTACACATACCTGGGTGTGAAATACTTCAATGATCTGCCCAGTGAAATGCGCACTATCAAAGACTACGAGAAACTCAGGAAAGAGGTGGTGAAGCGCATCCTGTCACCGATAATGAGGTCCGAGTGAATGAGTTGGTATGTCAGTGTTCAATGCATGTGTGTGCTTGTGCGCGCGTTATGCGCGTGTTGTAAGTGTATGTGTGTGAGGGTGTGTGTGTGTGAGGGTGTGCGCGCGCGTGTGTGTGAGGGTGTGTGTGTTTGTAAAGGTGCGTGAGTGTGTGTGTGCGTGTGTGTGAGAGAGAGACAGTGAATAAATGTATGTTTATATCTTCATCATGTTAACCCTCCTTTACACGAGACTTGTCTCTATAAGGAGGATGTTTAGATTTAAGTTTTATCAAATAGTCTATGTATTGTAATGTCTGTATAATTATTGTTAAATAAAATAAATAAAAAAAAAAAAAAAAATTATGAAATACTTAATAGACTGGCTTTTTTAGACGAAGTTGAGGAAGAAATTATGAATGACAAAAAATCATTAAACATCGTGTAAAAAATGTTGCAAGATATGCGCTAAAAAGTCAAGATGTGTATTTAATCGAAGATCCCGAAGTCAGATACGATACAATTATGTGTATAGGTATCTTATTTGATTTATGTTGGATCACTTCTTGCGACAACAACCTAACCTCTTCCAGATCTTCTTTCATCCTTGGGGAATTGAAAAAAAAAACTGTTTAGTTAACTTCCAATTGACTTTATTAATTACGCTTACTTTATTAATATAATTGTTATATTTTGAATTTTAAATTTTGAGAGATTTTATATGATATTTTTATGTTTTTAGTTTTGTTTTTCAAGACTCATTGTATTGTTTTTATTGCTTATTGTTTTATTGTTTAATCCTGCGATTATTGCTTTGTGAGCATTATTCTATTAATTTTGTTTACATAATTAACTCTATTCTATTGTAATTGTTGTTTGTTGATTTTATCTGTTGTGTTTAGTTATGTATGTTTTGTAGAGCACATGAGGGTAATATAGGGATCTTCACTGGTTTGCTTATTGCTAAATATGTTATAGACCATTGTATTTTTTGTATCAACTGTATGTATCTTGTAAAATTGAAATAAATAAAAAAATAAATAAATAAAATTACTTTATTAATAAAGTCAATTGGAAGTTAACTAAATAACGTTTTTTTTTTATTCTTAGAAAATGGACTTTCAACAAGAACCTTCGTTCAATAATATCAAAATTTCTTTAACCCTTGTTCATTCCCAGATGTTGAAACTTTAGTTTGATGCAGAAGCGAAATGTGTGAATAAAAAATAAACACAGCGAGGAATATTAAATTTAAATGCGAAATCATAAGTAAAAAGCAAAAGAAGTGGGATGTGTAGTGTTGAATTGCGGAAGGTGTTCTCTTTGGCTACTCCCCAAAGGATAGAGTATAGGTTAAATACGGCATCCTTAATATAAATAAAAAGCACAATATATATTATGTTTAATATGATAGGAAGACAAAAAATGTCCACCGTTAGCAAATGTAGGCTGTAAATAATCTTAGTTGATATTGTCGTTTATTTTATTTTCTCTTGTAAGTACATATAAGGTACATACTAGTGATGTAACGAATGTCTGATTTTGGATATTCGCGAATGCGAATGCGAATGCGAATATTTCATGCCGACATTCGCGAATGCGAATGCGAATGCGAATATTGACTTGAAAATGGTATAGGAATTTGAAATATTCCAAAACTCCTCGGTTTTCTTAAAGAATATTTTCTTGCAGTACCTTTTTCCACAATGTACCGGGTAAGTATCCGGTACTTTCACCGAATTACTGATTTGTTTCTTCATTTACATGGTACACAACAGATGAAAGACATATAAATATAAACATGTAAGCGACAAAAACATTCCAATAGTCTTACATCGAAACAGTGCATACTTCAGCAATAACACACAAAACAATTATAGAAAATCTTACACATAATATAGGTATTAATTCACAATACATCAAATCACCCATTCCTATTACAAATCGCTGCTCACCCAATTTCGCACACATACCTAATACATTCATTCGCACAAACACATTCACACTTCACTAATGTATGCAATAACAATACAAAAAAACTCTTATAAAAGAAAAATCAAAAATTTAAAAATTTAAAAAACAGTCTAAAAATTAATACTATCCCAAACACTTCACATTTTATCAAACATATACATTTTTTTTATATTTATTTCATCTTATTCTACCCTCAACTCTCCTTTCTCACAAACCTGACGTAATTGGCACTTTAAAATTCTATAAACAGGGTTTCTTGAGTCTGCAATCGTTTTTATTTTTTTTTTTAATGTAGAACGGAAAACAAGATCTTGTTAAAGGAAGCATTCTAAAGTTAATCCTATCTAAAATATTAGGCACATCGTATTCGGACTAGCATATTTTTCTCAGGTTGCATGCATCCAGCAAAACTCTTCACAATTCCAATTTAGGCAAATCTTTAATAAATACAGGATAATGCAATCTCTTCCTAACCAAACGAATGAATTTAGACTGAGTTCTCTCAACTTGATCGACATATTTTTTAAAATGTGGATTCCATACAGAGGAACAGTCCTCCAGCTTGGAGCGAAACAACGATAAGTACAAGTACAAATACGATTCATATAACCTAAATGACTTTGTAGATCTCAGAATAAATCTCAGTATTTTATTGCTCACTTCGATAATTTTGTTCACGTGATCATCAAAGTGAAGCTTAGAGTCAAACACCACACCTAAATCTCTAATCTTATTTACTTCTTTTAAATCATGATTATGGATATTGTAAATTTATCGAATTTTGTTTCTATTTTTGGTAAAAGAGATCAGATTACACTTCTCCAGATTCAAGTGCAAGTTATTTCTTTTACAGTACTCGTGTAGTCTTTCCAAGTCCTCGTTAAGCATTTCATAGTCAAACAATAATTGAATTTGACAGTATATTTTTAAATCGTCCGCAAATAATAGAAGCTCTGAGTGGTCAAAGCACTTTTTTATGTTGTTTATGAATATCGTGAAAAGTAAAGGACCCAAAGAAGACCCCTGAGGGACACCAGATGTAACACTGACACTGCCAGATGAGTAACCGTTAAGTTTAACTGTCATCAATCTATCAGAAATATATGAGTCAATCCACCTTAGTTGAAAAAAGTCGATGTTCTACTTTATCAAATGCCTTTTGAAAGCCGATATAAATGGCATCCAACTGTATACCAACATCCAATTGTATGTCCATAGCTGAGAAAAAAAATCAGATTTGTTACTGTCGATCTTCCACTCATGAATCCATGCTGCTCTACAAGAAGATACGGCTTCAGGAAAAAAGTAATTTGTTCACGAACCATACCCTCAAATATTTTTGAAATAGGTGATAGAATTAAAATTGGTCTGTAGTTACGAACGTCCGATTTGCTGCCAGATTTATGCAAAGGAATAATACTAGCCATCTTCCATTTGCATGGAAAGCATCCTTCTTGTAAACTCCTAATTTATTTATCGTGTCGAAACCCAGAGAAAAAACCCATCAAACTGATTTTCAGTACTGCGCAAAACGCGCAGCAGGTGGAGATGCGTCAAAAATATCCTCCATAGTGCAAGTGACAGGGCACAATGGACACTCCAACAAGTGTGGCATAGTCTGTGCTGCACCACAGTCACACGCTCCGGATTCGTCCTGTAGGAAGCCCAATCGTTCTCTATTGTCGCGGCAGTTTCCTACACCAGATCTCAGTCGATTTAGGGTTTTCCATGTCCCATAGTCTAGATTGCCTCCTGCAGCAAGGTGTTCTAATAAATGTCAGATACAATGGTTTGGTTAAATGACTTACACATCTCTTTAATATATTGGTGCTAACCATCAGGGCCAACTCCTTTTGTCTCATCTATACCTAATAAACGTTTATGAATATCAGATTTCAAGATATTAACCATGGATAAACATGAGTTAGTTAAAATATTTTCCAATTCTTTAGTATTAGAATCATGCAAATTATTCAGTGAAAATACAGAACCAAAAATCGTCAAAAACAAGTTTGCAATCCCCTCTGGATCGCTCGAAGTCTGGTCACCGTCACCCATTACCCTTGGATAGCCTCTAGATTCTTTAAGGGAATTCACGAATGAAAAGAAAGACTTGACATTGCCCTTAAGTGACTTCTCAGTGTTATTAATAAAAGACCTAATCGTGATTCTGCGACAACTTCAACTGAGCTCTTAGTTGAAAAAATAAATTGTAGTCAGAATCATTACGGTTCATCTTCAACTTACGCCAAGCCTTAGACTTCTCTTAAACAATAACAGAATTCTATTAGAGAACCATTTGGGAAAATTATTAGGTGACACCCTCTTCATATGTAGGTGTATGCTTCTCAATTATTGGCAAAACATAACCATAAAAAGATTCAATCATCTTATTCACCGGTCCGTTTCCCAAAACACTGACCCAATCAACACTTTGTAGTTCAAAATTTATTTCCGAAAAGTTTGACTTAAAGTATATTAATTTCTGGATCATATTTTGAGACAAATCCTCAGCAATTTCAAACTCATAATCTATCAACAGTGAAGGATAGTGTGAATCCTTACCAACCAGTGGAGAGTCACATCTGGTAACAGAACACGGAATAGTTGAAAGAACTAAATCCAAGATAACTTGATTGCTGTTATAAACTCCGTTAGACTGAAACATATTGAGAAAAGATATAGATTCTATCAAATACTGCGCAACAGGACACGAATAAGAATACGGAACAAAGATTGAATCAACATCGGGGTCTTTTTTCCATTGGATTGTTGGGATATTGGAATCTCCAATAAGACAAATATCCGTTTTGCCGTAATAGCTGATTAAACGTTCAGATTTACTTTAAAAAAAAGATGTTTTAAGTATCTAAGGATGTGGAAGGCGGTATATACATATACTACACCCAGTAGCGGTGAGCATTTTTACATGCGTTATCGATGAAAAACGAATACTGGTAAAAAAAACTTTCACCAGTATCATCCCAAACAAGAGTGGATGAATATCCTAGTGTCCGATCCACAGCATTTAAGACCCCACCTCCATCCCTTTTACCACTCAACATGAAATCCCTATCCTTGCGGTAAACTGTATATTCGTTTTGAAAAAGTTCGCTGTCAAATATGCCACAATTTAGCCAAGCTTCCGTCAGAACAATTATATTATAACTATTTGCAAATAAGTTTGCTCTAAACTCCTCGATCTTAGTCTTCAAGCCCCGAAAATTCTGAGAGAATACTTTAGTGTGGTTCACCTTGTAGTATGATATAAATATTCCTTAAATAGAATATAAAATTATTGTAGGGCCCTATACTCATAGCAGTTGTAATACTTAAAACAAACATATAAATTAAATCTCCACAAATGCATATTTCTCCTAATAATAATAACATCATCAAGCAAACGAACACAGGAAACAATACAACAAATGTGGCCAACACGGAACAGACCAGATACTTTATTACTAAAATAATATTCGCAAAACATTCGCATATTTTTTTGCGAATGCGAATGCGAATACTTTGAAATATGCGAATATTCGCGAATGCGAATGCGAATGCGAATATTCGTTACATCACTAGTACATACTATTTCATGAAATGCTTCTGCTGGTCAAAATAAAAAGACAGATTACTTTTTTACATCTGGGAATATGTATTACACAAAATATATATTTTTTGTCTCGAGATTTTTGACCTCATTACGTATTCAAAGAGCGACCCAGTCTCCTCAAGTAAATTCTTCATTTTGATGATCTGTGGGAGTCAAATCTAACAAAAGATGTTTTGTGTTTTTTTATACACTTTTCTTGTTGTCGTTTTTATTTAAGCCGTCGTCAGACGGTATCCATTTCAAGCAAATACATTGAGAATGTAAATTTATTTTACACCTAAATGTATAACTTGCGTACCTACTAAGATATCTTCTATTTTATTTTATTTAAAAACTTCAAAAGAATCTCAACAGTTCGCTTCCGTGTTCAATGTTTTATTTATTACAAGCTTTTGTAACCCGGCATTGCTCGGGTTTAAATAAACAGAAACCGTGCAAATAGATGGGTTAAAATTGGTATTTTTAGTTTGTAGTACCTACATAAATCTTCAAGTGATTTGCCATGAAAAGTAAAGAAAAATATTAAGTACCGAGGTACTTTTGTATTTATTTATACAAAAAATCAATTAACATTGTTTATGGATTTTTTACATATTACTATTCTTATTCTACAGTATGGATTTCTATGGTCTCATAATATCCTCCATTATGAAAATAGCTCAAAATGTCAAAAATATGCAATTTTTATTCTCATAATTCAGGATTTTTTGTCATTAGCAATCACAATGTTTCATTATGTAAACAGTCCCTAATTATTTAGTTTCAGTATTGTTTTATTTATTGTTACATCCATTTTGAAATTAATTCAATACAATGAAAAATGTTTGACTATAAATATTGGATTTTCATACATTCGCTTGGCAATTTTGTCAAGCGAATGTATGGGAATCTCATTAAAATTGTAATATCTTTATCAATACATAAGATATTTAAAATGTTTTTAGCTTTAAACCTGCCCAGGAGATGAGACCTCGTATAGAGTGTATTATTTTACTTCTGTCTTTCCTTATTTCAGAGTCCATTGAGGACATACGCACATACGAACCGACTCAAATATTTATGTGTGGATTTATGGTCAGCTGTTTATATATTATAAAGTCAAGAGAATCACAAAGGAATATTTGTTTTTAACTACTCATCATTTTCAGGAGAATTTTATAATTTACGAAAACAATATAAAAAAATATCATTGTTATGTCAGCTATCACTATAACGTTGATAATTCAGACATTGTCATCTAAAATATCGAAGCAATCTCTGATATTATAAAGTAAAACAATTTATTCACTTATCCTGCCTTCTGTTGGAGATACGGCCCAAAAAAGTTTCTTCTATTCTGAACGATTTGTATGTAGGCACTAATAGAGTATTCTATCCATAACATCCCTAACAACTTCATAGTGTAGCATAATTACTTTAATTATACATTATATAAAAAAAATATATCACATAAATGAATCATAAAAAAAGAACAAATATTGATCAATTTACACGAACAATACATAAAATGTCAAACAATTTAAATTGTAACATTTACAACACTGACTGGTCTGATATTACATTTTGTTATACAAACTATGTACCATAACAAGTCTATCTTTCAATTTTTCGTATAAGATTGCATAAATCTTTGTGCTAATATTGCGAGTATTATGATTCAATTCTTGGAAGTCGTGGTTGGGTCCTATTTACAATGGCCTATAACAATTTTAAACACATTAAACGGCACAATAATGTGTGGAAGTCACGTCATACAAACTGTTGGTTAACATTTGATATTATGAAGACAAAAATACTTAATTATATTTAATCACAACATGCTGTAAAATTGAGACTATTGACGAAACCGTAGAATACTATTGCCTTTGCAAAATTGTTTTAGATAAATATACATCGCAATTGTTGGGGATATCCACAAGGTAAACTATTTACGTATGTAACATTATGTTGTTTTTTTTTATTTTGTTGTTTTCAATGTTGTAAATATTATATTAGTATATAAGTTGTATCTCTCGGCACATCGCATTGGCCAAAAGCTGTAAAGATGTGCAAAGTAAATTTACAGATAATAAATATATTTAGTGTACATCGATTCTACTTTAACGTTGCTCCCGGGAGCATATGACAGAAACTAACCTTTTTCATTCAGAGCGTCTTTAGGTTAAATATTTAAACTTTTTCCTACGACATTCCTAGCCTTCTGATATTGTTGTCATTGAAACAGTAGATATATTTTGATAAAATGGACATCTGTACTGTATATCTATAGGTATCTACCTAGCAAAATTAAACAAGAACTCAATATTTAAGAAATCAAAGTTAACAAATATTTCTTCGAATCTCTCACTATTTAGTATTTCATAATTATTTATTTATTCATTCTTTAATGTACATTGATAACAAACAATTCTGTAGAAGATTTACACTTAAATTAAAATATACAATCAATAAACAGAGGGCGAGTGTATCGCAAAAGCCCGATATTTTAAAATAATCAATTAATTTAATGTACCTAAACTATTTACATTTGTTAATATTTTTCGTACATGTTGTGTTAAAAAGCGTACCCTTTTCCCATCAAAATCTTTTGAGCTTTGAGGTCAAAAATATTCATATTCTTTAACAAAACGAATACAAAATTTGCTGAAATAACTAACCACTTGATTGTGTTAATAAACGACCCTTTGTTATATCGCCAGATAATTGAAATTCGAGGATAGTTCAAAGATTACTATTTTCAGTTGGCACATTTTTATGCAAATGTAATTTATAACTTTAGAAACACAATCATTGCAGTGAACAAATTATTATAACACCAACTCATTTCTGTCATATTATGTATCTGTTCTAGTAATGACGTAAAATATATTTAGAAATTGAGATTATATTCGCCGGGAAATTTGCTGACGAGTGTTGTTGAACAATTTGCAACAAGAAACATACATTTCAAGTCATGTTAGCTTAATGCTATTTGTATATTTAAGCAAGATACAATTTAAGTAACGATGAAGGTGAAATGGAAAAATATATTGCCGTACTTGATGTGATAATTTTTGATTTGCTTAGCTAATTATTTAGTAAGTTATTAATCAATGACGAATCATGTAGTTTTAATTGTAGTTTGGATTTCTGTAATATTATTATTATATTTTTTTAATTATTATTATTATTATCATGTTATTAAATTATAATTGTTATGTGGTATTGATTTCGTTCATTCTGATTTATTGAATAATTTTAAAATTCCTATTCCATTGATCGTATTTATAATGTATTGATTTTGTAATGATATGTTTTTTTTTAATTCTTTTATTTATTATTTCAATTGTTATAATAGTATTCTCTGATAATTGTTTGATCTTCGACACCATAAATTATTTCACATATTGTTATGTCATTGTTGTGTCTATGTACCTATGTACTTTATATTTTGTTAACATGTAAAAGGCTTTTTGCCGTGTATGTCTGAATAAATAAATAAATGTATATTCTCAGTATATAACCAGTAGGTACGTATTCTCTTCTAGATAGTTAAAGCAATGGAGAATACAAAAGAATGCAGGTGTATTGACATCATCAAAGTAAACATGATTACAAGCAAATAAAAAGTAAGTATGTTAAAATGTATGAGATGTAATATTTACTTTATAAAATTTCTTCCTGGTGCTGAAGAAGACGTGATTACGAGTGAATTTAAAATTTATTATAAAAATAAGTCAATGGTTTTGTTATCAAAACAAGTAATTATATAATTAATTAAAACTACGTTTTTACTGAATTGATTCAAGGAAATCTTTTGATTCGTTTGAAAATTTCATGTGATGAAATAATAATTTTAATATTGTACATTCATAGTTAGTTAAGTAGATGTATAAATTTCCGCTTACATATATCGGCATCTGTCTGTTCCTTTCACATATGCTTCCTATGAAAAAGCATTATGTAAAGCTTTGCTTTGTAAATCTGCGCTCTTAATTAGTGAATATTTCAATAGAAGAGATGTAGATAACGAACAAGATAATATGTGTACGACGTTTCAGCTCTCTTAGTCTGAAAATGTATTCTATCGTACCTACATCTTTCAAAAACATAATTTTCAAAAGGATCTTCGATGTTGTATGTATTTACTATGTTCAGTAAAATAAACCTGTTTATAGCATATAATGTTTAATAATAATATGCCTCGTTAGTAGTTTTAATATGAAATTCGTGTGTTGTTGATATTCTCAATACAACGTAGTTAAAACCTACATATATATAATTTACTTTGACATGGATACATCTATACCTACCTACTCGTAATATCACTATTTTAGTTCAAATTTTCATCTTATTTATTTCTCTTACTTATTGTTTATTTAAAGACGTAAAGAAGTTTAGACAAACACATTTTTTATTTTAACTCAAATTTGAGTCCATCGAATTCATACTCGAAGAGAAGGTAGGTATGAAAATAGGCAAAAAATCAAAAATTATTAGTATCAACCAATAATACGGTTAGTTGTGAAAACTGTCCAGTCAATCAACTTTATATTTGTCTGACGATGAGAGAGGAGGCTTTTGAAAACCGGCTCGAAAATCAATAATGTCACCATTGAAATTAGTAAATATTTCGTTATATTTTATTTTTTTATTATTGAATTCCTACCAAGAATCATTGGTCGATAAATTCAACTTTTCAGAAATCAGATTAATCTAAAGAGACAAAAGTTTTGGCGGCTAACATTTAAAAAAAAAATTTACTAAAAAATGTATATATACTTAGTGATGTATGAAAGCACGGGCGTCCGAAAACTACGTAGCTTGGCCAAGTGAATCAAATTTTGGACAGTCGAATTCTAGTAAAAGAAATCTGCATGTTTGTAGGAGAAATTGCATGAATATGAAGAGAGTAAGAATTTTTGTTAATTTCATTTTTTATAAATATACAGAAAACATTGATATTACAACAAAACAATATAACATTAAGTAAATTGCTCTCTCCATAAGCAACAAAATGCTTGTAGAGATAGATATATATGACGTTACATCCTCTCCGTCTACCTTACTTGGTGACAGTATAATAATATATAAAATAAACAAAAAGATAATTACAAAGTGTAACAAATTATTTGTAAATATAAAAAGACATTTGAGAATAATTTGATCCTCAAAATCAGATGGAAAACAAAAGAAAATATAATTAAGTGTCAATAGAATGAAAATGAACCTGTTTGACCTTTAATATAACAATTAGATAAATAATTAAATTACAAATGACTGTTTACATAATATCATTATGTATTCAATAAAACCGCTTCATTCAACTCAGACAAGACATTAAAATTAATATTATTATTAAATATGGATTGTGGTCCTTTATTAATTGCGACGTGATCTCAGCTACTTAAGCAAACATGTCAACATTCTAAACTTCCTGTAATTTATACAACCGTAGGTATTAGTAATTCACCGCAAGGTAAAATACACATTAAACATAATATACACCCATACCAATAACACACGTTGTACTATAATATCTAACACAATATCTCTACAATATTATAATCTATTATATCCAAACAAATTTCTATGGGAATAATTCTACTACTCTCTGTATTTGTACCCATACAAGTTATTACCTATAGTTCGTAGTTACATAAAATTAATTTCACATGTCCACAAATCCACCCTCCCAGTAACCGTTCAACCACCTTAATCGTGCCCTTAGTAAACTCATGGGTAAAATGTAAGACTCTACAAAATAAAGTAGTCTAGTCACTGTTACACTTGTTTCACTGTGATTTACCGGAAAGAAAAATATCTGAAAAAATAAGTAAGAAAAAAACACCCTTTTAATTATTGATCACTTTTTGCGGACCATTTGTTAAATTTGAATTAAAACATATATATTATACAATTAACACATAAATATGGACACCAGATTTGGATGCTCACGGAGAACGTGCGATCAAGGTTAAAGGCAGCGGAAATGCGGTTCCTCAGGGGAGTGGCTGGTGTGTCATTGTAAGACCGTATAAGGAATACGTATGTTCGTGAGGCTCTCAAGGTGGAACCAGTACTCCTGCATATAGAGAGGTCGCAGTTGCGATGGCTGGGCCACGTTCTCCGCATACCAGAAGACAGACTACCACTTAGATCTATGGAGGCTGTGGGAGAGGGCAGAAGACTGGTGGGCCGCCCTAGAAGAAGCTGGCAAGGGCAGGTGTCAAACTTGTGTGTTGAAAGGCTTGGTTTGGAGTGGCCAGAGGTCCTGGAAGCAGCGGTGGACAGGGATCTCTGGAGGAGGTACCTAGGCGCGATGGGCCCCCGACCCAACTAGGACAAGGGGAAGAAGATGTATGTATGTATGTACATAAATATGCCAAATTTCACGATTTAGTTACTTCGTTATTAGACCAATTTGCATTCCGCATATTATGTAGAGTCTTCGTGGTTCACTTGGTGAACCATTCTTGATAGCCATCTAGTCTGTCCATCTTGAATTGGAGTAACCTCTTCGAAATTTAATTGATGGAGACAAATATTTTCAATATTAATAATTTCATTTTACCACAATTCTTTACAATCTGAAAAACTCAAAACCTTATTTTTATTAAGAAAACCTTTGTTCAATTCTGAATGAAAAACTCTCTTTACGTTGAATGACAGTGCTGTCTCCATTCATTTGACACAAAGGTATTCAGTAATATAAACCTTTAACTAATTCTTAAAATCTATGCTTTGAGTCTACACACTGATATTTTAAAACTCTGTCATCTGCCTATCGCTATTTTAAAATTTTGCAATATGTTTAATTTCACGACCGGTGTGGCGCAGAGGCTTACGCACTTGCCTTTGAGTCCCGAGGTCCCGGGTTCGATTCCCGGCCAGGGCAAAATGAAGAATGATCTTTTTCAAATTGTCCTGGGTCTGGGCGTTACATGTATATGTGTTTAGTGCATTGTATATATATATATATATATATATATATATATATGTGTTTCGTCGTGTAAGTACCCAAAATACAAGATTCATATCTTAGTTTGGGACTAGCTCGATCTGTGTGAATTGTCTATACGTGTGTTATTATCTGCCTGGAACCGATTACCAGCGGATTTAAGACAGATAGAACCTACTGCCGCATTCAGGGGCAAGCTAAAAACATTGCTTTTCAGGAAAAGTCACGGCACCCTTGAGATGGTCACGTATTATTAAACGACGCCACATACAAATTGTCCATATTATTATTATCATTTATAAAGTTTCATAGGTCTGCACATTAATGAAACAAACTTGTCGAAAATGGTCGAGGACACATTGAACTTTATAAATAATAATGAAATATAGTGACAGACTCGTCATACAATCATGTAGAGGAATTATCACAATGTGAATGTCATCAAATAATATAAAATTAATAGGACTAGGTCCGATAGGCCTCTGCCGATTTAGAATACATTTAGTGAAAGCAACCAGTGTTTGTGTTTTTTTTATTATTTTAAAATTTAAGTATATAAAAATGTTAATAGGTACATTAAAGTTATATATTTGAGTTTTATATCTCGTTAATTCATTTCACTTTTGTTTGTCGGGTGATAGAACACAATAAAAAATCATGGATAAGCTTTCACAGAATTATACATGATTGGTAAGATGAGGGTTTCTTTTAAGATGTGACTGTTATTTTCGGCTCAAATCTATTAGATACGTTATAGAAAATCGTGAATAGACTGGGTGATAACGTGGAGGATAGTAAAGGAGAGGGAGAAATAAGAGGTAGGAAACTTGGCACCTGACACCAAGCCATGGGGGCAAATAGGTCAGGTAACAACCTACGATTTCATCTGTCAAATTTAAATTAGGCACGAATATGCGTGATCTAGAATACATACAGTATCAGATACCAAATACAAAGGTACAAATTATAATGAAGGAAATAGGTAGTCAGTTTGTCCTTACATGTTATGACCCTACAATGATTCAAACATTTGTGTGAGAATTCAGGTCATAGGTACATATTATCTAAGATACCGACTAGTACGGATTACCTTCTTTTCTTTCACTAGTTTTTTATATTGATTGTCTTTAGATATTGCTTTTCTAAAACGTATATTCAACAAACATTCATAATTGGAGAGTCGAAAACTAAAATGAAAAATGTTGAAAATGTTCAAGTTTGATTCGTAATAAGTCAATAATAAATTATATTTTTTCTAATGATAATGAATGTGTGTATCTGTATATGTGTATATATATGTATGTGTAGTATTTTCAATGCTTTTTCTTTTTATAATGCAATAGGCGCACATTTATTGCGAGTCTGGTTAGAGTGGGCTTACATCGGATGGGCGCTGTTTCTTAATATTTTATGTTGCATTTTTTATTGCTTATCTTTAAACATATATGCTGTAGACACGGTCGATTGGGGGGGTTTGCCTGGGCCCCTAGTCAAAATGCATTTTAGCGTTACATTTATGTTCAAATATAGAAGACGTTGCGAGAAAGTGTCAATTTTCGTAGCTAAAATACACAATCGACACATAAATATTTGAGTCGGTTCGTATGTGCGTATGTCCTCAATGGACTCTGAAATAAGGAAAGACAAGTAAAATAATACACTTTATACGAGGTCTCATCTCCTGGGCAGGTTTAAGGCCAAAAACATTAGAAATATTTTATGTATTGATAAAGATATTACAATTTTAATGAGATTCCTATACATTTGCTTGACAAAATTGCCAAGCGAATGTATGGAAATCCAATATTTATGGTCAAACATTTTTCATTGTATTGAATTAATTTCAAAATGGATGTAACAATAAATAAAACAATACTGAAACTAAATAATTAGGGACTGTTTTCATAATGAAACATTATGATTGCTAATGACAAAAAATCCTGAATTATGTGAATAAAAATTGCATATTTTTTACATTTTGGGCTATTTTCATAATGGAGGATATTATGAGACCATAGAAATCCATAGGTACTGTAGAATAAGAATGGTATTATGTAAAAAAATCATAAACAATATTAATTGATTTTTTTTAAATAAATGCATAAGTACCTCGGTAATAGCCATGAGAACTTATTGATTTTCGCCTTTTTTTATTTCATGTTTATGTAGGTACTACAAACTAAAAATACCAATTCGAATGTGGCAATTACATAACATTTAGGTCCAAAAGCACTCGCAAATGAGTGGATGGTCTTGAGAAGGATAGAATAGAATAACGTTTAGGTACCAACAATTTTTTTCTCAAAATGAGATATTTACCCGTTCTTTTTTTCTTATGTCAAATTTTCTTTTCGGGATGTCAAACTTTAAGTTTTTCCATTGGGAAGAGGTTATTTGCACATTTTTCGATATAGGTTCCTATCTATTATTTTTTACATAAATGTGGGCATGTGGGGTGTCAAACTTCATGATTTTCCAATGGGAAGAGGTTTGTAGCACTTTTTGCGATGAAGGTACCTACCTATTATTTTTCACATAAATGTGGGTATGTGAGGTGTCAAACTTAAAGCTTTTTCATTGGGAGGAGATTTTTAACACTTTTTCCGTGATGGTACCTACCATTTTTTTAACTTAAATATGGGGATGTGTGGTGTCTAACTTCGAGATTTTTCATTGGGATGAGGTTATTTGCACTTTTTGTGATGTAGGTATAGTAGTATCAAGATAACAGCGAGAGTCGCTGTTGTATTAGTGAGTTCTAGACGTATACGTATAGGCCCAAAAACAAAAAATGTTATTGTGTGAGTGTATACCGATAGGGGCTGGGTCGTAAACAGAGCCCTTTGTTGTTGACTGGTGTGCAAGTCAGTACGTTGAAAGCTCTCAAAGTGGAAGGTTGTTTCTTAGCGCACGGTGACCACACGTTGTAAATAAATTTATTTTTTTCGAGATGGAAAATAAAAGTGAACGAAGCAAACCTTTGCATAAACATATCTTTGAAAGCTTCACTAAAATAATATTTTTTGTGCTTGTATCTTATTTATTTATTTATACTTTTTGTATGGAAATAAAATGTTTTTCTCTATAAGGTATAAAGAAGTTTTTATTTCATTTTTCAAAGATAAAAAAGGTATATTTTCAGGTAGATATGTCTGGTATGTTTGTCAAAGGTATAAAATATATATTTTCAGGTAGATGTGGGGTATGTTTTCAAGTATGAATACAATAGGTAAGTAGACATGGGATATGGATATTACTCACACTAATAGGAAATGCTAATGAGTGAACTAAGTGTAAAAGGTAATTCTATATTGTACATTAATACTAAAAATCTTATATTGGTTAATTACGATGCATTGTCATGGGTTGTGACTCAGAACATAATTACAAAAATATCTATTTAATTCGTAGAAGACATGAATCACGTGGTCGCCCTACCATTTTTGTCACTAATACAACAGCGACTCTCGCTGTTATCTTGATACTACTACCTATTATTATACCTACCTAATATTTTTTACATAAATGTGGACATGCGAGGTGATTTTGATTTTTTTAACTTAAATTCAGGGAAGTGGGGTATCTAACTTCAAGATTTTTCATTGGGAAGAGGTTTTTAGCACTTTTTTCGATGTAGGTACCTACTTTCTTTTGTTTTAATTAAATATCGGCATGTGAGGTGTCAAACTTTAAGATTTTTCGTTGGGAAGATGTGTGTAACACTTTTTTCATGAAGGTACCTACCAATTTTTTTAGTTACATAAATATAGGCATGTGGGGAGTCAAACATTAAGTATTCTCATTGGCTATAGCTTTTTACTACTTTTTTCCACGTAAGCGCATACTCCATTTTAGTCCAATATGTTATCCAATAGGTTATGTCATTGTTCTGCTGTTATACTGTTCTTTTCTGGCCTGCCACTTAGATTCCTCCTCTTTTCCTTATCTAACGTGTTTTCTTCTATTTTAAAATTACATGAAATCGGGTTAGTTGGAAGAAATCGCGCCTCTGCGATAAACTCGCCGAATGAATGTATTTTATTTGAATTTATTTTTGTGTAAATTAGCTCTCAATCAGTGTACAGTAAAGAATAAATAAATAAATAAATGACGCAGGTGACAAAACAATACCATGTATAAAACTAAACATACCCATAATTTATATAACTATCGCACAGAATGCGCCGGCATATTACATGTTTCTATGATTTTATCACTGCCAAAATAAATCCGCTGTAAATATAAAATAAACTGTATTAGCTAAAATATTATCAAAGACATTCGCAGAAGTTACAATAATAATAATAATAATAATTATTATCGCAAAGTTTTTCTTTGAGGACGTCAACATGTAAAATAAATCTTCACAACGACGAAGTTTCAGTAGGGCAAGATTACTGATAACTTAAATACAACGATATGGCCAAAACTAAGATCAAAGTCAAAGATTTGTTAAATTATCAGTAAGGGTAGGCAGCAAGTTCCTTATTATTACTATCCTTATAAATGATTATTTATTAAATAATAACATTTCCTTATTAACAAGTACCCAAATCGCTCGATAACAAGAGACAAGTATCGTTGAAAATGAGATAATTCAAACTGGTTTATCGCTATTCATAGAAATTTCTCGAACACTAAACTACAATCATGTGACCCAGAGAATTTTTTTACTTTTCTAGTACCTAGAGTAAGAAAGATTGATTAGTCAATTCGTACATTTTTTTTTCACATTTCTGCTAATATTTGTTGTATGCGAAGGAGTGAACATCATCCTTACGCTTAACGCATTCTGAAAAACGAGTGACGCAGGGTTGCTTAATGTCTCCATGATCAACTTAATTTTTTGCCCTTTTAATAGGTAGGTTTTTTTTTTTTTTTTAATTTTGTTTAGTTTTAGTTACCGGGTTAGTTGGAAGACATCGCATTTTAGCGATAAACTCGCCCTCTGTACATTGAATTTATAATTGTTATTTTTATGCCACTATTTCACTATGTAATATTGTAACCAATGTACAGTAAAGAATAAAATAAATAAAATAAATAAACACTGTATTTTTCGCACTAATTATTGCGTATTATATATAATTATTAGTTTAAATAATCTATCTATTACCTATTTCATAAATTTGAATGTTGTAATGTAAAATATAATTTTGGTTTGTATCGCGAATAATATCGAACTAAGATGTAAAATGGTACTTAAATTGAAATAATTACAAAACAAACGCGTGTAAGAAAATATTCGTAAGAATCTAATGTGTATATTTTCAATGCGTCATATTTTTTCTTCGGAATAAAAAGTGTTTTATTCCTTGTCGACACGTGTAGAAATATAATATTTAAGTTGTACTTATTATTTAACTAAAATCAAAAATATGTCTGAGTGATAAGTGACAATTCATGTTTATTTTTTATGATTTATACATTGTGGAATTGTAATATTTCATGAATTCAATATTTTATTCAAGATTATTTTGAAGCGTTTATTTAAAATATATACATATACCCATACTGACTTGAATAAAAAACACTTTTTCACTAGTCATTCTCACAATTTTTGATACTAAAACTGTTTTATAAGAAATAGCAGGTGTGTCTCAAGGAGCCTATATAACCAATGACTGAAGGCAGGAATTCTGGAGGCCAGCCAAGAGACACCAAGGTACATGAATTAATGTTGAATTTAAAAAAAAACAAGCAGAAAGTAGAGAGGAATGAAAAAGAAAATCCAAGCTTGTTGCATACCAATTCAATGATTATAACCCATTATATACATACATTCAACAACATTTACCACAATTAATAAAAAAAAAAAATAGAAAATATTCCGGTTTTCTTAATATAATAAAAATAAAATTATGTTTTTCAATACATATGCAATTTTCGAGTTTCCTGTAAAAGGCAGGTGTTCGATAAAATAAAGACATTTTACAACATAATTATTATCTAAGAAATAAATAGTGTAGGTACTTGTATTACCTATGAACCAAATAGCTACAATACAAAAAATATTGTATTTTGTTCAATTTATATAGGAAGTATACTTATGCATTCTTGTTACAAGCGGAGCTACGTGGATACAAGGTATGTAGGCATGTATGTATATTTTATTTATTTGTTTGCGTGTATCATACAAAGAGACATAGGTGTACTACATATTCGACGAAAGCCAGCAACTGAAGGATACCTATTATGTATGAGACACAAAGTTGCTAGGCTAGCATTGTAACAACACTTTTATATTATTATTTCCTCAAACTATAAAATTTACTATCACCTAGATTGCTGTACACGAGTTAAAGGTGGGATCTTGACAAGAAAATATGACGGAGTATTCAAGCGATTTTTCAAGAAACCCTGCATACAATATTGTTGAAATAAACGGTCAATTTCTTCTATAGGTTATCCAATAGTATCCAGTTAGAAAATATATATTGATGATCATAGTTGTACCTGTTTATTTTTATTATCTTTCACTGTAAACTGTAACGAGATATCATAGGGCATCCAGATATGAGCTGGGGGAGGGGTTCAAATTATATTTATATACCTAATGATTTATTCTTGTACATAGTTGAATTTCATGGCATAATTATGCATTTAAATAATTTTGCTATCACTGAACAAGATGCAACTCCTCGCCCCCATATGGCTTCTGTGATATCTTGTAACGGTATACAGTGAAGGATTATAAAAATACGTAATACTATGATCATCAATATAATATGTTGTCATAATAAAGCAACAAAGCAACAAAGCCACATCAATAAATCTCCCTCGACATCCATCAAGAGGGAGATCAAAGAATACCTGGATGACACAATGCAATAGAATCCTGTGGAGAAATGGCCTAGATGAAGATGATATAGGAAACAGAAGAGTGTACAACCTCAGAACGAGAAGAGCCGACCCCAACAGTAGGGTGGAACACTTTTGTATGAAAAAAATTTTTTTTTCGAATATCGAATTGGAATACCAGGCAAAAGTTGCCTTATATAATTGTAAATAACACCCACTAATTTGGAAGTTCTAGCTCAACAGCAAGAGGTCCCGCCATAGACTTGAAATTTCAATTTTTAAGTTTTTACAGACGCTTTGTTAAGTACACCCTATTAACAAAATATTAACTAAATATAATATGTTATGCATTTATATGATAAGATAAAAATATATTTTAGTTAATAGAATCATTTATTTTAAAAATATACACAGTTTCAGAAAGTTGTGTCGGTATGAATAACGTCATTTTTCATAACAAAAATCCTTTTTCGTCTCAAACTTTGGCATGAGATTTCGAGACGCTAAATCAGATTTTACAAAACCCTATCTTCTTGTCTTATCGCATACACGTAGAGCTGCTTCTATCACATCTTTTACTGATCTTTCCACAGCCTGGGTGTGGTAAGGCAGTCTCATTAACTCCAAAACCGATTCTCCTCCATTTTCAATAAGATGTTGTAACTGCTTATCGGAAATATTCATCAGTATTGAGGTTTCGTATTTATTTTGTTGCCAGTTTATCAAGTCTATGTAAGAACTTGCATTTAAGTCCACTTTTGGCACCTCAAACATGCACGAAACAGAATTTTTATTCACTTGACGAGCTTTAAAATGCGTCTGGCAGCTAGTTCTCTAATGTACTTACGCGTATCTGTTATCGTACTCAACAACAAGTTTTCTGGATGAGCAAAGTAACTGTTCCGAAATAAAACAGGGTCCACAATCGCTAACAATTCGTTCGACAAATAACTAGTGCTGTTAATGAGCTTCCATAAATGTTTTGAACCATCTTTAATGCTATACCAATTTGACCTGCAAATGATTTAGATACTGCTATAGGGCTATCCAAATAGGAAAACAAAGCGTCAATAGCAACTCATTGGCGTATAAGAGACAAATAATATTATCCAATGCAATGGTTGAGATAGTCTATTTTACAAAAAAACAATCACGCCTCCCACATTCCCTGTATTTGTGGTTGTTCCATTACATCCAACAGTCATTATACTCTCTGGTGATATATTTTCAGTCGTCAAAAAGCCGTGGATAGCTCTTTCAATATTTCTCGCACTGCCCAATGTTGGAAACACATACCCAACATAAACAGAACCTGGTTCTTTAATAATCGAAACATGTTCCTCTTATACAATCACTTTAAATCTCTTCGATCTTTTTAAAACAGTTTTAGCCGTCTGGATTTTCCTTCCATCAAAATATAAGGCAGGAATTTCTGTTACTCTTTCTTCTGTTAAAATTTGCTCGCAAACTTTCTGTCTTATTCGTCTGAGTTTCATCCTACCCACGACGTTAGTCGACTGCGCCTCAGACTCAGCATTAGAAGCAGAATATAGAACATTTATGATACGATAACCGCCGCAGCTCGGTCTGATACTCCGTATCTATCGCATACAATCGTCAAACTATGAAGACTGGCATCCGTGAGCTTTATAGGCTTTTGATCCACTTTGTTCGCGGTGTCAAGACCATCTGCGGCCGACGAACAAGAAGGAAGGTCAACATTAGAACTTACTTCAGATCTATTTAGCCTACATAAAGAAAAGGAAATTTCTTTAATTCTTGTATTTGAATTATGCCTGATTTCTTGTTTAAGAGCACGTAATCTTCTTTTCTGCAATTTTTTACTCTAGATAAGATCCGTTCTTCCTCAAACCATTTGTCTGTTAGTGCGTTGGTCTTCTAAAAATATTTGTTCCTCTTTTGGCACTTTATTTTCTCACAAACAAGTACAGTTTACAAATTCTTTACATTTACATGCAGCTATGTCAAAAAGCTTTCCACTTTTTACTCTGAATTTTCTTTAGTTTCTTCAAAGACTTTTTCCAAATTTCAAACAAAATCAAACAAATCAAATCAAAACATTTTGAGTGATATTTTTTAAGTAACTGTAAAACTCGTTTGTGTGTAACAATTGAAATAGAAGATTTTATTCATACCTAATTCTTCAATTTTTGTTTCAACTGTTTCGGCACTTTTCCAAAAATGTAGGTTATTTTGTTGTGTTGTTCCTTATTTTTAAGTCTTGTCGAACCCATTCAAAGAATTTCATCACATTCTCACACGTAAGTAGTATATTCTCCTCGAACTCTGCACTTTCACCAAATATCGTACATTTTAACTTTTGTCTTGTAGAAGTCATATTTATACACTTAAAAAACGTAGGTACATCAACTAGTACCTACTGGTGAAAATAATTGACGGGCTTCCTTCCATCTTGAGACAATATTATCGACACTAGTTGAAACGAAACACTGAAAATTCGTAGATCGAAGCGTGCTGCCCCCGCTTTGTCCCGCACTTTGCTCAACTGTCCCAGTACCAAAGTATATTAAAATGATGAAATATTTGATTGCAACTGCTAGTTAACTATATTTGAATATGTTTTTGAATAAAATAAACCTATTTTAATACGTTCTGTATTGTTTTGTAGGCCGCGCAAATAGCCCCTAAATTGTCCTTTTTGTAAATATTCGATGTCTTGTCGGGGGCTCTTACCGTTGTCTGATAATTTTTATATTTTTAATGCAGGCAATTGATGGCAAAAGGCAACTAAATACAACTATTCCAAATCAAAATTCGAGAAAAAAAAATTTCGTTCCACCCTACCCAACAGCCTTCAGCGGCAATAAGTTGGGACAGTGCCAGGAAGAAGAATGGGTACTACTGGATAACCTATAGTAGAAAGTGACCAAATAAACGTATTGAAAGTTTTGTTTGTGATATTTTGCGAATACTTGCCTTTTACAAGAGACTCGGAACTTTTCAGGAAAGAGCAGGAAAATGTATTCTTTGTCGATTATTCAACGGAATGTTGATATTTTATTAATACCCAAAGCTTGTTCTAAATTTAATATGAGAAAGGTAGTTCAACATGTTCAAGGTATAGGTACATAATAATAGTTGTAATTAATATTATTTCATTCCACCCATATGATATCCATAAATATGACATATATGTATAAGCAAGTATGTAGATTATAGCTTTATAATAATATCTTACGACTCTAATTACAGTTTCAGTCTAGTACTCGATAGAATAAGAAATGACATAATAAATCACCCAGATTTGTCATTTTCACTTTACAAGGGGTTTGAACTTAATTAATATCTTCAGTGATAATCCCTTGATATTAAGTATAATTTTACTCTTATTAACTTACTACAACTTTATATACCTAATACCTATATATGTATAACCCGTTTTGGACGTTGCACGACCGCGTCGCGACGCCAAGTCTTAGTTGTATTTTCTTTTATAATATCTAATATTTTAAGTATACATGTTTAGATATAATATTATATGTACGAGTAATGTGCCTTCAACTTTATGTTGTAAAGACCTTGTTACCTGTTGACGATTCCGGACTTGTAATTCCCAACCCCTGACTGGTCGTAAAGTCATACATCCTCCGGCTATCGATTGTCATGACTAGGTAATACGTGTACGGATAAAGGAAGGTGTGATAAATCGACGGTCTCTACTCACGCTGAATACATATTGTGTGGTGTATTTTTTATTACTTTTTTTCTGTAATGAACATACTTGGTGTTATTTTGATAGGAGGGTCGTATTTATGTTCCACTATACTGTTACTGTAAACAAAATTCTTTTTTGTGTAAGATCACATCGCCACATTTTATTCTAAATAAACTTTGTAATCTTAAATTTAAGAAATTGTGGTAACGTTTACTATTTATTTAGCAAATAGTAATCTATTCGTTTGCCAGTTATTTTTGTTGGTACTTAAAGTTGAATATGAATTAAGTATTCTTGTTTGAGTTTTTGATAATCAAATATTTATCAAGTAAGTAATCGATTTCCTTAATATTTAAACAAACAGAACAGAGATTTCATTGACGTAGGTATAAACATCGAGATGGTATCATAATAAAACGAAATAAATCTCATATTTCATGTAACACGGTGCATAATTTATAGCACTCCATTTCTTAGAATACAATCAAACACGTGAAACTTCAAGGGCGCGTATTTCAGCCATTTATATTTTACCTACAACCTTTTTTTTCTTTTTTTTTTATAAAGTTTTTGGTAATATCCCATGGAACATCCGGTAAAAAATTGTCTATCTCTCTTTTTCAAAAGTTTTCGAGTGTCCTTTAAAAGATGTGTTTGAAAAAATAGAGACATTTTATGTAAATCTCAAATTCAGCAATGAGTTTTGCAGTCCATCCTGAATGCCTTAATTTTTTGTTGGCATGGAGAGGACAGCCTGCATGTTTATAACATATAACTGGTGGGATACGCTGTGATGGAACAGTAGTAGCAGTAATACTCTTAGCAAAGCAACAAAATTTGAAAAAAAAAAACGGTCGAAAAAATAATGGATCAATGGATCAATAAGATTTTGAAAAATTTTAAATTTTGAGATATTTTATATGTTTTTAATTTTATTTTTCATGACTCATTGTATTATTTTTATTGCTTATTGTTTTATTGTTTAATCCTGCGATTATTGCTTTGTGAGCATTATTCTATTAATTTTGTTAACAAAATTTACCTACTCTATTCTATTGTAATTGTTGTTTGTTGATTTTATCTGTTGTGTTTAGTTATGTATGTTTTGTAGAGCACATAAGGGTAATATAGGGATCTTCACTGGTTTGCTTATTGCTAAATATGTTATGGACCATTGTATTTTTTGTATCAACTGTATGTATCCTGTAAAATTGAAAAAAATAAATAAATAATTTTATGTTGACTGTACTAATTCCTGCATGTCAATATTTTCAAGTGTGTAAAGAACTGTTAAAGAGAAATTGGTGAACATATATGAAAAATCCATAAATATGGAAGAAACAAAAAAAACTAATGTAAAAATATATGAGTATGGCGTTTTGTTCTCTCTGCTTACCCCACTTGCTATACGGTATGAGGATATAGTATTGTACACTATAAAATAAAGAACAGTTTTATTGTAACTTCACCTAAACATATAGATTTTTTGTATTTTATCTGTAATATTAAAGAAATTTGCTAAAAAGTATCTATCTGCTTATTATAGTTGGATTTAATATATATAAATAAAAGATTTATTCAATAATTTTTTGTATTTTATCTGTAATATTAAAGAAATTTGCTAAAAAGTATCTATCTGCTTATTATAGTTGGATTTAATATATATAAATAAAAGATTTATTCAATAATTTTTTGTATTTTATCTGTAATATTAAAGAAATTTGCTAAAAAGTATCTATCTGCTTATTATAGTTGGATTTAATATATATAAATAAAAGATTTATTCAATAATTTTTTGTATTTTATCTGTAATATTAAAGAAATTTGCTAAAAAGTATCTATCTGCTTATTATAGTTGGATTTAATATATATAAATAAAATATTTATTCAATAATTTCATTTTTCAAAATTCTACTTCAATGGGATATAAAATATGGAGCGAAAAGAAGTATTTATTTATTATTTTGTACATTTCTGAAAACCAATAATATTCAACATAATTCTTTTTATCTTTGACAACGCAATACTTAAGTTTGTGTAGATTGTGAAAAACTTTGTGAGTAGGTATAACATTATTTTTTGAAGAAATCGAAAATTATCAAAAAGTGGGAAACTATTCATGTTTTTACGTTTAAAAGAACTTCTGTTCGTCTTATGATAAGTTTTGACTAATTAATTAACATTCGTTCATTTTACATAAAACTTAAACCACAAATTAAGTAGTCAGAAAATTAGCAAATACAATTTTGACGTTTATTTCGAAATAAGGTAAATTTGATTTTCTTTTTGTATATGTAGCAATATATATACCTATGTAAAAATTGTTTTGTATATCATCACGACATTTTCCATCGCTAATTTTTAAATGGAAGTGATGTTTTATGTTTTATATACTAGACGGCAAAAAGCAAGAGACCTATACTTTGATGAAAACTCAACTGAATGAGGTATAACTGAATGAGGTATAAAAAAACGAAAGGATGTAAAGAAAATTAAATTAATTTCTTCGTTATTGTTCATTGTTTACGCGTTACTCTCAATCTCATTGAGAAATTATTTCTGAAGGAGCGTGAGTTTATAGATAATATTATGTACATACATTGTTTATTGTATTTACGTTAAAATAATAGTATTTGAATAGTACAACCAAACGTAGTTAGAGTAACAAGTATTTACGTTTCAATTTGTTTCCCAAAATTTGATGTATATCCTGTAGGTACCCACTCTAAATGTACATTTTCTAATTACGTCAAATTGAGGATCTTAATACATACCTACATAATACAGAACACAGAGTGACCCAAAATGGTAATATTTCTTTAAACAAGGGTCTTTTGCCACGACCTCAAACGGTACGTCTCAATTTAAGAGACATTTACATGAATAAAGAATTACAGAGAATGGAAGGTCTTACGCGTTTCCCTTCTCCATCCTGTCCCATCCCTTTCATCCTGAAACAAATGAAATTACGACCTTCCCATCCTTCGTTTTCCATCTCGTCGTCTGTTTCAATGAGAGCTTACATTCTATTATGTCCACCTGTCCTATACATTTTCCAAAAAGACATTGTCACATTGAAGCCGCATATATATTTATCGCATAACACTCTTACTTCTTTTGTCCTTAAAATTTCTTTAGAATCCGTCGCATACAGTTCGCATCCTTCGCTTTGTCTAACACAATGTACCTATTTTATTCAACTACCATGCACTGTTGTGAAAAATACATTGAAGGTGTCTGATGTTTTTGTATTTATATTCTATTTATATCACTTTCATATATTTTATAAATATAAGATTATAGAGTTTTAAGTTGAAATAATTTCTAGATTTAATTTATTAAATAAATTGAGATGGTTTGGTCATGTGGAGCGAAAGGAAGGGGAAAGAATGACAAAGAGGATATACTTGTCTGAAAGAAGGGGTGTGAAAAAGCGCGGGCGTCCGAAAACTATGTAGCTTGATCACGTGGATTAAATTCCTAAGAACGGCCGTATGTTGTGTAAGAGGAATCGACGTGCGTATATGAGAAATTATATAAATGTAGAAGAAGCGAAAGAAATATGTAAGGATAGATCTATATGGCATTCCGTTCTCTCTGCCTACCCCACTTGGGATGCAGCGTGAGGGAATAGTATAGTACCTATAGTAGGTATGTACAGTACTTTAAAAATTAATCCTTCATAAGCCAATATCCCTAGTATGAAAATAGCCCATTGACAGAACCACTCTCTTAATCTAAAATTTTGTTGAGAACAAAAACAGCACAAACGAATATCGAAGAGTTTTCTTAAAAAAGTACCCTAAGGCTTTTTTGTTTTTATAAATATCATATGATAATCCAAAATAAATATTTTCCAATTTTAAATATAGAGTCCTTTATAGAAAAAAACTTGTTGAAGTTTTGTCTGAAACAGCTTATCAGCTATTAGGTACATTAAGTTGCGTGTAACCTTTTGGAAAATCAGAAATATCTTCAAAAATATAATAGCATTACACCATTATTATAAAAAATAATAATAATAGTTTTCTAGACATTTCAGTTGAATGAAATGTCTAGAATACTTTAACTGACAAATGAATTCTATGTTTTTAATTACTTCTAATACAATAAACTCTATATTATTATTCAATGAATCTGACTAACAAATAATGTCTGTGAGAAGTGTTCACCACAAATGATTCTAATTAAATTTACATACAAAAAGCAACAAATAGGTATGAGTCGTATAGTAACAAACACAACAATCTCCATTGTAGATATTTTTACAGGAACCAAAATAAACGTTTAATTTTAAAAAGTACAGCAAAATTGTAGAGAATTTTTTTAATTCCAAACATATCTATATAATATATTTATTTAGTTTTTGGTACTGATTTCATATTTCAAACAACTCTGTAGTCTGAGTTCTATGTGACTCAACCAAAGTATAAAAATTCGATTTCGTATGGAGATTGTTGTGTCTGATACCTACTATACGACTCGTATACAAGTAGGTATTCTCAACTCAACACACTCACTCGAACCACAGTATGACTGTACTTGAAATTACAGAAATTTTAACATGAATCCTGTGTGTAGTCATAAAAACCTGATTAAACGTTAAGTGCTCATAAATTAATTTCATATCAAATACATCCCCCATAGGTTTAATTAATGTAATTACAGCTGAGATACCTACTATCACAGTGCGGTAACAATATGAATTAAAATATAATAAAGAAACTATAAAAAAATAATAATATAAAAAAAAAATATACTACATTATGTTATGAATACAGCATTTTCATATGATTGAACTCTTACGTGATTTGTTGTTTTTTTTTTCGATAATAAACCATAATAACATATCAAATTGTACCTAATTGTTGTTTTTGTTTTTTTGATTTAACATGTAAAAGGCTCTGGCCTATAAAAATGGAAATAAATTGTTAAACTCTCTTTTCACGACACAGGCTTTTAGTAGCTTACTGTAAAAGGTGTATAAGGTTGTGTTTGGGTTTATAACAAAACTCAGATAAGTAGGTATATCTTTTTCTTTTAAAAAATAATAATTGATAACTCAATACAACCACATTACATAAACAGAAAACACATTGCGTGTGTACAAAATTTTAGATATTTCATTGAAGACGTCTAGACGCACCTCACACTCGGAGTTGTAGACCCCTATTTATCTGCACATTCAAACCAAAACTGTCCCAATCGGGCAGGTCTGATAGCCCAGCTGGCTAAAACCACCGTCGAAATCTATTTTTCTTTTTCTCTCTTCAATTTAGATGTTTCAAAGGAAATAGTTTGTTATTAAAAGGTGTGCATTAAAATATTTCTTTAACCTCTTACAACAATGCACAAAGGTAATGCAATAATGCGCAATCCATAAAATAATTCAGAAATTAAATTTGGTGTTTCTATTAAATGTAAATACATTAAATACAAAAATCCAATAACTGAAAATTAATGGACATCTTATATTTATACGCCAATGTTTTACAAGTAGGTGTAGAACCTTTGTTACCGTTGAAATAAAAAAAATGTATAACTATTGAAAATTAATCACAAACGCGGGTAAATTGTCGTCGAACCACAACACCACTGTGATTTATATCATATTCGTGACTGTAAAATCCCATAAATACATCAAACAATCTGCCCTGTCGTATATTTTTTTTTCGATAGAGGCTTTATTTATGTTTGTATCGTCATAACTCTCTATCTTCAATAAAAATAACACTTAGAGATAAATAAATAAATAAATAAATAAAAACTTTATTGAAAAAAAAATATTTCAAATGGCGGGTTTATTGCCGTGGGCAATTTCTGCCAACCAACCACTTTTGACATCAATTTGATATATACAATACATACAAGTGTATGAAAAAGAAGAAAAATATAAATAATAATAATAAATATATATATATACAATACTTATACCTACATAAAAATACATATAAAAAGAGATACATAATAATAAACATATTACACTAGAGTTCCTGGCAAAAATACGCCCCCCACTCTTTTTTGAAATATTTTGATTGTCCTGTAAAATGAAGGTTTCCTTAAAAAGACATTTAGTACCTTCAATATTCAGCGATATCACCTATCCTGAATGCCTTAAAATTGATTTGCAAGGAGAAGACACTTCACATATTTTTTTTTTTATATGTTAGTCTACTGGATACCCTGCTTGTAGGATATGGCATGATGGTATACATAATTATGAATGTAGATATTTTCATCGATAAATTGTAAAAATGGGCGCTGTTTATTTGTTGATTTCAATGTTATAGGCAGCATGTGAGACGCTTTTCGTTCAAAGATATTAGACTATTAGAGTATTGAGAATAGCATAGAAATTGAGTCATCAAAAGGGCATTTTTTTTTCGTCTTGTTTCCTCCCTTTGTTCTCATGAAGAGGCAAAAACAACGAGAAGCAAAATATTCGTTGTGTATGAGATTTGTGTATGAGGAAGTGTATGTAAATATTATAATTGTTAGAGATTATTTTAATCCTTGGATATGAATGATCTCCCACTCTATTCATTAAGTTTTCGAGTGCCCTGTAAAAAGCAGGTTTTCGTGAAACATCACGAATTTAAACATTTTACATCTACAATCAATAATTTCTTTTTCAAATGTACAAAGTTATTAGTTATGAAATATTTTTATCTGATAAGCAAAGAGATATACCGTTATATAACATTAAGCTATCTACTGTCTCCTATATACACTAGCTCCCCCATTCGAGGAAAGTATCATGATATTTTGGGTGTGTTATTCTGTCAAAATCTATCTTTGAAACAATTTACAACATATTTTGACAATGTCACCACTGAGTACCGATTTGCATGTTTGAACATGATTGTCGAATATTATGATTGTAACATTAATTTTTATGTCACTTTTTTAATTAACCGATTAAATCTGTATCAAAATTTTATTACAAACCTTGAAAAACATACGCTTCCCTAACAATACGTTAACATCCATTCCCACGTGTAATGAAATGTTGGAATATCGTATTATTATCATTTTTTACATTATTTTCTTCACCTTTTCTTTAAAAATATCTACTACTTCTTTTCAGAAATAAGCTCTTTATACACATATTTTCAATTTATTATATTATTTCTGTTAGAGGAAATGAACTTTGTACAAATCATTGAATCCGAAATTTTCTTGTATAATAGCTATTGAGTGTTTATATATAGATAACTTCACAACACCTGTCCATATATTTATTTATCTGCATTTTTTAGTGATATTATGTGAGATTACATCATTTTTTATTTCTGAGGATAGTAACAAGTCCGCAATGAATTTACTTAACGAAAGTTTTCTTATTTAACTTCATGGCAAATCCCCCGCAATCTGATTGATGATTGACGTTTTCATCCAGCTGTGTGGACGCTGTTTATCCCGATCAACACCAATAGATAAAATGATAAAATAATTTTAACAATATTTAATGATTATTGTATCAAGAAAAAGACATTTTCTGCAGTTTATCCGAAATTCCGGCACGACTAGTGTTTTTGTGTCCAATTTTAACAAATCTATCATGAACTCTCACCGAGTTCTTTCAATTAACAATATTGAAAAAATAAAATTAATATCAATTAATTATAAGATAATATAACAATGCAATCTTATTATACTGAGACATATTGCTAAAAACATGATAATCTGTACAGGGGGTACTATTTTTCATAGGTGACGCATAAAAATACACAGGGACATACATATTTATGTACGGATCCAAGTAGGTATCTTTTATATTACTGTACTGTAATGGCGTGTTGATATCACATAGTTATATATTTAGGTACATTATATTTATATATGTTGATTATTATTCATATTTTAACATAATATTTTCGGTTGAAAGCGTCATCACCTCTACATTACTCAATTTACGTTTCCAACTTGACAACTTGTCACGTGTCTTTGAATAGGGACAAGAGTGTGCCTACTAACTTATTTTATACGTAGATTTATTACAAATTGTTTTACACGTAGACGTATATACATATTTAACTAGATTTACTCCATGGAAAATAAAATATCTCCAATTTTTTTCTATAAATTTTCAAATATCCCCTAAAAAATGGATAAAAAAGAGATATCTTGATGGTATTGATAAAAAGATAGATTTACACAAATTGGTTTATTTAAATTTGATTTAATTAAAACAAAATAGTAATGATAATAATTATCTACATAATTTGTTTAAAATATGCGCCGTTTTTTTTATGCCCAACCGCTAACCAGAAGGGCCTATTAAAGAATCATAACACCTTTCAAACAACAGGGTCTCAAATCTTGCTTCGAATACCTCTGCACTCACCAGAATGCACATATTATGGGGAATAATCACAAATAAAATAATGATTTTGAGTTTTACTGGTTAAATTTAAAATCATATTTTAACGTGTAAATACCGATATAATACTTTATGGGGAATTTCGTTTCACATCGATGGTCCAGCTACGTAGAAGGCACTGTCAACATTGTTAGCCAAACCATATATATGTGACACCACAAGTCTATTAATATTAAAAGCACGTGCGTCAGCAGTCCTAAGTGATTTTTGTTTTCCTGTTATTCAATATGATTAACAGATCTCGGAGATTCTATTTCTACATTTGACTTCCGTCTTAAAAAAAACTTCAAGAAAAAATATGATATTGTGAACCTTCCATACACATTAAAATTACCGACACAATCAAAGTAGGTATGTCAAAGTACTAAATTGTCTTGATTAAAAAAAATGCTGAGGTAAAAAGCTTTAGTACACACAAACAAACATAAAAAACATCGAGTATCATCCTACTCGTGGATTTAAAATATTTATCATCATATGTTTTGGATAGCTTACATTTCTTCCGACTAGAATAAGCCGTTCCCAGGAAAACTAAATAATCCTACTAAATCCTACTTAATCCTACCTTTCTTATAAAATATTGAATATCTTAATATTGTAATATGCTGAAAGAAAAAAAAAATTACTCTATATTAAAAACGTAATTCTAAATTTCATTTAAAATATAATATCATCGAGATATCATCTAACAAATCAGACTTTTTGTGCTTAGCATATAATAATCTCAAAATTAAAATACGTGTTTAAATGTGCCTCCACATATAGAAAAAGATTCATAAAATCTTTAAAGACGTTTCTTTCAACACTAAAAGTCATAGAAGAAAAAATAAAATATAAATCCATTTACGGAAATAAAGTATGTATGTGTACACTAATACAGTGAACCTTTTGTTTCACTTAAAGTAAATCATTACTTCTTCTTCTTCTTCTCGTGCCCTATCAGGTCCCCCCGACGTTGACAATTACTCTGGCGAAGGCTTCTCTATCCTGCGTAACCCGGAACAGCTCCCCCACATGTCTCATCTCAGTCCAGTCTCTTATGTAGCGCAGCCAAGACGTTTACCTTCTAAGAGAACCACGCTACCTTCCTCGCCAGTATCAGTTGGAGCAAACATACTTATTGCCCTGCAGAATGTGACCCAGTTATGAGATCTTAACGTCCTTCAGCAGTAGTCTCCTGCAATTAGCTCTTCTCAAAACCTCCAAGTTGCTGACCAAATCAGTTCATTGTATGCGAAACATTCTCCTGTGCAACCATTACAGTTATTCAAAATATTCACATATGAAATTTTGTTTATCAATTCATGAAGTATGGGTAGGCAATACGATTTATGCATGTTTTACTATTCATTTTTTATTTCTGTATATGATAATGTATGGCCATGCGGTTCGCAACAAAAACATCACGGTCTATTTCTCTATCCAGTGTGAAGTTTTAATTACAAACTGTCAGCTTTTTTATAGAAAATCCGATTAAGATTATGTATAACTGTTGTTGTGTATGGAGTGTAGTGACACTAAAACATAATAACACTCACAATACATATATAGTGTCGACTATCTATTTCAAAGGGGATTTTTCATAATATTATAAAGTGGCTACCTACCTTTTGTTAAAGCCTTTCTAAGTGGCAATCAAGGTATTTTATCAACATTCAATATTAAACTTGTGTATCGTTTCACGCTTTGTTTTCTTACTTAGTTTTGATGGCAAGAATTACGACTGAAAAATAATGGATCATATTTTATGTAGATCTTTTGGTTGAAATTTCCAGTCGTCTTTCGTGTAAAAATCCTCCAAATCCTAGATGAAGTATTCCAAAAGTCTTTTTTTAGTCCATCTTAGAACTTATTTTATCTTACGCTTAAACCCCACTCTTGGGGCTAAAATGGGCAAAGTGACTCCATCATTCAAATTGACAGATATTTTTAAGGCAAAAAAATTAAGTGAATACACTTCAAATTTTTCAAAAATATTTAGAAGTGTGTATTATCCGATTCAAGCCCGTCAATGATTCTTCTAAGAGTACAAGTCAATAGCCGACCTCCACCAATCAGGAAACATTTTTGAAACATCACCAATTGACTCACTTCTTTGCACAACAATCCTAACGCTTTGATGTCGATTTCGTAGGAACGGTCTACATATAATAAAATGTAGATATATTTTCATACTAAGTGATAGTAGCATAAAACATTGCTTGTTACAAATGTGATTGTGTACATTATGTAGGAGATGAATGCTTTTTATGACTGTGTATATTTTTGATTGATTGATAATATGTTTGTAAGATGTTTGCCCTAGTACAGGATCTACCTAGTTGGGCAGAATCAATATAGTATGTACCTATGACAGTTGTAATTTATTAAGAAGTAAAAATTAGTCTATATCACACATATTTCTTTGATGTTTGATATCATTACAACATATCAATTGAAAATAACAATTGCAATGTTCATTCGATATAACCCAAATCTATTTTCATCATTTTCATTCAATTGTATATCTAACGTAATTCGATACAGCGCCGTAGCAGGTATCTAGTCAATTGAATTGATTTAAACTTTATACAGAGTGGATATGCTATGGGTACCTGCACGCTAACTTGAATTGATGTTATAAACTTTTAAAAAGGTTTTGCGGGTAGATGGATAGGTAGTAGCCATGCATCTTTATTATATTTTTCAGTAACATTAACTCCAGATTGGCTTAGAGAATGTTTGCCAAATTGAATAAAAGTATTGTACGTACGTAAAAATGCGTAACTTATTGTTCTATATCTAAAAACTGTCCTTTTTAGTACTATCACCTAATTAACATCGAAAACTATTAAATAGTTATTTTCTTAATAATGGTTTTCAAAATATTTTGTTTTGAGTTTTTCATACAAAATTTCTAAGGTTTTTCTTAAGATATTCTTATTGCGAATAAATATATTAGTAAAATGAAAACTAAATAATATATTTTTTTTTAATTTAGTAAGAACAGTTAAAAAAAGTGAATGAATTTGAAATAAAAAATCAGCACGAAAACGGCAATTTTTCTGAGGATACATAAACTAAGATGTTTTCAAAAGACAAGAGGCCGTAGACAAACCGCACTTAGTTATTTGTTTCCGATGAATATTAATATTTAAAAATACAATCATATAAAATATTGTAAGTTCAATTTCATTCTGAAACTTTTGGTAAGGTACAAAAGTGTTGTATCGATAATCTCATTTTGTAAATTGTTATTTTCACTCCACATTATGTTGACAAAACTTCCAAAAAACATCAATACGCAAGTAAGTAGACACAACAGAAAATAATATGTAAAGAAAACATCTAGGACAAACAAACTATACTCAGTCTGCTTACTGACATAAAGTATTACAATATACGTACATACAAACCTATAGGTACGTAGATGTATTATCTACGTTGCTTGGTGTAATAATAATAATAATTTCAGTGGTACGGAAAACAGGTAAATGACTGATCAATTTCATAACGGAATATTTCTTATTAATTGTGTCGGTGCACATTTATATTTCTTATAAAAGTGCAGACCCGGAAACAGCTGGAGATGAAATTAAAAAATTAAAAACATTCTCAGGTTATTTTTGATATTTATTAAATAAATGTATTAAGTATTTGTATTATGCAAAGTTTTTTAGTTTTTTCTCTATAGGTATAAGATGTTCATGAAAGTTTTAAATTTTTGTTGACACGAAGGGGACAATTTTTCGTGCTTTTTTCACATGTAGTTAATTTGCTGACTTCTCAGCTTGTGGTAAAATCTATGATGGTATGAATTGAAAATGTATTTTTTTATGTTTTATTATTAAGATTTATTTATAAAATAAAAAACAATAAATAATGACAGTAACATTTTTGTCTATTGCAGGTGATTTCCAACAGCGCAAAATGTCTTTCTTATTAATCAATCAATATCTTTAATTCACCTTTGGGTATGCGGCATTTTTACTGTGTTCACGTTTTCCCGTGGACCACTTCAGAATCTTATACGTCCACTAAAATTGTTATTTTTACATAAAATTCTACGGATAGAAAATCAGTTTGAAAATCATTTATGATATTTCTATACAATCTTTCAGCGGATCAGTTACTTTACAGTTCTCCGTAGCAGGTATATTACGTTATAACGATGATAATATGGCGTCATTATACAATACAATATTATATTACTACTTGAGTACCTACCTGTAGGTGTATAAAGGTGACTGTCCATTACAAAGTGATTGATGGCAAACAATAATACTATTACATATTATTAAAAGGTGATAGTAATCTCTACAATGCTTTTTATTATAATTATTATTTTAATTTTACGTATTGTCTCAAACTGTAACATTTTTTGAAGTGCTACAAATATTATATACCTAGCATCGATGTGATATAAGAGAAATATAGGTGCGGGTGAAATGTATTTCGATTTCATCAAAATATTATAATACTGACTTTTCGTATGGCCCGGTGTTGATAAATCTTCTTCGTAAAAAATAAAGCGTCGTATCTTCTACAGTCTTGGCTGTAGTGCTGAGAGCCAGTTCAACACCTACGGTCCTGCTTCATGGATGTCCTGCAGATCCCCGCTGAATTTTTAGAGATGGCAGTCCTGCCCTTTATGTCTCACCGTCTGCACATCTCCACATTCACAATTATAATACTCGTGCTTAGTAGTCGAGAGATCAACTACCTTAATATTGTCAGATTTTTTGATTGGAAATGGTCCTTCTGTGCCATGTCAGGTCCCCCGATGTTGGCGATCACTCTGGCGAAAAGCTCCCTGTCTTGTGCTGCTCTGAACAGGTCATCCACTATCCGGATTCCGGTCCACTCCCTAATGTTGCGCACCAGGACATCTGCTTTCTGCCAACTCCCCGTCTTCTCTCTATCTTGCCCTCCAATATAAGGCGGAGGAGACGATTCTTCTCCCCAAGCAGCACGTGACCCAAATATGAGACCTTCCTCACTTTGACAATCGACAACAGCTCTCTCCTGGCTCCGGCTCTCCTAAGTACTTCGATGTTACTGACTTTTTCAGTCCAAGGTATACGAAGCACTGTTCGGTGTATCCACATTTCGAATGCTTCTAACCGATTCATCACGTTTACTTTCAGAGTCCATGTTTCACGGACTAATGGAAATGGTTAAGATTGTTAAATATGAAGTTTATCAGGAAAAATCTTAAATGACATGGTTTGATAATAGAATAAAAGCTGGATGTGCTGCATGCTGTTGGGATGCAGCATGTTCAGAAAAGTGATTATTATAAAGCAACAGAAATCTATTCCCAAAAATGCCCTCAAATTGGTCGACAAAAACAATGAAAATGAAAATGCCATTAGACAGACGTTAAAATTTAAGTTTTATGTAAGTATGTAATTTTTTTTTCAATTTTAACGTGAATACTAATTACGTGGATTGTAAAGTTGCCATGGAAATGACTACGGAACTTAGGTACCACAAAAGTACATTTATTCTGATGTATCTATGTAGCTAGTAATTTTATATTAATATTTTTACACATTCTGTTATGCCCACAATCTACGGTTGCTGAAGAAGCGATATACAATAACTAATAATTACCTTGAAAATTTTTTATTGCTACCTATTAAGTGTTATGACTTGCATTTTATATTTTGTTGGAATAAATTTGAATTAACACCGAATAAATTAATATTTTTTTCTATCAAAAACAGTTCACGCCATCATTTCACATCATTTGCGTATTAGTAAGAAAGGTTTACGCCACTCACTCTTTTGTCTATATATATATATTGCGGTGACTACATATTGATAACTAAATAACCTTGCTTAAAAATGGTAACAACAATCTAAAAAATATCGTCAATTTTGCAAATGTTTTACATTGTTTAATTTAGAGAAATAAATGTTACATTTTTAGAATGCTTTCATATTATCTCTAAAATATTTGTAAATAAGCAAGATAATCATGTACAATTTTATTATTCGAGAATACTTACAATTGGTGCAAGATTTAGTTATAGCATTGGTTTCTATATTTTAATATTTTTTCAAATCGGTCTCTCACTGCTGAGAATTGTGACTACCATGAACATAGTTTTATTTTATTGTTATTTTATAGAGGCACTCACAGAAAACTGACAAAATAATACATTAATTACAAACATACAATAAGATCAGGGCTACTCTTGACAAAACTAAACACGATCTTAATCTAGTCTTGATCTTGATCATACGACGCACGAAGAGACTATTGGCCAAAAATACACGTAAACCGATTGCGCGTTAGCGGTGGCGCGGTGTTTTTGACCATAGTCCCTTCGTGCGTCGTATGATCAAGATCAAGACTAGATTAAGATCGTGTTTAGTTTTGTCAAGAGTAACCCTGCTGGCCAATTCCCCAATTAAGAGTGTCTACAGCATACACAATCAGAGAATTTAATTAAAACGTGATTCAATATAATGCCACGATAATGATAACGTTAATCTCGATTTATAGTGATAATCTCGCCACTGCACATCATCACATTTTTTCTTATGTAAACTGCTCTGTTGATTTTGTCATATGAATGATGATGTGCAAGAAGAATAAAACAGTTGCGCGTTGAGGCCTTCCAATATGCCCTGTCTTCTACCTGTCTGAAAGCTTCCCGCACTGTACCTCTTGTAACTTTCCACGCATAGTCAAATCATTATGCGGGTCGCAAATATTGCAACTATAATGTTTATAGACGTTGATAATATTTGTTTCACTCCCATATTTTGCTATGAACTCGCCCTCTGTATATTCATTGTATCAAATTTGAATGTATACCTTATATGAAATTGTTTGCAATCAATGTAGAGTAAAGAATAATTAAGGCTTGTATTTAAGTGATCATCAAAAATATACCAAAATCGTCACCAAATAATTCAATATGATTGCCAAAATAGTAGATTGATCATCAAATCGTGATCCTCAAATAATTCTAAATTGAACCCTAAAAAATAAAATATTCCAACCAAATAATTCAATATGATCGCCAAAATAGTAGATTGATCATCAAATCGTGATCCTCAAATAATTCTAAATTGAACCCTAAAAAATAAAATATTCCAACCAAATAATTCAATATGATCGCCAAAATAGTAGATTGATCGTCAAATCGTGATCCTCAAATATTTCTAAATTGAATCCAAAACAATAAAACATTTGCCGGCAAAAATAAAATCTGATTCCAATATAAATTTCTTACAGTTTTGTACATATATTACTTTTCTATAGAAAAAAAATACTCGACAACGGTTGGAGACAATTTATATTCGAAATAAAACCGGCAAAAATAAAATCTAGTACCAATGTAAATTTCCTACAGTTTCGTACACATTACTTTTTTTATGGAAAAAATACTCGACAACGGGTGGAGCCAATTTATGTTCGAACTAGATTTTATTTTCGCCGGTTTTATTTTATTTTTGCCGGCAAAAATAAAATAAAACCGGCGAAAATAAAATCTAGTTCGAATATAAATTTCCTTAAGTTTCGTATAATATTACTTTTTCTATGGAAAAAATACTCGAATACGGGTGGTGCCGCTTAAGTATCATAGTTCCGATAATAGTGCATCTGCAACGGGTTTGAGTATTCAAATATTATCATTGTAGTCGTGAATAGTGAAATAATAAAAAGGGTCATGTCATTTTAAGCATTCTTAAAAAAATCACGATAGTGAAGAAAGAGACTTTCTAATGAATTTACTTAAATATTATGAACGATTTTTGTTATTATAATAACAAATTTGGCGATCAATCTACTATTTTGGCAATCAATCTATTTATTTTATGGTCAAATGTATTTTTTGGTGGTCATACCGAAATATTTTGACGATCGGATTTTAATATTTGTAGGTAATAATTTTGATGTTAGTTTCATTTATTTGATGATATTTATTTTATATTTTGATGATCGGAATATGAAATATTTGGTGGTATTGTTTTGGTGTTAATTTTACTTTTTTGATTATCGTTTTATTTTTCTGATGGTCGGTGACTAGGATCAAAAATATTATTTGATGATCATTTATATAATACCGAATAATTAATAAATAAATTGGGCCCCTGAAATACCAGAAATGATAGTATTATTTTCAACATTACATTTACTTAGTTTGACGTTCACAATCGAATGAGAAACACAAATATTCAATTATCTTTCATATATATATTTTCATAAAAGCTTCCTCAGTCGATATAAAACCAGAATGGTTGAAAATACTGAGAAATGTATCTAAAAATAAAATAATACAATCTCAGTTGTAAAACAACTTACAGCACCCATGTTCAATTATGATTATTTTTTTTATTTTTTGTACTTTTTTTTAATTTAAGTTTTTTTTATAAGTGAGCAAATGATAAATATATCATTTCACATTTTAACCTTTTAAATGTGAATTGTTATTTTGTAAAATAGCCTTACAAAGTAAGTACTTGATGTATGCAAGTGAGACGTGGACATGGTTAAAGAAGGATGAAAGTGGCATAAATGCAGTTGAAATGAGATCACTGAGAAGGATGTGTGGTAAAAGTCTGAGAGATCGTGTGCGTAACAGTGAGATACGAAAGGAATGTGGAATGAAAGTTAGCGTAATAACAAGGATGAATGTAAACATGTAAGTTAAGATGGTTTGGGCACGTGGAAAAAATGAATGAGAACAGAATGACTAAGAAGATATATTTGGCTTAGAGTAATGGTGCTCGGAGACGTGGACGTCCGAGGATTAAATGGCAAGATCATTTGAATCAAATCCTACAGGACGGTCACGTGTTGAGCACGTTGAACAGGAGAGCATGCATGAGAAATTGTATGACAGTGACGGAAGCGAAAGAGGTATGCGAGGATAGAAGGAAGTGGCGCTCGATCCTTTCTGCCTACCCCGCGAGGGAAGCGGCGTGATGGTATGTATGTATGTATGTAAGTAAGAACTTAGGATAGTTATGACTCAATATCAAAGCATGTTTATTCCTGTGTAACTAGAGGATACTGATAAGAAAATATTCTTGCTTTTAAAAAAAGCACATAATGTATTTTAGAACAAAGCAATACAAGAAATCCTTCATTCAAAATTCATTGATGGAAAGTGAATAAATTCCATATTATATCACACCTATTATTTTTATAAAGTATTAATAACAAAATTTAAGGCATTCTGGGTGGGTGATAAGCCTCATCGCTGAATTAAATATATTTTTTCCGAACACCTGTATTTTACAGACACTCTGAAACTTCTGAAAAGAGTAGGAGATCAATTTTTTACCGAGAACTCCATGATTTCTGTAATATTTTCTAATAATTTGCAGTTCATATAAACATACATAGCTTCTTATCATACACCTTTCTTCTTCTTCTACTTTCTGTTCCATGTCAGATCCTCCCGACGTTGGCAATCAATCCGGCGAAAACCTCCCTGTCCTGTGCTGCTCTGAACAGGTCATCCACTGTCCTCATACCGGTCCACTCTCTAATGTTGCGCAGACAGGACATCTGCTTTCTGCCAACTCCCCGTCCCCCCTGTATCTTTAACTATCATACACCTTTAACTATCTTCTTTAGTTTCATAATTCAAACTTAGCAAGAAATCTAAAGATATTCCATACAATGTTTATTATTTATGTATGTTTAGGTACCGATAGACCCTACTAAGAAGGTGAGTGTCTTTATATTTGTAATCAGTAAAGCTTGTTAGCAAACATTTTAATATGTTTATAATAATGTAGTTACAGTACTTAGAAATAACAATAATTATTCAGTTTAGGTAGCTATGGTTATATTATAATACTAGGTATTATTAATAATAACATTACGTACCTATGACGTATTGTGATTAAATCGAAAACAACATTTTCCACTTCAAAACGCTTACACAGAGAAATGTAAAGAGAGAGTACATATTACATATTATTATGTAATCAATGTTTACCCTAGAAGTGTTTAAGTACCTACATATATGTAGGTGTGAAGGTAATGTAGTATTACGACTAAATTACAAATATTATATTATTTATTTGGATACAATATATTGCATATAAGCCATGGAGCACCCGGAAAAAAATAACTCTCCCACTCTATACCGTAAATTTTCGAGTGCACTGTAATAAAAGGCAAAAAGATCATTTTCACCTTAAACTCAGTGATGAGGTTTGGTCTAAACTTTTTGCTGCCACAGAGAAAACAGTTTGCTTGTTTATAACATGTGGCTGATCTGCTTGCTACTTCACTCTTGTTGAATATGTCATGAAGGTAATTTTGTTGATTTATTTAACGTTTAATAAATAATTTAAGCTGAATATGTCCGTTTAAAAAGTTGTTTGCTAAAATACAAAATTTTTGCAGTTGACTGTCTTTAGTCTGATAAATGTTTTAAAAGAATATTTACATAAAAACTCGTTCTCACTTTTTTTACTCGCAAAGATAAGCTGTGAGCTATGAAACTATAGTTAAAAAGTTCTGTCAAGGAAACTGCCTTACATTTTGTTGTCCATGTCAATTAAGTTGTTTTTTTATGAACTTTATATATTTTTTCAGAAAGAATACCTTCAAAGTAAGCAGTATGTTTGCGCCGTAAAGAAAGAGTTGGTTGGCAAAGAAAAGACTCGAATCCAACGTCTCTCGATTGTACATCTAGAACACTAAAAATTTAAGCTAAACGATTCTAAACATATTTTTCAGTATTCAAACAAGTATCTACTTACCTAATTTAAAAAAATATACCTTTCATCAGATTCCAAAATCATCTAAAACCATGAGGTAAATATTATTTATGTCAAAAAATAATTTTCAGTTAGCTGGAACGTAACTTATTTACACTTTTCAAACTCTATTTTGTATTTCAGATTCCCATAATAAATTAATTACTTACTTACAACAAACGTACAATTTTCTTTGAAATATAAAGCTGTAAATCTTGATAACAATATTATATTTTCTTTTACAAGTCAAATAATGAAAATCACAGTTGATTATTATTACCTCAGCCAGCCCTAATGAAAACGTATTCAGGGAAATGGTTTGAGGACGTAAACAAACACTGTTCGTGTAAACGAAAATAAAATTATGTACCTCTACCTATGTTGTTACAATATATCGCTCATACCTGTCATTAGTAAATTGTATTATGTTGTATTAAAATATTTTTGAAATACAAGTTTTCCAATGCATTGATATGAGTTTTTTTTTTGTTTTACTCAACTGACTGGATTTTTCACATGCTTAATATTATGGATGAAATATTATTATCCACATAAATTAAAGTCTTTGAGATCTATTTTACTGTGCATTGATTAGGACCTCTTTAATTTTACATTAGAGTTACATATTACATTAGATCAGTATTTCCCAAACTATGGCTCGGGACCCACCAGTGGGCCGTGAGTGAATATTATGTGGGCCCTAATGGACGATTCGCCACCGTATAAGACATGAATAAAAAAATGTTGTTGGAGCAATGTTTGGAGAAAAAAAGCTTAAAGGCGGGTCCTAAGACTGGAAATTTTTCCTAGATGGGTCGGAGCCCAGTCAACTTTAGGAACCACTGCATTATAGATATGTGTCGATAGATTTTACGGTTACGTTACGTATTGAATTTTGATGGTAAGCTTTTCGCTGCGCTCGAGCCGTCATTTCAAACCAACTGATAAATTATTATAAGTATTTCCTTTTCATTCAACGTAAGTAAGATGAGTTTATAATTCGCATAATGTGTTTAGAAATGTGTCATGGGAAGAGATGACGCAGTTAGCACAAAGATACTCTGAATGGAAGAAGCTGGTATCTGCCCTGTGCTTCCGATAGGAGTATTGAGAGCGATGATGATGTGGTGTATAGTAAAATTGCTTGTATGTAAATAATCTTGAAAGTAATGTTATGTATTAAACTAATGAACATTAATACATAGTTACGAAAACTTTAAAATTTCTAAGATATTGACGGTAATGGCAACAACTCTCTGAGCGAAACATAAGGTTTAAGGTTAGTAGAAAACAATGATATTATGTAAGTCTCAAAATAATACACAAGTACGACCTTATAAATAGCTTTGTAAGTATGTGTGTTTACAATTTGATATTATTTATTTTACAGGGATATTCTCAACAGCGATTATTATGAAAATAGTATCTAATAATAATAACATAAGTAAGTACAAACACAATGTCTGGATTTTCGACCCTTCCTACTAATATAAGTCTCTGCGTGGGAAAATGTATTTAGGTATTATTATTCTATTCAAATAAACAAAACTATTTTCCCATTCGAAAATCAAAATTCATCATTTGTTTAGGTCACTGTAATGAAAAGAACAGAAGAATGAACAGGAATCTATTTTTGAAGGAATTAAATAAACATACGAAATATTGAAGGTATATATTTTTAAATGACCAGTAAAAAAGATGTTCAAATAAGCCTAAAACTAAAATAGGGAGACTTACGTACATCAGAGTGATAGTTGAAAGTAGAATGACCTAATATGATACTCAAGAAGAAGAAAAATAAACACGTCCTTAAAAAATACACAAAATACTAGAAGGCAGATACAGCTTGGTAGATCCACACATACCTATCCTAATTTTAAACAGTGATATTCACAGTTATAGCACAAGACAACGGGATCATTTCAGAGTGGAACATGTTCCAAGAACCGACAGGAACCGTCACGGATTTCTCCACTCTGCTGTGCTGATCTTCAATGCACTGCCGGATCAATTGCGGGAATGCTGAAGTAACGAATTATTTACAAAACAGATGAAGAAACATATACTGGAAGGAAGAGAGTAGCAGAATCCCGAACGAATGTGTGAAATATACAATGTTAATTAGATGTAATATGTGAGATGGATTGATGCAGGATACAGTACAACTGACCTCTAATACCAGCACCTGGTGCTGCCTGGGGTCATTATATTAACACCAATAGTTATAAGTTATTGTGAGTGATTTATTTCTTTTATATTGTGTTTATATTTGTATTTGTATATAAATAAGTAAAAAAAAATTGTTTGTGTGATCGTGTGAGTATTGTCGATTTATATGTGTATTGTACTAACTATTTTTTTTAATACATTTTCTCTGATTACTATTTGATCATTCGACACTAAGTATTTTTATACCCATGGTTGCGTCATTGTTATCTTTGTATTTTTCAAATTTATGTTAACATGTAAAAGGCTTCTTGCCGTGTATATTTCTAAAATAAAAATAAAATAAAATAAAAAAATAAAAATAGGTTTTTGAGTTTCATCTACAGGGATTTGGAGAAGCTAAATGCTAAATGTGACTGAAAATCCATTGCAGAAAATCAAAAGGCTTAGAGATCTACTATACTTTTGAGGTTAGGTTTAAACTGTTTAACCTTCAGAACTAAGAAAGGTAAATGTTTCGAAACTTGATCATTTTTAACATTTGTAGCCATGTTTATATATTATATCTTATGTTGTATTAATTGTTATCAAATATGTAAGAAAGTACCTAGGCACTTTGCTTAGTAGTTATTTATTATTATTTCTATTTTGAATTTATTCCATTGGATTGTTTTGTTTTATAATTGAGAATAAAAGTCACTTGAAAACTGGAATCGCATGTTTTAATACATAACATGGTGTCAGGTGTGAATTTTAATTCATAATTTGGTTTTAATTAATTATAATAAAAAAATAAAGAATAACATAAAAATAAAGAGTATGAATACATTTATTAATAATAAAATAAAATAAAAATAAATAGTGATTTTTAAGATAAAAGTGAGTTTGAAAAAATGGCTGGCTCAGAGTTATTGAGGATGGAAAACTTTAACAATACATTGAGTTTCAAATCATGGATGGATAGATTTGAGTTGTATTTACAAGCCACTGGCCAAGATGCAGTAGGTGATCAAAGAAAAGTAGCATTGTTGTTATTTTGCATGGGTGAGAAGGGAATTGAGGTTTATAACACATGGGATGAACCTCAAAAGGAGTTGAAATATTCTACAATAGTAAGTAAATTTAAAGAACATTTCATACCTAAACAGAATGTTACATTCAATAGATACAAATTATTCAACAGAAAACAAAAAGAGGAGGAAACTTTTCAAGAATATTTAATTAACCTTAAAGAAATTATAACAACTTGCGAATTTGGTGATTTGAAAGAAAACATTTTAAGAGATATCTTCATTATAAATATACATCAAAATTATAAGAATTTGCAATTATTATTATTAGAAAAAATGAGTAACGATTCCGATGAAGCAATGGAAATTGTTACAAAATATTTATCCACAAGAAAAACAATGGAAGAGTTGCAAGCAAGCAAAAATATATATAAAATAAATACGGGTCAATCGAGAGAATTTCACCCGGCAATTCGTGATAAGAAGACATTGGAATATCAAAAACATAACAAGGAGCACAAACAAAGGAAATATGATACAAAAATACAAGACATATGTGGACGCTGTGGATGTCAACATATCCGAGGAAGATGCCCTGCATATAGGATCAAATGTCATAACTGTTCGATTCCAGGACACTTTGCAAAAATGTGTAAAAAGAAAATAACCAACAACAACCTGAGAACACTTCACGATGGTAACACTTACTCAGATACTGAAGATGGATCAGAACAAGACTCCAGGTTAGAAATAAGTAATATAAAAATATGTAATATTCATAATCAATATAAAAACAAGTGGGAATTATTATTAAAAATCAATGGGTATAATTTAATTGCTATTATGGATACAGGGGCTATGGTAAATGTGATTTCGTTGGAAAATTATTATTAAATTTGAGATTGTGTTTGGATCCAAGGAATTTGAACAATGCACTGTTAAAACCACACTACCCAATACCAACATTTGAAGAAATTAGATATAAAATTCAAGGTGCAAAAATATTTTCACATTTGGATGTAACATCTGGTTTTTGGACTATTCCATTAGATAAAGAAAGTTCAGAATTGTGTACATTTAAGACACCATATGGGAGATATTGTTTTAAACGTCTTCCGTTTGGAACTAATATATCGTCAGAAGTATTTAGTAGAACTATGAATGAATATTTTTCAGACATTGAGGGGGTAACTATTTTTATTGACGATATTTTAATATTTGGTAAAGATCAGATTAGTCATGATAATGCGTTAAAGAAAGTTCTTGAAAGAGCAAGGGAAATAAATTATCAATTTAATAAAAAGAAATGCAAATTTAATTTAAGAGAAATAAAATATTTAGGTCATATATTTAATAGTGAAGGTATTAAACCAGATCCATCACAAATAGAGTCTATAAATAACATGAAATCACCAAAAAAATAAAAATGATTTGCAAAGATTTTTAGGTATGATTAACTATTTAAGCCCTTTTATAGAAAATTTATCAGAAAAAACTGCCTTATTAAGACAACTCTTAAAGAAAAATATTGATTTTGTATGGGATGAAAATTTTGAGAAATGTTTTAATGATTTAAAGTGTATCATCAGCAAAAAACCTGTACTAATTCATTACAATCCAAATAAACCAATTACATTATCAGTTGACTCATCTAAATCAGCAATCGGTATGGTAATTTTACAGGATAAACAACCTATTGCATATGCATCTAAAACTTTAACCTCAGCACAATGTAATTACGCACAAATTGAAAAAGAGCTTTATGCTATAGTTTGTGGTTGTTATAAATTTCACCAATATTTGTATGGCCAAGTAGTACATGTTGAAACAGACCATAAACCTTTAGTAACTTTATTTAAAAAATCTTTATATGATATACCAGCAAGATTGCAAAGAATGATGTTAAGTTTGCAAAAATATAATTTAAATGTAGAGTATGTTCCAGGTAAACATTTATACATAGCAGATACTTTGTCTAGATCAGCTTTGCCAGACACAGAAACTTTAGATTTTGAAAAAGATATTAACATTCATGTAAACTCTGTTATAAATAATTTAGCAATAACTCCACAGAAATTAGAGGAAATTAAAAAAGCGACTAATGAGGATGAAGCTCTACAAATTTTGAAAGAATATTACATTTCAGGTTGGCCTAATTCTAAAGACAAAACACATAATTTAGTAAAATTATATTGGAACATGCAAGATGAAATTAATGTTTGTAATGATTTAATTTTTAAGGGTTCTTCATTGATTATTCCAACAATTTTAAGACCTGATATTTTAAAACAGATGCATGCTGGACATCAAGGCATTGTTAAAACTAAAAAGTTAATTAAAGATTTTTTATATTGGCCGAACATAAATTCAGATATAAAAAATATTATTGAACAATGTGAAACTTGTTTAAAATATATGCCAAAAAATCAGGCAGAAACTATGATTTCTCATCCAATTTCAAATTATCCATGGGAAAGAGTGGGAGTAGATATTTTGACTTTTGAAGGAAATTATTTTTTGATTGTAATTGATTATTACTCAAAATATATTGAGATAGAAAATATGTATAAACACTATACAGCAAATTTGGTTGTCAATAAATTAAAAACTATATTTAGTAGACATGGAATTCCATTGGAGTTGATAAGTGATGGTGGGCCACCTTTTAATTCAATTGTATTTAAATCATTTATACATGATTGGGATATTCATCACATTTTCACGAGTCCGTATCATTCAAAATCAAATGGACAAGCTGAAAGCGCAGTTAAAATAGTGAAAAATATTTTCAAAAAGTGTAGAGACAACAACTCAGATATTTATTTAGCTTTGTTACATTATAGAATAACTCCCAAGGACAATTCACCATCGCCATCTCAATTACTAATGTCGAGACAACTCAGATGTAATTTACCCGTAACTAAAAAATATTTAAAACCAAAAATTATCAAATATAAAGATTACAAACAACATATGGAATATAAGCAAAGTATCATGAAAAAACATTATGATAAAAGTTGTAAAGATTTGCCTCCACTAAAAATAGGTGACAGTATTGTTTTCCAAAAAGATCCCAATAGTGATTGGGAGCCAGGTGTCGTAATTGAAATTTGTAAAACTCCAAGATCATATATAATAAAAGCAATAAATGGTAATAAATATAGAAGAAATAGGATTCATTTAAGATATAATACATGTCCAAACAATAGAGATGTAAGAGACAATAATGTATGTAAAAAGGTAATTAATAATGAATGTGATAAAACATATACCTATTTACCATCAAATTTAGATTTATCAAAAATACCAAGTTGTTCCAAAGATTACATAACCAAATCAGGTAGAGTAGTAAAAGAGCCCGATAGACTTAAATATTGATTATTATAATATGTTTAATGGATATATAGTAAAGTAGTATTATTAAATAATATAACGTAAAAAAAAAAAAAAAAAAAAAAAAAAAAAAAAAAAAAAAAAAAAAAAAAAAAAAAGAACATGTTGTATTAATTGTTATCAAATATGTAAGAAAGTACCTAGGCACTTTGCTTAGTAGTTATTTATTATTATTTCTATTTTGAATTTATTCCATTGGATTGTTTTGTTTTATAATTGAAAATAAAAGTCACTTGAAAACTGGAATCGCATGTTTTAATACATAACATCTTATAGTATTCAAGACATGTTTTCCTTTGCTTTCAGTGAGCAAAATCTATGTACCTACATACATACAATTAGCTAATGACATTATTATATTAGAAAATTCAAGATTATCTGTAAAAGATTGAGTTACCGTAGTTATCTTATTTATTTTGTTTCATTTCATACATTGATCATAGAACAATAGCTTTTTATTTTTTTAATTTCATTGAGTTCAATGTTAGAATCTAGATACTTTATAGACTTACATTATATTTTTCAAGTAATCTATAAATCATCTTTCTTCATCCTTACGTGTCTTGTCGGGTCCATCCGATAATGACAATCACCTGGGAGAAATCTTGACTGTTCTGGGCACAAAACAGCTCCTCTACACCTCTCATCCCGGTCCACTCTCGAATGTTCTGAAGCCAGGAAAACCGCTTCTTCCAACCGCTCAACGGCCTTCAATCTTCCCTTCTATGACCAATTATTGTAGAATGGCATTTTTTCCCCTCTCATTGTGTGACCAAAATATGAAGTTTTTCGGAGCATGATTGATTATAAATCATCTATAACTGGGTTTTAATCCTTGATTATATATTTATGCTCAGAAATGAAGATTCATACTACTTTCATCAAAAAATGAAAATTCATGAAATTTTATAACAGAAAGTTAATGTTAGTAGGTACGAAACTTTGTACCTACTAACATTAACTTTCAGTCAATTTGATGAAAAGTGAGAAGATCAAAGATTGGATTCACGGTATGTAGATCTAGAAAGGTATGTTTTATTACGACCCCAATAATGTATCAAAATATATAGAAGTACATTGATATTCGATACAAGTTTAGGTGTAGGTCTACATATTATTATTATTATCAACATCGTGGAGAGGGTAGTTATTGGAAGGGAAACTGCCCCTAAAGGGTTATTTACCTGAAGTGTTACGACCAAACAGCAACTACGATGTACCTACCTTTATTTCTGCCACCAATACACGAGAGAAGTACTCGAGCTATTGAATGAAGGAGGAAGATTATAATATATTCTCTAAAGGATCGATCTCTTGACTTCAAGGTTTCAAATTTTGACACCAGGCAGATATAACATAATATTAAGTTTACGATATTCTGGTAGATATTTATTAACATATTCGAAAACAAACCTCACACCCTCTTGCAGAAAATTAGATATAAGAATTTTAGATATTTGTGTAATGTCCTGCACGTGTTGTATGCTATTATATGTACCTATATATTATTAGTATAACATTCAGGTTGCTTTGTAAAAACTTTATGTTCCTAAATAATCATATATATATATAAACCAGCCTAAGCCGATTCGTAAGCATCGGGACACCTTTCCTGCTTCATACAAAAGGGAGTTTGCACAGTCTGTTGGTTGTGCGGATGAGGTGTGTGTTGGGTAATATTCTTAATATCTTCACTCTCGCAGGTGTAAAAATCCAGTTAATTGCGAAAGCTTCGTTTAACATATATATATATATGAGATGAATGTTTTACTCCATTTCACTGCGTACAGTGTAACATTCCTTCCCATAGTCGGCAGATTTCAGTGACTCTCTCAGGGTTTGTCGTTGGGTAAAATTATTGTGGTGGTTGTATTAAGTAAACACTAGCATGATGTGGAACGATCAGTTTATTGAAGAAGAAAATGGTTACACAGTTTATGAATACTCAAAAACAATTCACATTTTTAATACTGAACTACATACTAATGCGACACTCACAGTATGTTGAAGAAGAGAAGAAAATTAGATTATTTTTATTGTGCGAGTTCCTCCGTTCTCTCTTGTAAGACGAACGGAGGGAAACTGCGGCAAAATGGCTGACTCCCGGAAAAGGATGAAGAAGAAGGAATCTGCTTTATGATAATATCAAAAGGTATTTACGATTACTCTAGATAGGGGGCCAGGGCTTTCACAGGATTTCGATAGATGGCAACACAAGTACCATTTTAACGATACCAAATTATAAGGTTCCCATGACACCATCTCAAGTTGTCTTTTAAAGAAAAAAAATGAATAAAAAAAAGAAAAGTCTCAAAGTCAGTAATAAGAAGGATTCTACAGAACTAAGAGTGTCAAAGATAAGAAAGATTTTACAATACTGTGAGTGTCAGAGATAAGAAAGGTTTTACAATACTGTGAGTGTCAAAACAAAGATACAAATTTTTCTTACAGACATTAGTAACAAATTCTTAACTAATCCTTACAAATAGACATGTCTCAAGCAAGCAAGGGACCAGGAAGATGCACCGACAGAACAGGTCGCGGAAACGGGATCGTAGACAATGTTCTCGCCATACTTCTAGGTAAACCTTTACATGCTTAAGACAAAACAAAAAAAATTAATTCTTTTTACATAATATAACAAAACCTTCAACAATTTTACAAACACTTTTCTTTACTCCAAGAGGAGGTATCCATTACAATTATATCTGATCTACCTCTATTATAAGGGCGGTAATCCTTTACCCTATAGCATTTTTCTTTTGTGGAAACTTCCCACCAATTTCATACAGGCAAATGGTTAATATCAGGTACCAAACCTATCGCGCAGAGCTTCTCTAAGCGACCTGTATGAATTTTCTTTGTTTGAGCGTCCTCAAACCTCACTTGGACAATAAGTTTGTCGGGCATTAAAAAAATTGATAATTACTAAAATAAATTTGAGTTAGAACTGATTGTATTAGGGTAGGACGATTAGTCATATCTCTATATCAGTCTAACCCAGGAGATGTACATGGAAGATGGCGAATCATCCAATGACTCCTTAACATTCATACTAGGCAAATAGAAATTACTGTAAGGGTACGCATTCCATACAGTAAAATTGCCGCAAAATGGCCAGCAGGTTCACACCATGTGAGAAACCTTGCCATATGATTTATTTACAAAACCATGCACACTAGAAGTTGAAACACAACAAACTTATTTTAATTTGACTGATGCGACCTTGACCCTCAATTTAAGATTTAGCATTAATGATTTGATAAACTACGGGAATTAGTGGTAGTCTTTCACGCACTTTCATACTTCATCATTTATCTGCAGTTTTTACTTGTATACTTCATTCTTTCGTACCAAGCATTCATCGTCTGCCATAAGTCATTCATCAGTTACCACATAACTCGGTGATTCATGAGTTCACGTAAAATATAAGGAAAATTAACAAAAGAATTCGTATACTTGTGTATACTGGAGGGTCAAAATTACATCAGTTATACAGTACAAAATTCTTTAAAACTAACATGTTGTATGTCTTTTGTCTGCGACAGTGGATGGGTTCAGATTATTGTGAACACGTTGCTACTGAAAACGGCTAGCATATGAGATGATAAAGGCAACTTCAGGCATCCACGGGCGCAAACAAAAAAAAAGGTGATCAAACATACAAAAAATATTATTTAAGGGCGCCACAAAGTTCGAACAATTCAAAATTCTCACAGAAGCGGAACCTTGAAGAGCCTCTATGAGATTTCTTAACTAAATGTTTACAATAAGATGGGCTGCAAAAGTTACAAGTACTTGAAGAGTAGAAATACCAAATTTTTGACTATCAACAGTATTATAATTTATTTTGCTTTAAAGAAGAACGAAAGATAATTCCTTTGACATTACTCTGACTGTAAATATAATTTCTTTTGTGAGTCTAACATTTTTACTACATACAAAATTCACTATTAACATTGACCTGTGATGTATAGACATAGTTCTTTTTATTCATTAAAATTGCAGCCCAAGAAAACATTACATTTTTACATAAATTCTTTACATTACCAAAATTTCAAGTTTCCATTGATGGATTTACATTCAGAATGAAATATAACAACAAAATTTTGGAGAAACACATACCTAGGACTCAGAACTTAATGATATCCTTAGCATGATAGTTTCCCATTGCTCCAGTATCTACATCGCATAGCTCGTATACGTTAGGGGATATGATTCGGTGAACCTGAGACTTGATGAAACGAGGTGCCAATTTCTTTGAAAAATAATTCGCAGCGTTGCTATGAACAAATGACCTTCTCCAGACGATTTGACCTATGTCCAGACGAAGAGTTTTGCGACGAAGGTTATATCTATCGGCATTACGATGGAAAGCCTTGGTCAATGAGGAGGAGATTTCGTCGTAAAGCGCGTTCATTTCTGATAAACGACGTTGACGTTGTTCGGCAAATGCTTCTAAGGTACCACTATCAGAGGCATTGACAGTTCTATGGAAGGAGGCATGAGGAACATATTCTGTACCATGTACAAGGAAATAGGGAGAGTAACCTGTGGTTACATTTACAGTACTATTAATACAAGAACAGATTTTTGGAAGCTTGGAACACCAAGAACGTTGATCATTTTCTACCAATATCGAAAGAGCAGTAAGAAGAGTAGAATTGTATCTTTCAACGGGGTTATTCTGTGGGTGATAATATGCATTATAAAACAAGTCATTGATACCATAAGAATGTAAAAATGATTTAAATTCTTTAGCAACGAACTGTCGGCCGTTGTCTAAGACAACACACCGCGGAATACAATAGGGAAGAAAAATTCGTTCCTCGAGTAGTTTGATTATTTCTTTAGCTGTAGGGTTTCGTAGTGGAAAAGCCCAAAGATATTTGGTAAAGATATCTACAACAGTAAGGATATGCACGTTGCGCTTATATGACATGGGCAATGGTCCTACCAGGTCAATACTCAATGATTCCATAGGTTTAGTAACGGGTTTTGGGTTTTTCATTAATCCATGAGGCGCTTGGTTATTATGTTTATATGCCTTACATGTTTGGCACTGCTTTACATAATCCTTAATGGTGGACAATAAACCACGGCAATAGAAAGTTTGAGAAAGATAGGCATGAGTTTTTAAAACTCCAGGATGGCAATTGTTATCATGAAATTCTGAAATTAAAGGTTCAAGTTGATCAGAAGGCACAACAAGTCTCCAAAATGAAGAATCTGGGGAAGAATTATTAGGTTTCTTATTTTTACAGTATCTATAGAGGTGACCATCCTCTAACATGAAATTATGGCAGTCTTGAGGTCTTTCTTCACAAGATTTGTAGACTTTACGATACCATGGATCGGAGACATTGGTATAAACAGAAGGAAAAGTGAAAGCAGAAACAGGAATTCGACTGAGTCCATCAGCAAGTTTGTTTTCACAACCTTTCTTATAAACAAAATCAAAACTGTATTGTGATAGACGCATAGCCCATCTGGCTAAACGTCCGCTGGGAGAAGAAATGGTTTTTAGATATTTTAAACATCCATGATCGCTCATAAGGGTAAAATGAGTACCTTCTAAGTAGCTACGAAAATGATGTACAGAATCTACGACAGCAAGTAATTCGCGGTCAGTAGTGGAATAGTGTTGTTCAGTATCAGAAAGTTTACGGGAGAAATAAGCTATGGCATGCTCAGTTCCATCAGGAGATTTTTGTGAAAGGAAACTACCTATGCTTATTGCACTAGCATCGCAAGTAAGTATATAAGGTAGCGAATAGTCAGGGGGTTTCAATACAGGGGCCGTTATCATGGCAGATTTTAAAGCAATGAAAGATTGTTCGGCTTCATTATTCCAAGAAAATTGTTTATTAAATTTCTTACTTGTCAACTTGCAAAGAGGAGAGGCAATAGCAGAAAATGATTTGATAAAACGTCTATAGTAAGAACACATTCCAAGGAAACCTCTTAGTTCCTTAGTTGAAGTGGGACGTGGATAATTTAACATTACATTTATTTTTTCGGGGTCGGTAGTAATACCGTCTTGGTTGATGACGTGACCAAGATATTTTAATGAATCTTTACAAAAAACAGATTTCTTTAACTTTATAGTAAGATTGGCTTCATTTAAGCGTTGAAATACGGTCTTCAAGGAGGCAATGTGAGATTCAAATGTAGGACTACAAATTAAGATATCATCCAGATAGCAGAAAACATGATCACCAAGATCAGAAAAGAGTTTGTCCATGAGTCTTTGCATTTCAGCAGGTATATTCTTCAGTCCAAATGGGGTGACTTTAAAGTGGTATTGTCCTCTACCTTCCACAAAAAAGGCAGTTTTTGGACGGCTTTCGAGTGATAGGGGCAATTGCCAAAAACCGTGACTTAAATCAAGACTTGTAAGAAACTTGGTATCACGAAGGTTATCTAATATGCGATTGATATTGGGAAGTCTATAGCAGTCGGTCTTAGTGACGTCATTTAATCTACGAGGGTCTAATACAAATCGACCAGTACCATCTTTTTTGGGTACAATAAAAACATTATTTAGCCATGGGCTACGGGCAGGTTCGATTACATCCATTTTTAACATGGCATCAATTTCAGTACAAAGTTGTTCTCTTCTGACATGTGATTGTGGGTAAGTCTTCTGTTTTACAGGCAGATTATCGCCCGTGTCGATAACATGACTTATAAGATGGGTACGACCTAAGCCTTTGGTTTCATAAGAAATCGTTGAGAATAGTTCTTTGACTTCATTCAGTTCAGAACATTGTGCTGGAGTAAGATTATTGGCAGAAACTAGGCAAGAAGGGGACGAAGATGTAACAAATATGTGTTTACTAGCTATTGGATTTGTCAAAGAATTGTTATTATTCGGAAAGAGTCGTGGTGCTAAGCCGGAGTTTTCAAGAAATGGGACACCCAAAATTATTCCATGAGAAACAGAAGGGGCCACAATAAAAGTAACATGAACAGTCTTGTTATCAAAGCAAAGAGGAAGAATGATCTTTCCAATAGACTGGAAAGAGGAACTGTTAACACCAAACAATGTTTGAACATGGGGTTGCAGGGTATAGCCTAAGGTTGTAAAAGTTTTATAAGTAGGTATCTCTACCCAATATATTTACTGCAGCTCCAGTATCTAAGAGGGCTCTAAAGGGAACATGGCGAATTTTAAAATTGATATGAGGACGATTGTCCGAACCACTGGTAATGGCAACTTCGTTTAAATGACAGGTAAGATGGAATAGTTCAACAGAGGCTAACCAGTCTGACCACTCGGCATCTCTCTTCCCAGGAGAAGGACGAGCAGAAGACCGGTAGTTTACAAGTTTTTTGGACGTCGAGACAGGTTAGGAGGTGGCATACTTAAATTAGGCATTGAAATTCGTGAGGTGTTAGAAGCATTGACATTAGAATTTGCAGAGAAATGACGGGGTCGATAAAAGGTACGAGGAGTTGGCATTTTAAATTTACAATCTCTGGCCAGGTGTCCTGGTTTACCGCAAGTATAACAATTATTGTTCCTACGTGTATCATGGGTAAATGCGACCTTTGGGCGAGTAGGAGGAGGCGCATTATTTGAGGTTGCAGGCATAGAAGAAGAAGTGACAAGAGTGAGACGTTCGAATCCAGTACATATTTGCTCCAAATCAACTATGTTGGAAGGATTTGCACCAATTATGGCAGCCGCAAAAGTTGTTTTAAGACCTTTCTTAACGATTTTTAGAATTTCCGAATCTCTAATAGGAGATTTCAGACTTCTGTTCATCATAGTGACACGCGAAATGTAATCGGATGCGGTTTCAGAAGGTGATTGTCTGGAACACCATATATTCATGCGTCGTTCAGAAGTTATATTTTCGTTATCAAAGCGGTCGAGGAAGGTGGTTTTCAGATCTTCCCAACACAAAGTGTTGAGTCGAGCAGCTCGATAGAAGGTGAGAGCTTTTTCGGTTAGAAATTCTGGAAGAACAGTAGGCAGTAAAGCTATGTCAAATCTTCGAGACAGACATATTTCCTCTAATCGAGTAAAAAATTCGATGAGATCACCCTCACCGTTGAAGATAGGAATGGGCCAAGAAGAAAAATTGATATTTAAAGGCACACAAGTAGTTTGACGTCGAGGAGTATTCAATGACAGAGTGTGTGCAGGAGGAGTGGGATGGCTGAGGTTAACAGTTTCTGTAGTAATGGCACAATTGGAACCGGCGTCACTGGACAAATCAGAACTCTCAATTGATGGAGGCATTTCAGAGATCTTATTGTTGAAACTTACACACTGAGCTCTAAGATCAGCGAGAGAATGGCTGGGCGTTATACCTCTCTGGGTCAATGCATGTTTAAGAGTCCGGGAATTGGATACATTGACTCGCGAAATAGGCATAAAAGATGATCCAGACATTTTGAGATTCTAACTTGCAATGACAATAGAATAATAAACGGTTCTTCTATATAAGTTGATCCTTACACAGGAGAAATAGAAAAATTGCACATGCAAAACGTTTTGAATTGACGATCTGTAAGAAAATTGGCAAATAATAATCAACAAGACAAAAGATTATACGTACCAATATTCAGCGCTGGATAGATTGCGATGGACTTGCAGGAATTAAAAAAAATTCTTTAAAAGAGGAAAAAAAAAAAAATTTTTCCAAAACAAAAAAAATTGAGAAACAGTGGACACCTTGGTTTGAAAATTGCTCTAGGAAAAATGGACTCCTACCAAGAATAAAAAAAAAATTCCTCAAAGCAAAACAAATGTTAACAAAAAAAAAGTTTGGCAACCTTTGTAACATCAAATCTCAACAGTTGGGAACCATTGGATACTAAAAAAAATTGTTTGGAAGTCTTGTCCTTTGATAAGACTCGAAAAAAAATCAATAACAATTATTTCTTTAAATTGTTAAAGTTTGGAAATCGCTGGAAAGTTTGACATTCCCTGGAAATATCGTAGACATAACATTACATACATTACATATCTTAAAATTAACAATTCCAGCATATGAGTAAAGAATTATTGGTAATTATTCAAATTTGTTTTGTTAAGCCTCTTCCAGCAATATTGAGGTCTATGGTCATCTCACTTCAAACCATACATAAATATTACACCGCTCGCGTGATATGCACGCTAGGTAGGTACAAGTACAATGAACTTAAATTTGATTTCTTTACTTTTGAGTGTAATTAGCCAGATATAGAAAAACTTTACTTGGACCATTTCACAAACTAGACATTTATAAATTTACAACTCTTACTTTGTAGATCCTTCAGTGTAGAATCTTACATCAACAAGCAAATAATTCCGTAAATAATTGTAAATTGATCTTAGCTAGTATCACTTGAATTTATGCAAAATTGAAACTGGAATTTTTACAATCTCTTTGGCACAAAAGGCAAAGCATGGAACAACATGTAAAAAAAAACTGTATCTATAGTAGGTATACAAAATATTTCAGTACAAAATGAACACAACAACACCATATTTTTCCATAAAAACCTGTGTAGTAGTCAGACGAATAAGGTTGTCTATTACTAGTGAAGGAAGCATTTATTTCCTCATCCTCAAAACCATCAAGCATCAAGGGTTCTCTGTGTAGATAAAGAAGGCCTCGAAGAAACGTCAGATCTAGATGACAAAACATGGGACATCCTTCTATTGGAGGTCAGGAACCGTCAAGGAAGAAAATTCCGTCATAGACATCCTTCGTAGTGGTGGTAGCAGGCTTCTTAAGGGATTGTAACGTTGGAGATCTTCATCTCATCAGAAGGAAATTATCTGGACGTCTTAGGAAAGTTTGGAGTATCTGTTCACAATCTTGTCAATTTCTCGTTGTATTTATTTCTTAAATTCTCCATTCATTAACAATATCGGGTCGTACTTGCAATATAGCGGATTTCTTTTTGAAGATCATAAATGTATCTCGCATATATTTATTATTATAATTGTTTTTATTTTAACACTGTTTATAATTCAAATAAATGTACTCGTTCATTTTTTTTTCCTTGTTGGTGTAACGGTTTTTTTTTTCTTTATTATATGAGTTTTTTGAGGGCGCGCAAATGTATCACGCACTTGATTATTTATTAATTAAAATGTGGTTATTATTAAAATGTTCTTATTATTTCACTGATTATTTAACTCAAATATTCACTGAAGTACCATTATAGTCCTTATTGGTCACGCGGTGAAATTTTTTTGAAGAGCAAAGTTGTACAGTCTTGCTGTGAAGAAGGGAAAATTTCAACTGTTTTTGATCGAACATTCTAGAGAAGTGTGTGTGTGTGTTGGTGATACATGGAAACATGGGTGGGTCACGTGATACGTAACGAACTTATCTACGCACTATTTAATGTTATCATTTATGCACTGTTAAATTCACTCAAAACACAACGAAACACCACAATATTTAGGCATCACGTTGGAGCGCCAATCTGTAACATTCCTTCCCATAGTCGGCAGATTTCAGTGACTCTCTCAGGGTTTGTCGTTGGGTAAAATTATTGTGGTGGTTGTATTAAGTAAACACTAGCATGATGTGGAACGATCAGTTTATTGAAGAAGAAAATGGTTACACAGTTTATGAATACTCAAAAACAATTCACATTTTTAATACTGAACTACATACTAATGCGACACTCACAGTATGTTGAAGAAGAGAAGAAAATTAGATTATTTTTATTGTGCGAGTTCCTCCGTTCTCTCTTGTAAGACGAACGGAGGGAAACTGCGGCAAAATGGCTGACTCCCGGAAAAGGATGAAGAAGAAGGAATCTGCTTTATGATAATATCAAAAGGTATTTACGATTACTCTAGATAGGGGGCCAGGGCTTTCACAGGATTTCGATAGATGGCAACACAAGTACCATTTTAACGATACCAAATTATAAGGTTCCCATGACAACAGTCTGGCAGAGACTTGGCTCTTGCCTTTGCATACGGGACGAGGCACGGCTTGTCACCAAAACATGCAGATTGGATTCGTCGAAAAGGTGTTGTGTTTCAACATTGTGATCATGTGTATCATCAGGACCATCTCGCAGAATGGCCGACACAACGTTTAATCCATTATGCGAGGAGTATCGCATATTATGAAAGACTGTATGATCTAATTTTCATTCGAAATGCATGTGCAACATGCATTCCATTAATGAAAGATCATAAAAATTACATGATCTTTCATTAATGGAATGCATGTTGCACATGCATTTCGAATGAAAATTAGATCATACAGTCTTTCATATATATATATATAATATATATTTCAATAACAACTTTAAATACGTACCTACCTATCTAAGAATATTTTTTTATTTATTGTTTTAAATGTATCTGAGTTTTTGTTATAAGCTCAAATACAACCTTACGCACCTTTTACAGTGAGCTAAAAGCTTTTGTCGTGAAAGGAGAGTTTTCTGGCACCTGAGATCGAACTGCGAACCTGTTGTGCATGAGGCTGCGAGTATCTACCTCCAGGCTACCGATGAAGTCAAACAGCATAGTGTTTTTTTTTCAATTTATCTCGAAATGGACTTCCAACAAGTACCTTCGGTAAATTATATCGAAATTTCAAAGTTTAAGAAACTTTCTATTTGCAAACTAAAAGAATATTAAAACATTTAATAGCCATAACTCGATATCCTCAAATTTGATTTATAATCACTCCATCATTTATTAAAACGTCATGAAGCATACATGGTACCTACTTTTAATAAAGACTTACCTACGGGCAAAATTATTTATTTAGAATTTTCAAAATTGGAAGATTTTTTCTTTCAACAATTATTTATACAAGTTGTTAAATTTTTCAACATATCATATTCCACAAACATGTATTATACCAAAATTACAATATATTGAAATATTTATCGCAGTAATTTCATCATACTATCATTTCGCACATTGAAAACAAAAGTGGCATTATACAAAAAACATGATTTTTCAGTATGGCCGTTTAAAGTTTTTGGTATAGTTCTATAGTTTACACCTCTACTCGTTTTTTGAATACATTATTTATACAAAGTAATATATAAAAATGACACTATACTTAAAATTTCATTTATGCATTTAGTCTTTCCTTAGATTAATGTACAACCACTGCGGCCGTTTGACACGAACTGGTAATAGTGTCACTTTATTAATTAGTAACTTGAAGCTTATACAAAAAGTACAAACCGACACTAGTGAACTCTAGGGAAAACTAAACAAGCTATTGAAATAGGTGTTTTTGTATTGAATGCGTTTTAATTTGAGCTTTTTAAACATCGTTTAAACTCAAAATTGTCATTTTTTGTATACTGCCACTTTTGTTTTCAATGTGCGATTTGTATTTTAACAAAATACTTTATTTTATTGATATAAAACAACCATACAGCTATTTTCAGAAATATAATATGGTTTACAAGCCAATGGAGTTAAATTATTTTATTTTACATTGTATTCCTTTGTGCAAAAAAACTATTATTTTAATGATGAATGGAAACAAAATGCTTTTCATTTTTTCACCCCTGAGATAAATACTTTGAAAATATTTCGAAATGTTTGGGTACACCAACATAGAGTGAGGACAGAACTTGGATGCTGTAACTACTTGCTTTAGATTCCCCTTATTGTGAATGTGGAGATGTGCAGACGGTGAGACACATAGTACAAGACTGCCATCTCAAAAAATTTAGCAGGGACCTGCAGGACATCCATGAAGCAGGACAAGAGGCGGTGAGCTGGCTGTCAGCGCTGGAGCCAAGACTGTAGAAGATACGACGCAGCCCACATGGGTTAAGATTTATCAACACACCGAACTATACGAAAAGTAAGTAAAGTAAGTATGTAAGTATTCAGAAAATATTATTTTATTATTATTTTTTTAAACAAAATAAGTACTTACCTACCTATTGATTGGTTATCAAAATGATTCAGTAATAATAGTTATGCCAATCCAACAATAAATGTAAGTAACTAAATTAACCGTTATTAAAATATACCGGGTGAACACAGCATACAACTGATGATGTAAACCCAATCTATAGAGTAGAGTATTCCTATGTGTACCATTGTACATATGAGTATACTGAAATCGCATTGTTTATTCTGAATCGTTCATTGTGTAATGAGTACATACAATATGCGGTTAGCAATTTTACCAAAATAACGGGTACAGGTACCCGATGTTACATAGTTTGTTTGCCTGGTAATTCATATTTTCTGATTTGTTAAAGTATGGATGGACTTTCGTTTGTTATTTGTACTCAGAAAATTAACAAATAAAATAGTACCTAATAGGAAAAATACATACACAAATAGTATGAGATAATTAACAATCAATTAGTTGAATTATTATAAAAAATCACATAAAAGACAAAATATGTCGAAGAATTAATGATCATATGAATGTATGAACAAACGATCAAATCAATAATAATGAAGAAATAGAAATTGTAGCAATACATGAATCAATGAATTCACATACATCGAAAAAAATGAATGCACACTATAAATAAATTAATAAACATGACAATGATTAATTTAAATAAAAATATAAGATTTGCTTACACACAAATATATTATTATTTGTTGAATCGAATACTTTCTATTACACCCTGAGTTATGTTGGGTTACACGGTAGTAAATATTCATAATAATTAATATGAATATGTCATAACATAACAAGGACAATAGCGTGTTTTCCCTGCGAAACATAAGTCATTTATGTATTAATTATTAATGTTACTCTCATATCGATTTCTACAGGAGAGAAATTCATATGAAGTATAGGTATGTACATTACCGCATAAATATTTTAATCCATTTACACGCAGAAATTTTTCATTATCCACTATTATGTAACATGCACATCTTCCAGATAAACACAACAAGCTGATACAAGCATTTTGCTTACTGAAAGGGTATTATGGACTTATTAACCCAAAAAACATGCATTTTAATTACATTTATGTAAAAAAAAAACGATGGTAACTTTATATAAAAATAAACATAACATAACATGCATATACAATTCACACAGGTCGGGCTAGTCCCAAGCCAATATGTGAATCTTGTATTATGGGTACTAACGCGAAGATACACATATGTTTAATGCACATAACACATATACATGTTGTGACACCCAGACCCAGGACAATTTGAAAAAGGTCATTCCTCACCCTGCCCTAGCCGGAAATCGAACCCGGGATCTCGTGACTCAAAGGCAAGAGCGTTGCCTCCACGCCACACCGGCCGCCAAATATACATTTATAGAACTTTTTTAACGAATCTTATCACATAATGATTACAAACTCCTGAAATCTTGCTTTAAAAACATGCAAATGATATTTCTTTCAGAATATGAAAACCAGAATTCATAAGTTAGGAATAATGGTATAGGTATGACACTGGCGTGTACTATACATCAGCGAAACCAGATTTACAGCTTGTATTAAATAATATGCCTAGATTGCAAACATATGTAATCCAGAACAATAGAATGTAATATACCAAACATGTATAAGTCAGTCTGGTACTACAGGAATACAGGAATTGTCATGTTTATGAGGAGGGGGCTCCCACCACTTACACCTTAGGTATTGTCGCGTTTATGAGGATAATAAATCCACGAAAATAAACCCCGCTGTTAAAGAATAATTATATAACATATATTATTAATATGATCGTGATGACATATTGTTATATATAGCAATAATTTATTTATTTATGTAAACATCGATAATCACAAAAATATTGTTAATCTTTTTATCCTCAAGGAAACATCGACCTCTTCCAAAATACCTTGTTCCATGACAATGACATCAGAGCATTAGGAATATGAGGTAACTAAACTGGCGCAAGTGCACTCTGTGTAAAGGAGGCTTGTTTCTGTGTTGTGTTCTCAAGATGTTCCGTTGATGGATGATTGATTAATTTATTCTAAGTCAAACAGTATTTTCAATTGTAAAGTGAAGGAAGCAGCTGAAAAGAATGGCAGTGTAATGAAAAAAGAAGAATTTGCAATATTTTATATAGTAACCTTCATATTAAATCCATAAATAATTCACTCGAAATTAATTTAACTACCAGCTCTAGATAAGCCTCAGTTAATAATACTCACTTAATAATTAATTTTGCTTATTCTTCGATTGACGCTTATAACTCTTGGTATTGCTTATCGAATATTTCCACAATATATTTATATTGTAAGTAAAAATACTTTAACCAGCTATTGAATTCAAGAAATCAATCATTTTATAATATTATTTGAGTGTAGATGACATGTGCTGTGTTGCTGATTTAACCTTTTGTATTTTTTTTATTTTTAGTTTTAATTTACAATATGTGTATTTTTCGAATATAAAAAAAAACTTTTCAATGTGTACATACATATGTTATTTTTAATTGTTTAATTAATAAATTATTCTAAAAAAGGCTCACGTAGTTGGATAATCCATTCATTAGAATCTATGCAGAGTAATAATCTTCTAATATCAATACCTTTCTGAATATTTAACTATTTCTGCATGCACATGTTCATATAATAGCTACTCGTGATAGTTCTATTATGGTCGCATTATGCTTGTAATCTTAAATATTCAAAACAGGAATCCTTCAGAGATTCACAATGAAATACATTTGGTTGCATGTTACAACATTCTGACAAAATACTATCAGATTCTTACATTGCTAGAAAATTTTACATATTGGATGGTATTATTGTTCAAAATACGTTTCAAGAAAGCGTAAGTCGTAAATTTCTTTAATTAAGTAATTAATTTATTTAATTATTTTACTCTTCTTGTACATCATTATTCATAATAATTATAACAAAATCAATAAATAAGTTTACATAAGAAAAAAATGTGATAATGTGCAGTGGCGAGATTATCACTATTTAGTGATTTCTTCCATCTAACCACGATTTATAAATAACATGTGTTATTGACTTTTTTTTTTGAAAAGTTAGTAGGTTCATATAATTGTAAGCGTCGTTGACACTATTTTTTTAAATTAAAATATGCTTGTTTTTTTTTTAACAAAAAGCAGTTTGTTAGCTGGGATTTCTCGACTGAAAATCCAAGTTTATCGCAAGGCTACAGGCCACCTTGACTAAACATCAGCAGTGAGGCATGTCAAGTATTTAAATAAAAAATCGTTTTTACATTTTAAAAAGGAAAACCTGTATAATTATTACTCTATGCAATGAATCAGTTGGCAAACCTTCCTGTCAAGTAAGGTAACTTACTATGAAATGATTAGTTTGCTTAGGTTCGATAGATTTCAGAAATATTCAATTTGTAGTCCCAACTATTCTATACACGTGTTTAAGTTTGCTTACTTCTCTGTAAATAATTAAGTTTCAATATTAGATTACTAAAAATAAATTCTCATCGGATTAAATTGAAAAGTTGGATTGTTTCGAAAGTGAAAGTTGAAGGTTCTTTCCGGTTGACTTAAGTGACGAGTAAAAAAAAAAGCAAATTTATCCAAACGAAAAAGATATAAGTAAGCGTCTTTTCCATCATTTGAGTTCTTTTTCTCTAACTTAGGTAAGCAATTACTTATTTATACTTTCTACATAAAAGGAAATGTATGAATAAAAACGACATTTCAAAATAAGTCAATTATAATTATTTTAAACGTTGAAAATATTTTATTTTAAACCTACCTGAATAAATGTGATAGTTAACAAAAGTTGTAACTTTAAACTCAAGATGTTGTATATCATTCAAAACAAAAATAGCCTAGAAAAAACAGTTTTATTTATAACTTTAATATTATTTTGAAAATTTACATTTCTTTATATTTACGTAACTTGGAATAAACAGTTTACATTTTATAACTGCCTTCGAAATATTAGAAAAAATAAACCGTAATATTTAATGAACAAAAATTTAAAAACAAAAATATATACGACGTCACATATACAGAGGGTGACCAAATTAATGTACTCACTCAAAAACTCCAATTTCTTTACATACTTTTTTCTTGCGATAGTTTGGATATTTTAAGTAATTTTAACCTGTGTCTTTCTATAACTGATTTCTGGTATTTTTGATCATATTTAATTTTTAATAGAAAAACCATAATTCGTACCTAGTGAAGTTTGCTACAGACGTAAGTTTAGTTCTTGCTGTCTTTAGATGTGCACACGTTACTTGAACTTATTTTATCAATTAGTCTGCGTTCGGTCCATAAAAGAACAAGTGTTCAAATTAATAAATAAAATCAAATATATTTTAATGCCAGTAAGAGTGTAGGTATAGTATTGTCTGTGAATGTTGGAACCTATATCTGAACATGTTCGTATTACGTATAACGTAGGTATATAGGCATTAATATCTGAGAATTTGCTCCGAATGTTCATATTATTATGTACCTTACATGGAACAGTAATGTTCCTCAAAATAAGGAATAAGGGTTTTATTTTTATGCTAGGAAAGATATAATATATTCTATTCTTTTGAAGACCATCCACTCGTTTGCGAGTGATTAAAGTGATATTGTATAATAATAGAATTGTTTGAAAATGTTTTAAGAAGTAAGTATACATGTATTATATTTGAACACTTAGGCGGTGTTGTATTCAGTATTCATTTCTGAATACATAAATATAAATATTTTTTACTTTATGTTGGTATTACATTAACAAGATAAGGTAAAAAAATAATCGTTTTATCTGAAAATAATATTATGTATAATAACATTTTTAATTACTTTTCATAACAAAATAATGAAATTGCCAACCAAACGTTTACCAGAATGTCCCCTGCTCGACAAATTCTCATAAAAATTATAATATAAGATTGTCTGAGGTTATAATTTGATCAAAAAGCTTCCATAATTTAATTTCCCGACCCAGGCGACCTTCCTCCATCAGAGTTCTTTGACAAGTAATTAATAAATATAAAAATTCACATTTTTCATGATGGAAATTATTATTAAAACATTCTTTATGATATTTCGCTTCCGCGTCTTATTAATATTTTTGAACACTTTCATATTAAATAGCTTTTTAATATTTACGACGTATGATAAAATACATAATATTTAAAAGATAATACACGAGCTTGAACATATCTTTTGGTCTTATCTTTTATACTAGCTTATTTTCTTTGTAAATCATTTGCCTATACTGACATAATTTATATAAATATTCGTCAAAGTTAAAAAATACTGTAAAAAAAGAAGATAAATAAGAGGAGGATATTATCATTGATATTTTAATTAGTGTTGTTTACATCTTGCTACAAAATTTTCAGAATATTATTTCCCTAGACAAAATATTCGAAAAAGAATTTTAACAAGCACACTTTTTTTAATTCTCTTAGCCTACAATTTTTCAAGGTTTGGATATGTTGAATGAATGAACGAAGAAAGAATGACAAAGAGGATATACTTGTCTGAAAGAAGGGGTGTGAGGAAGCGCGGGCATCCGAGAACCACGTGGCTTGATCACTTGGATCGAATTCTGAAGAACGGCCGTGTGCTGAATAAGAGAAACCAACGTGCGTGCATGACAAATTGAATGAACGGAGAAAAAGCGAAAGAAGTATGAAAGGATAGATATATATCTACCTATTGCGTTCCGTTCTCTTTGCCTACCCCACTTGGGACACCGCTTGAAGGTACACTATACTATAGTATAGTATACATTTTCAAGAATTAAAATAGAATCCTAAGATTTTATAGTTGTATATATTATATCAGTCATTGTTGTTCCGATCTAAAAATAAAATCCAAAAACCGAAAGGCCTCTATGTCAAATATTGTTCATAGTAAAAGTAATACAGTGTTTTATTTTAAATCTACTTTGAATTCTGTTAAAACTATTATATGTAGTTATAGATGCGAAACATGGATTATTATTCGGGAATTTTCTACGAAAAGAAAAAGCTTTCCACAATGTTAACGGAGTTGACCATAATAACAAATTAGAGAAACATACCTATCTAAAACCAAACCCTTGTTCCTTTAATTGGTATTGAATAATTGATTTAATATCATTCGACATCTAAACATACTAGCTTCAGCAGTTCTATTTACAGGTTTGGCTGGGTCTAGTCACTTTCACAAATTTAATATAATATCCCATTGGTACCTACTTACTTAAGACAAATGAACAAACAAGTACTTACACGTGCTTATCCAGTGTATTTAACGATAACATTAAAACGTGAAATATACTGTTAACTTATTTCAAGAGGTTAAATTTTCTTCAGCAAAAAGGAGTGAAGTGAGGTTGGGCAGCTAAAATTAATCGCAGAAAACTACCCTTCACTAAGCCCCCTCAACACAACCGACTTCTTTCTTCTTCACTAACCCCACATTTTACTTTTCAACCCCGTCCCTTAAACCGAGAACACATTTCTGGAGGGATTTTTGATGAAAATTGTGGCTGTGGTTTTGCCATTCCATTAGCCCGTGATAAATTTTATTCCTCTACGTTGGAATGAGCGCCACTCCGTTAAGAAGAAGTTTTAATTAAATCAAATTAAAGCATTCCTCTTTACGAATGTGATTAATATTTCTATGCAACTTGTGTTCTTGTACAGTGAAGTTCTTCGGAATTTCATTGTTCTCCTTTTATCAATGAAACATAACGGTGATAATTAATGGCTTCTATTTGTCTATTTATCCATCTTAATACTTTACTCCGCGACATGTTTTATTCAGTATTCGAGAAAGTATTAAATTATTTAACTTGATGTTTATTATTTATGACTGTGATGTGGGTGTTAAATGTAGGCGACATCACAAATTCAAATCTATTTTCAGTAGATACTTACACTGCACATATTTTGTTTGTGCTAATTATATAAATGTGAACGATTTTTTAACATAATTGTGAATTAGGTACCTCTTATTTTATTATATTTTATTTTAATTTGACACATAAAACAGCGTTTAAGCTTTTTTACATTGAATTACAAAGTATATTCGATCGTATAACATTACAATTTTATTATTCACTAAGAGTCATATTTATAAAAAATTGAAACATAATTATAAGTGCTAAATCGTTGATCATTATTTTATTACTATACACACACAAGTATTTCCATATTTTCAGTACATAATATCATCAAAATTATTGGAATCATTTTGCCTTCCTAAATTTCTTTGGTTAATAATAATGTTCAATTTTTTTTTTAAAAAAAATCTATATTTTCGAGTGTAACTTTGTGGGAATGCATTTTAAAGGAGAAGTCCTTCAATTTTTAATGCTTGCTTATATTACAAATATTTCTTTCACAAACAGTCCTCCTGGAAAAATGTCGAATGTGATAGAAACAATTTATGTTTTGATTATTTAATTTCCAAGCTATTTTTTTATATTAAATATATGATGAAAAATGAATAATAACCTTCTGGGAAATATTTGATCGAATTCTCAACAGTTAAATTAATTCATTTAAAATACTGAACCTGTACTTGAAGTCTGGTAAAATAATTAATATTTTTAGGTAAAAATCTTTTACAAATATCTACCTACTGTGTATGATATTATTATTCAAAATTTCATATCAAATTCAAATTTGAGAAATATAATATGTTAAGTTGTACTTATATATTCACAAATGACTATATATATTTAAAAATAAATACATATTCGCAATAGAAAAGAACTATCATTAATTCAGATAATCATAATTATTTTGGAAATAAGTATCTTCGTTTTTATACGACTTGACTTGAATAATATTTTTCATATAATTGATAACATTTATATGTATTTTGATTCCATTGAAATATTTTTTTAACTTTTAATTAATTAAAGCAAATTATTAAATTCGTGAAAAAAGACGTTTTTGTCATTTTGAGAAATGTTTTGTTGCTGGCAGTTAATAGGTAGGTACCTACCTTAGTTTTTTTTTGCAAATGAAATAAAGAAATTTATGTTAAAGAACTCCTACTCATTACGAGTAATAAATCTGACATTAAGATGAGTATTTTCAGTCTTAATACTAATAAGTCAACAAACAGACATCAAACCTTCAGGCTTTATTTTATTTTAATGGTTAATTACACTAACTTAAAAAGAAAAAAAGTCACTACAATCCCTACCTATACGAATTATATATTTTCACTATATGAAAATGAAAATTAATTGAATCATTGAAGTGACATATATTCAAAAACATCGAAAACTGTAAACAGAAAAATGACACTTAGCTGGTTTTTTAGAATGTCCCATGATAATTGGCTAAACAGAGCACTGTATTTTTTAATCAAAATATATATATGACATCGGATCATCCCTTTGCCGTAACACAACCGGAAGGTCAAAAATGTTGCAGGTAAAATGACCATCTGAATAGAGGGTTATGATATCTGCCTTGTGCTCCCAAAAGGGCCATCTCAATTTAATCACACGCAGTCTATCCACAACACTCCTCTTGCATCCACTCATTCTTCTTATATCCTCATTTCTTACTCTATCACGAATTGTTTTACCTACCATTTTTCTCAGTGATCGTTTTGTTCCAACCCAATGAAAAAAATAATATGCAAAATATACTTTAAAATGTATTGATTTACATTTTATTGATTTTTATAACTGACCCAGTCTAATAACAACAGTGTGCTTACAATAAGTACATATGTAGTATTGTGGGTTAAAACGTTTCAATTGTATTTTACAAATACATAGCTAAATTCCTCTATTATTACGGCAATAAATTTAGCACTAGATGTCTGACGAACCCTAACGTATCCTTAAAAACCCTCCACACTACTAAGCTATTGATTCTTTTAAACCTCACCTTACTTAGATCCTTGTTGTACAGTAGTTGTAAAGTATGCAATAAATGAAGCTCCACGCACCAAATTACAAAGATACATAGATACACCCTTATACTCCTTTCAGTAATAGTAGTAGCAGTGTAGGTAAATGATGTCCATTCAAAAGGGTCAAAGAAGGGATTTATATAGATAGATATATATTTCTCTAGTTAAACCGGTACACCCTTTTACGACTCGAAAACATGAACGATGCCCATCATGAAGGTACTAGTACAACAAAGATTAATTATTTGGTTTTATAATACATAGTACGTACTACTTACTTAATAACCTAAGAAATAATTTGGGATCGTGAAAGACTGATGAAATAACAGTAATAATAATAATAATATTGCGAAGGTTAAGAGAACTGCTGATAAATTTATGAGGTACCCGATGTTCGCTGTTATGTAGTATTGCAATTACTCGTTACTAGTAGATACTAGAAGGTAGTGGATATTATTATGATTAAAGTAGGATGGGTCTAGAGATTACAAATAATACCCTCTCAATGAAATCTTGACTAATTTGTTCTTACTCTCTCTCTCTCTCCTCTCTCTCTTCTGAAATAATTACGTAATAATAAATTATTGGTGTAGTGTATAATTGGTTGTTTAATCATTTGATACATCGTTTTTTGCATTCCAAAATATTAACTTTTTGTTCGGTATAAACTTGTAATTAAATTTAAGATTTTGAAAAGTAGTGGTTTTGAAATTCTCCTGGGGAAGAAATACAGCTTTATTCAATGTCACCAATAGAATATTTTTGTTGTCTAATTTACGCATATTTTTTATTTATAATAATATTTTAATTTTATTTTTAACACACAACAATCATTACCCAAAATAGTTATTTTTTAAAGATGAATTTGTATTTGAAGGTAGCCCAAACACATACCAGCCATACTCAGTAAACAATAATTATGCCAGATATAGATACAGTATTCAAATTAATATTATATAGTCTTCTACCGCTCATATAGAGATATGCTTTATAACGGAAGGGAGCACTTAGAATTCCTCTATATTTGAAAAATACAAAAAACGTATAAAAGAACAAGTGGCAAAGTAAAACCTTATCCTACATATCCTATCCACTTGTTCTTTTATACGTTTTTTGTATTTTTCATAGTTTCGAAAAACACGTATTTTTATTGGGTAGGTCACTGAAATATTCATCACCTAAATATGAGTAGTGCTGTTGCACCACATCCCTTCTTTCCAAAGGCGTGAAAAATATATTTAAAAGTCTAAGTACTCTTCTAGATCTTTCCACATCTATTTTAGGGGAGGATCTAAAGTCTGCGTATATCTGAAGCAGGTCAGTTTGTGCATATATATTTTTCGTGCATTGCCATTGACTCAATTAATATATTTGCAAAACGGCTTCGGTCTGTCAATTTTTATAATAAATGAATAAATACTGCAACATTTATGTACTATTTTATTTATTTATTTATTTAAAATAATAAACGGCTGAAACAGCCTTTACAAACATAATAACAAAAAATAAAACAGTCAAGTGAAAAAACAATTTATATCATATAAGGAAAACAATATAAAACTTAGATACTAGCAAATGATTTCAAATATATATAAGCACTACGGTTCTAACCAAAAGTATATAAGAATTTATACAAGTATAATATAATATCAATAATCAGAAAGATATACACAGTAGTCAGCTAAGCATAGGTAGGTGCACATAGACGACCCAGCCCAGCACAGAATATTTATAATATATATTAGTTTAACAAATGTGAAAAATATGTTTAATAGACATGCAAGTTGCAAAAATATAATTCATCACAGTATGCACATTGAACAAATATGTACAGAAGAAAATTTGTTGTAGAATAATATGAATCTTTTACACGATAATTTTACTAGGTATTATGATGTATTAATAAAATGTTTACGGGTATATAACATGTATATGGAAAGTTCATAATATAAAAGTGTTCACAACATAATATCTAATATCCGTATATATATAAAACAAAATATGGTATATGCACAAATGTTTTCTGTATCATGAATATTGTATGGAATATACATTCATGACAAGATTTGTTTGCTCCGAATCTTATAATAATATTACACATTACTTTCAGCATACTTTCTGAGGAATAAAATTTACAAAAATAGAACCTACTTACGCTTGGATTACGGAACAAAAAAACCTCCTAAAGCGATTTTTAAATCCGCGATATTCCTTCAACGTTGCGTTGGAAGACATCTTTTCTCAAACTAGATTTTCCGATTTGCTTTATACTTATACTGTTTCCTCCCACTTATGATAATATAAAATTAACTACATCTACAATATATATATATAAATAAAAAACACATTTTTTTCAGTAGGATTTCTGTTGGGTTTTTCTTATATGGATAAATTTTTCAAAGCACTTTCGTTAGTAATACCCACAGGATTATGAAAAATATTTTGTTTGTTATTGAAGAATTTAATATTGTATTCATGATCTATTATTTCTAACCTCTTTGTTGTATTTCTTATAGTTAATTTTTGTTGTTGATGTTAAAACCGTCTTCCGACTATTCAAATGAATACACTCTCTGGGGATTTTGTCACGGGTTAGGATTCTATTTATTTAATACCTAATATTGTGATGTCACAGTAAAAATGATTGCATACTTGGAGCTCATAGTTTTAATAATATCTACCTACTTACAAAGAGCCCTCTACTCTCGACTAGTGAATATTTTTTTACTACATTAGGCAGATTTATATAATTTGAGAACTAAATACAATTAATTTGGATTTGGAAGAATAAAACACAAGACTAAATATCGAATTATTATAAAATTCCCTCTACACCGTTTCAAATCGCCACCTGTAATATTGTTCAGCTAACCCAGAGAAATAAGGAACGCAATGTTACTTGGAAAATGTACTTGGGTACTTACATACATAATTAGGTACTTGATGGTAATTTTTCTCAGGATTATGAAAGCTACAGACAAAAAATACGTGACCCATTGTCTCTTCATTCAATTCGCATTTGCAGTATGGAGATGCCACGATATTAATCTTGCTTAAAAGCACTGCTGGAGCTACATTAGTATTTTAATAAATATCATTTAACTATTTTTCTAACATTTCTACACTCCTATTTCCATGATCTTTACTTTGAAGTTTTAAAGGTTCTCTAAAATTTATGGTTTTCTAGTTTTTTTGGCAGATTATTTTAACAACGTGGTCCACAGTATAAAGAAACTCGAGAGCATGAGAACTTTTCAAGCACTGCCCAGAAAAACATTAGGTACTTTAGGCATGAGGAACAAGAGGGTCAACCCCAGGTGATGGGAATGCAAAGTCAAAGTTTTTTTGAACAGTTCAAATTGTTTGTTTATTACTGGAAATAATTACATTGTAATTTGAATCATTATAAATTTTTATAAATTTGTACCAATTCATTTTTTATTATTATTGTCTGTCAAATTGTTTTTTTTATATGTTTAACGTGTAAAAGGCTCACGCCGTGTACAAGTGATAAATAAATAAATAATAATAATGAGACAAATTTGAAGTGGATAATGCATTTGTTGTAATGAGCTAACTGAAATAACTCAATAAGAAAGATGGAACGTGGTAGGTACTTCAAAAACAGATTATATCAAAATAAATAAGTACAATTATTGTTATTACATGTAGGTATATGTAGCACATAGACAAATACTTACTAGTTGATGTTGGTAACAAATGGAAATATTTATGAACTTTATTCGTTGGTACGAATGTTTTATTCATATCGCACATCGGCAACAAAATTGACGTAAGTTTAAAATCGGCAGTTTATAAAATAATGCAAAAGTTGTCAATACTTTTGAATCCATGGTGCACGGTCACGTTGAATTTGATGAAACGAAAGGTTACAAAAAAAACTACAAATTTCTTCGCCTCACTATGTAGACTAGAATCTGTTACGTGACGGCTTAAACAACTTAGAAAATGATATGTAAAAAATGAAATATTTTGATAAATTAAGTATTACAGATAGATGCAATGATAGATTACAGACATAAGATAATATTCATGCATATAGTAGAAGAAATATTAAAGAAAAATATATAAACAGGATAGATAACTATGCTGACCGTGCCTTTTGCATGGTCCGTTGCTGTGGAACTTATTTTTTGCGAATTCTGGAGAGTGTGGAGGTGATCAGGAGGTGTTATGATTCTTGAACGAGCCCTTGCGGTGGATTTTTTCCACAAAACGGCGTATCTCAAAATAATTGTCTGGTTATTATTATTATTATAATAGTTAAATACAGTAAAACGTGATATTGAAGTAGGTATTATTGGTGAAAAATTATTATTGTTGCAAAAATTATTATTGGTGTAAATAGGTACAAATTATAGGTGATTATATGTAGGTAAAAATTATTTTTGGTGAAGAATTCGTATTAAAAGTGATATTGAAATATTTTTTATTCCAAATTAGATATAATACAAAATATTTATACCACTCGTACGTTCACCTTTGTGACTTAGAAATCATTACCAACTGGAAAATAGTGTTATTCTATTTAAGACTTTCATTTTCCTATTTTTTTTTATAAAATCACGCTTTCAAGTTATACTACTTCAGCGGTCAATGTCCGATATCTAGATGAAGAGATGCAGCGCAGCAAGCAATATGCGCCTGCCGGACAACCTGGATAAACTAATAGCAAACTGGAAATGTGCCAGGAAATGAGAGAGAGAGAAGCAGATCACTGACGTGATGGGGCAATCCGGTGAGATAAATAATAACATGAAACTTTACGCAACTATGCACAGTACTAAGGGGACAGTGTATAAATGGATAATATTATTCAACAATACATCAAGCCTTGCAAATCAATCCCATCCAACCGAACAACCGATCAGCGCTCTATCAAGGATCGATGGATAGAAAATATGTTTTTTTATAAGAATGCTTTGTATCAATTGAGTCATCGCTCTTCCTATGACATTTCTTATAGTATGCTGTGAAAGAGAAAGAAACCTTGTGGACGAAAGGTTTGTACCTATTTCTGTGGATAACTATGATTAAAAATTCTCAAAACGTATTAAGTTTTGCCAGCCATAAACTGAAATAATCGATATTTTGCATTTAGTTAAAATTAACTGTTGTTTGGGTTAGTTGGAAGAGAGACTGTATCTAACTTGAATGTTTACCTTTTATGTAATTATTTGTAATCAATGTAGAGTAAAGAATGAATAAATAAATAAATAAACAACATGAGAAGTAAAAGGTAATAAAAGCATTCGTTAGTTTTTTTTTTCTTGATTATTTCACTGAAACCAAATATCGACAACGAAAATATACTTATTTAAGACACAACCAACATAATGGTAAGTAAAATTTATACATACCTACATACCATCACGCCGCTTCCCTCGCGGGGTAGGCAGAAAGGATCGAGTAAAATTAAAATTTGCTGAATCTAATTATTAAAGTCAAAATAGGAAGCAAACGTGGTGTGGGAAAAAAGCGAAATCCAGGTTGGAAAATATTGGGATTGAACAGGAATCCAAAGAATGGAAAAGCTAACTAAGGTAACACAGGACAGGGAGACCTTCACGAGAGTGATAGCCGACGTTGAGAAGATCTGTATTGCACTAAATGAAGAAAAAAATTTCATTTTCAGGTTTGAATTATGGTCCCATTTCATTTATTTTGGTATACATATGTGTTTATTTATATATTTATTTATATATCTTAAATTATTTTATTTTGTTTTATTTATTTATTTATATATTATTATTATTTGTTTTTGTTTAATGGGTTAGTTGGAAGATATTGCGCTTCAGAAATAAACTCGCCCATTGCACAAAATGATGTATTCTATTGTTATGATACCATGTTTTTTCTTCTTCTTTGTATACTAATTTTGTGCAATAAAAATTATTATTATTATTATCCCAGCAAGCCTTTTCTGTTTTGGTTAATAAGAGAGCAGCAAAAAATAAAAATCTGTAAAAAATTACAAATCCATGTATAAACTCAGTGTTGATCTTAATATTCTAAAATACAATAATATCTCACTGATTGAGTTAACGTATATTTTGAAAATAAACATTTACTGATTGAGTTAAAATATATTTAATAATAGGTACAGTAGTAACCTGGTTTGTTTGTACCAAGTTATTGTTCATACTAAGACATAGTATTTAAGTAACAACACAGCATGTAGTAAATTTAGTTCGACAATGACTTTGTAAGCGGAAACCAGGTTACTGTATCTATTATTAAATAAATGCTAAAACTCAGTTTGTGTTTATTTCCATAAATCAACATTTCAGTTTGAAGTTAGAGATTCTTGATACGTTGTTGCATAACACCATTCATATGTACTATTGTTGTCATTATTCCGCTTATTCTACTGTTGTATATTGCAGAAAATATCTGTCTCTTCATAGTATTATGATGTCGGACATTAAACAATATGTAATTTGAAAGACAGCACATTAAGTTAGAGCTTGTCTTTATATATACAGTGCAGGTATATACCTACATGTATCAAATATTTTTTTACTCATCGAACTAAGTTTGATTTATTTTTCCTTATTTATTTACCTCTCCAACATGCACCCACCTTATGAATTTATTCAATTCTAAATATTTTGATTGAAATACAGTTTTATATTTAATTCTATAAAAGGCAAATAAATCGTTGCATTATTATTAATTGATATTAAGTCACCCATTCTGATTGTCTCGATTTTATACTGGTACGGAGAGGACAGCTTGCATGTTTATTATATGCAGCTAGTAAGTATGATAGCAAGCAATTCTTGAAAATTCTGTATTTTAATGTTTCAATGAATATATAATACGAAAGAGTAGGTGTCTCATTATTTTCTGCAAATTTTCGAGTGTCCTGAAGAATATTATTATTCCTAAACCTTTCCGCATATTATGACTTACAATACCTTCAGTACCTACAGCGATGAGGTTTTATCGATACGGAGATGACGATTTACATGTCTATGACATGAAGCTATTCAGCTGGCTATTCTACAAAGGAAAAGTGTCGTGATGGTATGAATAAATGAATGTAAAATTATAGTGGTAGAATTTTACATAATTGAAATACTATAGGTATTTAATAACGCAAAGATTTCTACTCACAAAAATTTATATTTTTCTCAGCAGAATGGAAAACAAAGCTTTCAACAATTCTGTGTAAATTTCAAAAAACCCCCACACCAAGATAATATTTGTACGTAGGTATAATTGTTTTTAATGCTCATTGCCTTACAAATATTATACTAACTGTTTTCAATTAATTGTTTGTATAATGAAATATTCAAACTTTTTTCTGGACATGACGTCATACTAACGAGTATCGCTAACAAAATTTCAATAGTTACATAACATTGAAAAAATATCCTTCATATTTCATTATGTAATTACCAACTAAAACATGAAAACAACAACAAATATTCAGCTTTGTAATGAATATTATTTAAGCACCTCTGTGTAGTTTCACCTTCTCACTTTTCTATATCATTACCACACTACCGAAGACCGTTATTGACATAGTTGAGCGTTAGATTTCTTCACAGCCACGGCACGTACTCTGTTTTCTGCCTCTCAAAAAGTTCGCTTGCATCTTCTCTCACATTGATAATGATTTACTTTCATCTACAAAGATGTTAAATGTGGAACTTTCTAAGAACATCACATAATGATATTACGAAATATTCCATACCAAAAAAATGATTATATTTAGCGTGTCTGCATGTACTAAGTTATCTTTGGTTCCTAGCAAAATAACTTTGAAAAGCTTGCTCGTTTTATATATTTTAAGTTATATAATTTGATATCGATTGAAAACTATATTTAAACAACGGAACATTGTGTTAAATCTAACTGGATGAAGTGAAAAAGTGCCTTAATACTTATGAGTTCAACTTTATCACTGCTCTCACTTTTGAGGAACCAATATATTAAAGCGGCCGGTGTGGCGCGGAGGTAACGCTCTTGCCTTTGAGTCACGAGGTCCCGGGTTCGATTCCCGGCCAGGGCAAAGTGAAGAATGACTGAATGATGGGTCTGGGTGTTACATGCATATTTGTGTAGTGCATTGTATATGTGTGTATCCATAATACAAGATTCATCTTGGTTTGGGACTAGCTCGATCTGTGTGAATTGTCTATGTATGTTATGTTATGTTATTTATATGCCTGATAAAAGGCATTAGCCGTAGGTATATTAGATAAAAAAAAAAACAAATAAATAAATAAGTTTTGTAATCTGGCAAATTGTGTCTATTTTTGTAAAACAAAAAATAGTAAATATTTGAATTTTATTTTTCTGTTCTACATTCTGTTATAGATGTAGTCATCATCAATGCATTATGTCTTCGCTTAGCTTAGATATTGTCAATCTGAGAATCACTTCTTTTATTTCTATGCCAATATATAAAGAGAGATGTTATTGAGTTTAAAAATACATGAGTTCAACTCGCTATATGAACTGGAATCCAATTTCAATATAAAACCTTTCTTCAAACTTCACACCTTCAACGCGCCACATTATTATGTGTTTTTACCCTACATTTTATATTACGCGAACGTATATTGGAAAGGTGGCTCTGAATAAAAGTGTATATTATTATGATTTTGTATCTACGTGTATTTGAATCGAGAACCTATTTTTCCTGTTCAATCGAAAAGCTTAATAGAAAAACCAACTCACATGAAATATTTTTGTATCGCTCTCTGAACATAAATTATTATTCCTCTCGATTGTATGGCGGGAAAGCGACGAAAAAATACATGGAAATTCGACACGAAGTTTTTTTTTTGTCAAGAAAAACTGTTTGTGCTGAACGGATAAAATGTACCTACCAATATTTTGGCAACAGCTCTTGTTGAGTCTTCATTTAGTATTAAAATTGTTTAATAGCTATAAATAGTACACATGTGATAACTAAATGGATGAAAAATAAAATTGCAAAGCGACGTTCTCGTCAATATTAACAAATACATTTTGACAGGCAGTTTATAAAATTTTACTGTAATTTAGCATTGGATTCAACATATATTTCGCTTCTTTGAAAGATGAAATGAAATTTACAATCACTTTTTAGTTATTTTTAAGTATTTCCTGATAAATAAATATTTCCTGATTTAAAAATTTAATAGATCACGTACATTTCGATGAATGATGAAGTATATCTAATAACAATAAGAATACTTTATTCAACAAATAAACATAATATAAAACAGGGACGATATATCACCAATGTGGATAAAAATTATGTTGCAGCAGCATCACTAGGTTACACTAATTAATTAATTAAAAATACATATTTATGTTGCTTTTAGAATTGTTAAACTATTCATGCTAAAATACATAAAAGAATATTTCATTTGGAGATCATTATTATATTTGTCCATACCATTTCCACATCTCCCAATAGTGAGGTAACCAATAAACGAAATACATGGAATATCCAGGTTGTCTTATTTTTGCTTATAAAATGTTAGGCATGGGTAGCATACCTAATAGCTGAATCATTTTTTTTTAAATCAATTACCTTTATAATATGCTACAGCAGTGGTCTCCTACCACTTGCTCCGCGGCTCGGTATCAGACTATGAAAGGAATATGAACGTCATTTTTTGTGCCCTCTTTTGCGATATTTCATAATCAGTAAAGCAAATCATGAAATATGTATGTCAAATTTGCAAACCTTTTTGAAAATATAATTTTGGAATGTGACATCTAAAATTAAAAGATACTCACTTTTGAAATGTCGGAAAATATACCTTAAGAAAACCTAGGAGCTCATGAAATACTTATAGTTCCTTTACCTTCTCGAAGTTATATATGTGAGCTATGTGAGATATGAATCTGGGACCTTAGAAAAAGGTCAACATCTAAAATTATCATACGTTGACCCGTCCGCGGAGCTAATAGGGTTGGAGACCACTATGCTATAGTATAATATTGTGAATATAGGCTTACGTACGGAATTAAACATTTTCTATTTTTTCTATTAGCTAACACAAAATTTTATCGAAAATATAAGAACCTAATCACTACTTCAATGCCAATGTTTCGAGTGACAAGTCATTGAGCAAATGGCGTATAATTACTGTGGACACATAGTCAAAAAGTTAGTAAATAAATTAGATATTAGGTTATGTTACAACATTACTTTCTCCAAATAACATAACACATTAATCACTCGAGGTTTTCACTGTAATTATTATTACAATATGTAAAAGGTACGCAAACACCATACAGACATAACTACTAAAATTGCGTAACAGTGAAATAACTAATATTCATCTAAAATTCAGCTTCAATGTCACACATATTACCTATACACTAACTACGAATTAAAAATTTAAGATATTATGGTAGACAACAGATCGATATACATCAACGCAATAATTCATAGTAATTTCGGTCAAGGTTTTTTGACATAACACCAGTCTTATTAATAAACGTAGATTAAATTTCTAGAAGGAGATGAACCACCGATCAGACAAAAAACGTATTGATAAACGTTGATCAGCTTGAACCTAGTTTAAAAGTGGTTGATCCGCCTCTCGAGGTGGTTTAAGTAAGGTGATTTAAGTAAGGTGGTTCAAATCGGCGTCATCTGCCCGCCATGTTGGATTTTACGTCAGATGTTTGCTATGCGGGTTTACATGTACGTTTTGCAGTTATTTTACAATTTATCGGAGTTGGTTTGGGTTAAAAATACGCTTAAGTAGTATCCGAATGTGAATTTAATTCAATCAGTTATTTTTCTTGTGATAATAGACACTTTTTTCGTGTGACAGAACACCAGTTTCTTAATTTGTTTTTTGATAGACGCATTTAATTGTTTCGTGACAGAGATACTTTTTTCCATGTTGTATGAAAGTTATATTGATTGATTCTGATGAGAATTATTCCTGTACATCATTTGAATGTAAAAGGGAAAGCAGAAAATAAAATTTTACTGATGGTTAGTAATGCATATTGTGCGCAGTGTTATGTTATACCCATATCACTGATTGTGTGTCAGATTATGATTTATTTGATAAATAAATAAAATGTCATTCCATAATTACATTTGCTTTTCAATTATACAAACCTTCCTCATCATATTATTTTATATTTCTGTGTATTTGGGTACAAAATGTCAGATGAAAAAACCAATACAGTGGAACCTCTCATAATGAGTATTCGCATAACGAGCAAAAGAAAAAGTGAAAAAGTTGCTCCCATAAAAATGGATAATTATTTGTCATAAATTCATATTTTTATTTAGGTACGTTTTTTTTCCTAATCTAAATTGTATTTTAAGTTGTAACACTCTTTTATAAGTAATTTTGTTTGAATAAACTTTAATAAAAAAGTTCTCCAAGAATAAGTACTTATTCTTTCGGCATGGAACGCATTATTGTATTTTACATTGATTTCTATAGAAAAAAATGTTTCGCATAACGAGTAAGAGTCTGGAACGAATTAAACTCGTTATGAGAGGTTCCACTGTAAGATAATTTTGACAGCCGCTTGTTTGTTTTGAATTTGTCTGTTTACCAGCGTCGTGTAACATGGCAACCAACATAATAGAGCGAATTTTCGAGTTGCCATATGAAATCTTTTATATAAAGTACAGATGTCTATGGTACGGATTAAATATTTTTATTAATAAAGAAAATTTGATCGGTGGTTCAAACGCTAATAGGCGGATCACGAAATCAGTGGTTCAACCATGGTTTGGCGGATTTTTATTAATAAGACTGTATGTTTCTCTTTATCATTGATCCATAATATTCGGTAATGTTTCAGCATAGTTTTATGATTTTTTTTGTCTTGAACAAGTAAATCGCTTCTATATTTTCATTCATTACCTTTATGGTCCACTGTAAGATATTAACTATCTCAGCTTACTTGTTATATTTGATATTTTATATATGTAAATTCCGGAATCCGGACAGTGGATGACCTGTTCAGAGCAGCACAGAGGCCTGAGTCAATAACACACTTTCGCGTCACGTTCCCGCTCCGTTAGCGTTCGGGTGCAGACGATGTTGCGCCAAAGTGTTAATTTTCGTAACTACTGTGTATCTTAGCAACGAAATTGACACTTGCTTGCAACTTCGTCTATACTCGAACGTTAACGGAGCGGGAACGTGACGTGAAAGTGTGTTATTGACTCAGGCCTCAGGACAGGGAGGTTTTCGCCGGAGTGATCGCCAACGTCAGGGGGACCTGACATGGCACAGAAAGAAGAAGAAGAAATTATTTTAAGATTTTTCACAGCTAACCTTCGTTTTTATTTTGATAGACTTAAAAAAAATCTACGAATATAACCTCACAATATTTCCAATAATTGAAGTAGTTAGTGTTAAGAGAGATTTCTCTCGATTTAACTTTTGTTGTAAAAATTATATTACTTATAATATATTTTACGAAGAAATATTTCGCAGTACAATATTTTCAAATTTTCTTGAAAACACTAAATAATTGTTTCTGATGCATCTTTTTTTTTGAGTATAACTAATAATAATATAATGCTGTAATGTAAAACACACAAGGATAAAATATTTTCTTTATAAATTCGAATAAAAAGGGACGTTTTGTTTAAGTTCACGGCTGGCGAGACTAACAACAGCGTTTTTAATCCCAACGGGATTTTCGCAAGACTTTACGACGATATTAGTAAGGTACCAAGTAGTGTATTTATAAAATCGTCCAAGTACAAAATTTGTGAAACACACTTACTGAAGAAACAAAAAAGTTTAGATAAAAGAGGGATAGACAAAAATAAAGTCCACATATAAATACACTTTAAGGATCACTGTGAATTTGTGAATTTCGGCGATTCTCTTAACACTTTTTGACACACAAGATTCCACCGCTGAAGAATTCTGTAAATTAGTTTAGTATCAGACTAATTCTTATTAAGATGTTCTTCGTGTTTTATCTATATAAAAAACGCTTTCTAAAGATTACTTGCAATGCTTTCTACATAAATATGGACTTTTCTTTATTATTATTTTGTTTCGTAAGTCGTCAAAAACCTCAGAGTTGCAAAATACAATAAGATGCGTACATGAATCAGATGTCATTATTTCTACTATTCGCATAGTGTATATATATTTTGGAGGCATAATCTTCACGTTTTAATTAGTATTAAATATAATTTACATGTCTGGCACTGTTGTTGCATTCATTGTTTATATAACATATTGGTAATGATAGGGGACTTTACTGGCTTTATATGATTCTGTTTCTTGTTACCTGTTTATGACTGTTTGTATCCCTGTAAGATGTAATAAATAAAAATAAAAAATAATAGAAATATGTAAATAGAAAGTACAGGTAGGTACACTTCAATGCAAAATGTTATCATAACAAAAGTATGATATATTTGCACCTTTGCAATTTATGAGTCAGGGATTCGCATATCATTCAAGTTGCAATAACTAGACAATGAATGAAAAGCAATACAAGTACAATGATAAACTATCCCTGTATTCATTGAAATAATAATAAGTATGTGCCCTTTTACTACGCCAAATGATAAACTTTTTTATTTATGTATACAACTACAGTGGAATGATAAACCTTGAATTATTTACTACCAGTGAAAAATAAATAAATACTTAAGTAAAAAAATTAATGCTTACCACGAAGTGTTAATTATGTACAAAGTTAATCAGATTGATTAAACTTATAATTAAATAGTTTATTTTTATACCCAAATGTAAAGTAATGGCCGAGGTCTATGACCTGTTAGAAACAATAGAATATCTACTAGAGTTTGAGGTATTTTCGCACTTTTTATTTGTAATGACTGGTTTGGCTGACTGCAATGGCTGTAATGTGCAAATGCCTAAAAAAATATGTCTCTTAAATATTTTTTTTTTGCATTCAGTCAATTTAAGTTTGTGTGGGTATTTCTTTATCAACTTGTGAAACATTTACAAGTAAAATGAAAGTAGGTACGAGAGAATTTTATAATCACTATTCATAAAGGATCCCATTTAAAAAAATGCATTTTGAGGGCAACGATAATGGCCAACGTACCTAATCAAAAACTCATTTACACATCGTTATTAAAAGGGAAGCCTGTAGTAATGAACGCACATGTTGTCCTCTCCATTCTTTTTCAACTTGGTAATAAAGTATAATTGATATAGTAATCATTAAACTTTTTATCAGTTGTGATATGAAGAGGTTGACATAATCTATACAATATTTATTTTATCACTGGCTTTACCACATTTAAAAAAGTACTGTGATTCTTAACAAACATAAGTAGAATTAATTGAAATTTCATCACAACTCAAATCCATTTAAAACTACATTACCTTGAAAACATGTTGTCTAAATATAAATCCTAGATATGTTATCATATATATTTTTACTGTGAGTGTGCATAAAAATATAAATTTTTATTCAGCGTTTAATTTCCCGTATATTGTACAGCTAATAAAAGTGGCTATTGTTCTAGCACCAGGCTTTCAAAGTGACCGCAAAAACGGTACCTACCTATCCAAATAGTTTGGAAATAGTACGTAAATACCACCACTACCGGATTCAACTGTCCGGATCATCCCGGGATCAATTTCCGCTTGAAGCAAAACCTTCTGGCAAAGAAATAATTGCCGCTACAACCATATAACTACTTAAATAATATCCTGGTGCTTTAGTACAAACCCATTGTTTGAACCTTTCCGGGAATACTATTATTATCTAATTTGTCTAGAATTTTTTACATGTACTGAGATAATTTTACTGTAAAATTACAAATAGTTTGAGAGGATTTGCACAACATTTCAAAACTCTTTTTTTACATTGCGAGTAGACACTTAGTTATATGATTTTTTTTACCAAATTTTCTCTACGAAGATTAGCTTGATTAAGCTAGTGAAAGTAAATCCCACCACGTTGTTGATCCTTTGTTTTAAATTCACAAACCCTTTTTAGTACCAGCTTTTCACAGACAATTTATAGACATTTCGTCTTGTTCTTCCTCTCGAGCAACCACGTGTCTTTCTGCACCACATAATTTTGTCCAGTGCATCATTCTGAGTGACATCACAGGCCTGAATGTACCGACTAACTTCCTCCAATCATCTACGTTTTGACTTCTAGAACTTTTGTTATCTGAAATATTTTAATCATCCTTACTTACACACGACCCTCATAGCCTTGCAAATTAACAACGCAATTAGTTTCCACTGTATTCTAACATTGATTACCTACATACTTTTCTTCTACAGAGAAGGTACAATGCACACAGTTCGAGCAAGTCTCAAAAATAATTATGAATTGTGGATATTAACATATGTATCGCAGATATGATAAATATATGGCAATATGTATTCATAGATATTTCCAAAGAATCCCTATTACTACAGAAACAATTCAAATTTCCGAGTGTCCTGTTAAAGGCATGTATTTTTAAATTATCACGCATTAGACTTTAAAAAAATCTTCTATTCAGCGATGAATCATGCCACCGAACTTGAATGTCTAAACTTCTATTGGCATGGACAGGATGGCTTGCATGTTTATTATATGCAAGCCGTCCGTTGATCATTTGGCTACCCCACATGTAATAAACGTTGCGATGAGATGAATGAATGAATCAATAATAATCTACAATTCACAGAGGTCATCCAATACTATACAAAGATCAGGGTTGGTACGAAATTATTACGGAGAAATTACATAGATAAAAGTTGAAATTTATCTGGTTTATAAAACAATGAGAAATGTAAAAAAAAATAACCTGTCATGATATGCCAACATTTAAAAACAAAATAAGCACAGTTGATGGTTCGTATTTTTAGAGAATAATACAATAATATTATTATTTTAACTGACAACTGAAAGTATGTACATACTCAAGTTATATTTTTGAACATGCAATGTGCAAATACTATTATTCTCATTGAGCGCAGATTGCTTAAGTTTTATAAGTTTTAACACACAACTGAATAATCTAAGAAATAAACATGAATTCTTAAAAATAAAGATTAACCAGTATTCCAGTTATCAGCCCTGACTAAGTAAGTTATAACTTACTCACCAACAAGTTTTGTTCCAACTCTACCCCGGAATAAAATTATTGCTTATAAACGTATGTAAATTCGGGTTTACTTACTGCGAAATTTATAAGTTGCACTGTAGAAATTTTTTTTTGATTTACCCAGGAATAACAAATCATATGCGAGAAGGTTTTTTATTTAGTTCAGGTTTACTTAAGACATATCTAGTTAGCAAAGTTAAATTATCAATTTTCTTTGTGATTATGTCTGAATATTACTTATAATGGAAAATATTCTCTTATTCACCTTACCAGATTAATACAAACATAATATATACGTACATTCGTATTGCATCATATTGTTAGCGAAAGCATAAAAACTAATGGATATTAGAAATTAGTTTTCTTTGTACAATCTCTTTTCTTTCATAGTGGAGTATATACATAAGTGTACCTACTGTTCGAAAAATTAAGTAATATAATTAGATTATTAGTTCTACTAACGATCAGACAATCTAGGTATATTATTAATGGATAAAAGAAAAGAGCATTTTAAAACGATTTTTTGAAGAAAAACTGTCTAAACAAAGTTTTTGAGTCTAAAAGACAAATCCTGAACCTAAATATCCTATTTTATTTTGACATGGCGAGGAATACTTTCATATTTATAACATACAGTTGATCTACTGGTTTTCTTTATTGTGTGAATGATTGAACAATTGTATTAGAAACCCTGATGTAGAAAAAAACATCTCTATCACTTTCTAGAGATTTAATTTTGAAACACTTTTTTATATCTCTGTGCAAACGAAGCTTTATAAAAAGCTTGTTAAGCTATTATATATGACAGAAAATAAAAATCTACAGTTGCAAATTATTCGTGAAAAACATAACCAAGTAAAGGGTTTTTCAACAAGGACTTTGTTTTTTAAAACAAAATAAAACAAAAAAATTTGATGAAGATGATTAAAATTTTTATTGAATTACAAAGAGAAAAGTTTGGCAATTATGCATGAAAAATGATATCTGACAAATGTCCACCACGAGCACGCTGACAGATGTCGATTCTTTCATCAAAGTTTTTAATCACTTTTTGGCAAAATGGCGGGACTATTTCGCTAATCACATCACGGATTTTGAGTTTTAAGGCTGCAATCGATTCGATTGGCTCCGTATAGACTCTGTCCATAGCCCCACAAAAAATAATCCAGTGGCGTTAAATCACACGATCTGGCTGGCCACTTAACAGCTGAGTTTCGTGAAATCATGCGATCGGGAAATTTGGTTTGCAATAAATTGATCGTTTCATTGGCTGTGTGACATGTGGCACCGTCCTGTTGAAACCACATGTCAGTGATATCCACGTCATCAATAATAGGCCAAAATTGAGTTGTCAACATCTTGCGATAGCGTGATCCATTGACCGTTACCGCATTTCCAGTCTCATCTTCGAAAAAAAACGGCCCAATCACGCCTCCAGACCACATAGCGCACCATACAGTGACACGCTGAGCATGCAACGGCTTCTCAATAATTGCTCTAGGATTTTCAGAAGCCCAAATGCGGCAATTTTGCTTGTTGACGTACCCTGACAAGTGAAAATGGGCTTCGTCTGAAAAAATGATTTTTTCAGAAAAACCAGCGGGTTGTTCCTGAATGAATTGAGCGAATCTACGGCGATTTGAATGGTCGTTCGGCTTCAATTCCTGCACCAGTTGAACCTTGTAAGGCTTCAAAGCCAAATCCTTACGCAAAATTCGCCATGTGGTGGTTTTGGATAACCCCAATTGTCGAGAACGTCGAGGAATTGACAAATTTGGATCTGCTTCAACACTGTGGCTCACGGCTGCGATGTTTTCAGTTGAACAACCCGGTCGTACACGCGTTGGTGTTAACACATTTTGTATCGAGCCTGTCGACTCAAATTTAGCGACCAAATTCTTAATAGCGGTCTCAGAAGGACGATTATGTTGTCCGAAAATATCACGAATTTGACGAAATGTCACTTTAGCAGAACCACCATTTTCATAATGGATTTTAATTATTTTAATGCGATTTTCAAGCGAAATTGAATTCATTGCAACAATTGCCAATGCATCCACTACGAATACGTCAAAAAATTAAATGTCAAAACAATCATGTTGCTGGTGTTGCCACAATTAAAAAACAAAGTTCTTGTTGAACAACCCTTTATAATAATATAACAAGATTGACAATGTCCTCATAAGACGAAAGACGTCTCTCTCGTAAATTAAATCAATAGTAGAATAAAACTCTTGTTTTATTTATTTCTATTGTATACTGGGTCAAGTATAACAATATTAGGTTCTTTTTGAATAACGACACGTATTTTTATATTTACACAATATATTCAATAAATAATTCCTATTATAATTTGTCGAACACAATTTGTCAAAACACGCAGCCTAACAGTGCAAGTCAAGGTTCTATCAATTAATGAGCGCCGCTCTCCACAGGCGGCCAACCTATATAGACTACATAGTATTGCTACTCACTCATCATAACTACTGTTTACTTGAAAACAAGGTTCAAGGTTCACTTAACCTGTACTGTGTATCAAAGTCCAAACACTACACTCTCCCCTCACAACCTTGAAAATCTTTCTATACTACATATTTAAATATTTATACAATTCTATGTGATTGACAGTGTTCTCTACTTATTTCAAGACTCTATACATATAAACAAAACATTACAAATACACGCAGACATGTTCTTCCTTCCGTCCAGGGCCACCAGATGAAGTCTTCCACCAGCCTAAGTCCTGGGTCTCAGCTGTCCCCGCCAATGGCTTCCAATCTGACCTGAAAAATTCAGAACCGGTGAGAGCTTTGCCTTCAAACAGGGGGAGGGGACCTAAACTCCTACCATTAATCAGAGGGACTGTCATCCCAATGCACAGATCTCACATCTATCCGATCCATATGTCTTTTCCAGAGCTGATCAGTACCTTTGATTCTAATAAGAAAAGTTCTATTTCCTAATATCTTTTCAATTTTACCTAAAACCATATTTTCACTCCTGAGATCTTTGACAAGTACTGATGTACCCAAATTAAATTCCTTTTTCCTCCCCGAGACAAACTTCGAACCCCTGGAACTATCTTTACAAGTTTCCATATTTACATACCTTTTCTCATATCTATACCTATTTAAACATTTACATCCATTGTTATTCCGCTTTTTCACTAAATTCTTAACTATATTCTCAATGTCTATATTAAAATTAACCCAATAAAAATAACTTCTAACAAATGATTTCATTTTCCCAATAACTGAATAATTTTTACACAAATAATTTATCACAATACCTTTAACTGATTCCGGAATAACAATTCTATCTCTGTAGAATAAATAATCCTTGTACACAGTCAAATGTTCCTTCACATTAAACAACTTCGCAATAGATTCATTTAACTGTCTTTTGCACGGCCAATTATTTTTTTCCACATATTTAACAACTTTTTCCAATGTATAATCACTTTTACTTCTCTCTAAAATTAATTTCGAATTAAAACTATTATTTTTATTTACAAAATCTAATTTTTGTTGTTTCACATTACACGCAAGCGATGCGTTCGCACTGAAATTCGGAATATTTTCAATGGGCTTACATGCAACAATTTTGTTTAATTCACTGCCTTCCGTGCTATGTACTTTGTACCCTATATTATACCTACGCATAAAATCTGTACCCAATATTATTTTATTCCCGCTCTCTGTTACAACAAATTTAATATTTTTTTCCATTCCATTATGATTTATTTTACAATGTTTAATACCTAACACATTCAAACTGTGCCCGCTATACGTAGATAAATTAATTTCATCACACTTCTCTATTATATTATTTTCGTTGAATATTTCTTGCAATTTTTGAATAGATATACAGCTAATATTCGCTCCCGAATCTAAAATACATTCAACATTTTTATTCTCAATTCTTACATTTAATTTTATAAAATCGTTTTCGGTGTCTTGCGAATTATAAATACCTTGTATCTTATAACAATTTTCACTCAAATGCCCTTTAGAACTACATTTTCTACAAAAAATTTCTCTATTTAATTTACATTCACTTTTATAGTGATTTCCCTTACAAATAAAACATGAAACATTTTTATTATGCTTATACCTACTCGTATTTACATTTGAATTTAACCTTGAAAATTTTGACGGTCGATTATTTTTCTTATAATCTGTATCTGTACTACTGAAACTATTATTGTTTCGCCTGGAAATCTGGCTAATTTCTTCAAAATTTTCTACCTCTTTTTCTATTTTTCTCTCTAGTATGTGCTCATAACTAGAAGCCAAAGCAACTGCTTCGTTCAAAGATACCCTATCTTTATCACATTTTAAAAATAACTGTTGTTTAATCTCTTTATTTCTAATTCCGATTATAAACAAATCTTTTATATTACTTTCTAATCTAGTACCAAATTCACAATTTATACTTAATTCCCTTAATCTTAAAGCAAAATCTTTAACATTTTCCGAATGACCTTGAGTAGCCTTGAAAAAAATTTCACGCGATTCAAATACACTTTTTTCCTCTTTAAAATAACCATTCAATATCTGAATCAACTCTTTATAAGACTGTTTTTCCACAGAAGCTGGAAAACACAGATCAGACAGTAGCTTGAAACTGCCTTGGGACAACGATGTTATGAAGAAAGCACGTTTCTTCACATCAGTCCAACTTTCATCATTCAATAATAAGGCGTTCTCCCACCTTGTCCTGTAAGAAGGCCAACTCATTGTCTTGTGACAAAACGGCTCTAAACTTCTCGAAATCATTTCGGAAAATACCACAAGCAACAACAACCAAGAATAAAAAATAGACTTAGCTGATGAGAGTCTCCTCCAATCGCCCCGGTCTTCTGGATTTCCTTGCAACTGCAATGGACTCCGCCTGGCTGACTTGCAAGAACTCTCCTCTCCTGGCTTCCTGGATCCACCAACTGGCTCCGCCTGGATGCTGGGTGACTCCTGTTACCCACTGCTGCCTGCACCTTGCCTCAAACTGGCTCCTGAGACTTCCTGTCTCCCTGCTGCTACCTGCAACTTGTCCAACTGGCTCTTGAGACTCCTGTCTCCCTGCTGCTACCTGCAACCTTGCCCAACTGGCTTCTGAGACTCCTGTCTCTTTGCTGCTACCTGCACTGCTGGCTAATCTGGCTTTGGAGACTCCTGCCTCCTTTCTACTCCTGTAGACTGCCTTACAACTCTTTATTTCCGCGTACCGCCGACAAAACTTTCGGCGCGCAAAAAAAACTATTGTTGTATGTTTACGACAATTTTGAACTACCGAACTGCGCCACGTATTGTATACTGGGTCAAGTATAACAATATTAGGTTCTTTTTGAATAACGACACGTATTTTTATATTTACACAATATATTCAATAAATAATTCCTATTATAATTTGTCGAACACAATTTGTCAAAACACGCAGCCTAACAGTGCAAGTCAAGGTTCTATCAATTAATGAGCGCCGCTCTCCACAGGCGGCCAACCTATATAGACTACATAGTATTGCTACTCACTCATCATAACTACTGTTTACTTGAAAACAAGGTTCAAGGTTCACTTAACCTGTACTGTGTATCAAAGTCCAAACACTACAATTTCGATATGGAATTCTACTGCCTAAACACCGACACAGTGAATATAATTATTTATTTTCTAAATTATCATTAAAAACCATTCGCCAAAGTAAACTAGGAAAAATCGCCTCATTTAGCAAAATATATACCTACTTTATCACTAAATAAATTATTGCAATATTTTAATTATTTATTAGATGCAAATAACAGCTCGGTGGGGAAGCTGTATGCAAGAATACTGATTGAAAGAGTTCGAAAAGTAACTGAGACGAATGTATGGGATGTGCAAGGTGCCTTTCAGAGTGGTAGAGGATGTGTGGACCAGATTTTCTCCCTGCGAATGGTGACACAGAAGCTCCTGGAGAAACACCAGAAGCTTTTCTGCGCGTTTGTTGATCTTGAAAAGGCTTATGATAGAGTAGATCGTGAGAAAATGTGGCAAGTACTATCAATGTGTGGGGTGGGTAGTCAGCTAATTCGCGCCATTGCGTCCCTATATACAGGAAGTTCTGCGTGTGTTAGAGTGAACAATAACCTGTCGGAATGGTTCACACTGACAAAAGGAGTGAAACAAGGGTGCGTTATGTCGCCATGGCTTTTTAACCTATACATTGATCATTGTATTCGTCCATTGAAAGAAATGAATGTAGGTGTTGATATGAATGGGATGAATGTAAGAGCGTTAATGTTTGCCGATGATTTGGTATTGATGGCTGAAAGTGAAAGTGATCTACAGCGAATGATGACGTGTGTGTATGAAAATTGTGCGATTAATGGATTGAGAATGAATGCAAAAAAGACAAAAATTATGGTGTTTGAAAGAGGAAGTGAGAGAACAGTATGCCAGGTGATGATTGAAAACGAAGTGTTAGAGCAAGTTGACGAATGTGTGTACTTAGGTAGCTTGTTCACGAGAGATGGGAAGTGTGAAAGCGATATTGAAAGGAGAAAAGTTGCTGGCAATAAGGTAAATGGTGCAATCCGACCAATAATTGCAAATAGAAACATATCCACCACAGCTAAAAGGTTGGTGCACTCTGCTATCTTAGTGCCAACACTTATGTATGCAAGTGAGACGTGGACATGGTTAAAGAAGGATGAAAGTGGCATAAATGCAGTGGAAATGAGATCGTTGAGAAGGATGTGTGGTAAAAGTCTGAGAGATCGTGTGCGTAACATTGATATACGAAAGGAATGTGGAATGAAAGTTGGTGTAATAACAAGGATGAATGTAAATAAGTTAAGATGGTTTGGGCACGTGGAAAGAATGAATGAGGACAGAATGACTAAGAAGATATATTTGGCTGAGAGGAATGGTGCTCGGAGACGTGGACGTCCGAGGATTAAATGGCAAGATCATTTAAATCAAATCCTACAGGACGGTCACGTGTTGAGCACATTGAACAGGAGAGCATGCATGAGGAATCGTATGACAGTGACGGAAGCGAAAGATGTATGCAAAGATAGAAGGAAGTGGCGCTCGATCCTTTCTGCCTACCCCGCGAGGGAAGCGGCGTGATGGTATGTATGTATGTATGTATGCAAATAACATGTCTAAAATCAAATTTGTAAAAATATTTTTGCTCTCTTATCGTATTGCATTATTCATATTGCAACTGCTGATAATTAAAAACATATTTCCAGATGCTTCATCCATTGTTCAGGATAAGAATAAAAATGTTTGTACTAAAATCACGTTCATTACTTATTGTTACTAAATTGAAAAACTTTTTCCACTACTTTGCTTCAACACTATTTGATACGTAATAAACGTGGTAAGTGCTTCTATATTACGTGTGTCGAGGATTGCAATTTTCCGAGTTTTTCAATTGTATTATTATCTTTTTCTATGTTTGATTATTGTGTAAGCTTCTCTTGTCTGGAGGAACATCTAAGAAGTGCAGTCAAAAAAATCCTCACACAGTTATTTTACCCAATCATCCATCAAGTTGTCCACTATGGCGCACGAACAAATCTTGTCCACATCGCACAAGATTGTCCGTTTTGTAATGTGTGGAATTTTGGATGAATGGAAGTTCTTAGACTTCTGCGATATCCAGGTCAGCTTTTGCTCCAAAATATATGCAATTCTTGTAAATATTTTACGTACTTTTTTTTTATTTATTTTTTACTTTTGTAACCTTGGTTAAGGAAACTTGTTTATTTGATTTATTTTTTATAGATACATATTATGTATTATCACTATGTTTGCTTCTCTCGGCTAGAGAGACATCGAAGGAGTGTAGTCAAAAGATTCCACATACGGAGGTATTTTGGCCGGCCAGCCCTTCAGGCTGCCCACTATGGCATCTTCGGTGTGGACAAGATTTGCTAAGTGTAGAATTTCGGATAAATGGAAGTCCCCAGACTTCTGCGGTATCCGGGTGGACGGTGGGTCCTTCAATGTATGCGTTATCGAGGTGGTCAGTAGGTCTCATTTAATGATATTACTGTATAATCAATTAATGTACAAATGTTGGATTGTCTAGAGTGTCTGCTAACTGGATTAAAAGAAGAAAGTTTATTATTTTATGCATATCATAATGTAAAAAGTTTATATGCATTCTTATACCTCATCACGCCGAGCCGATTCCTACGCGGGGTAGGCAAAAGAGATTGAACATCGTTTTCTCCGATCATTGCTTTTTTTACCATCACATCCATATAATTCCTCGAGGATGCTCTCTTAATTATCTTACTTAACACGTGTCCGGCCTTTAGGATTTGAATATTTTCAGATATTTTAGCTTGTACCTACAATAACATTTTTTTCTGTAAAGAGACAACAGGTTCTATAATATAAAACAAAAAGTTAACATCGACTCCTCATATACTAATACTAATATATTATATTTTTATAACAATATCGTTAAGCCAAAATGGAATATTATTTTGATTTATAAATTAAACGTGGAAGATAAATTGGTATTTGCAAGGTTTATTAACAAAAAAATATTCCTTGAAAACTTCCGATCAAAATCAATTCCTTAGAACATTGGAGAAAGTATCGGAAAAAAGTTTTAGGAGTCTCAAAGAATTATATCACGGATATAATTGCACAGGTAACGTTATTACATCTATTGGTATTATTTAGAACGAAAACTATTTGATTCTGAGAATTCATAATAATATGAAAATTTACTTATATAAGTAATCCTGTGTAAGTACATTTTGGGACTGCAAATTTGCTTCTAAAATTTTCAACTAAACAAAGCAATACAAACAATATCTCAAAGTTATTCAGACAATATTTTTTTCAAAGTAGGACGTGTGCTTATCAATACCATTAAAACTTTCAACATACTTTCTTCCTGGAAGGAGTATCGAAGATTTAAATTTAGAGTAAAAAGGATTCGTATAAATTTGTTTTGTCGAACCAGTTCCTCAAACTACCCACTGTAATAGTTGAAAAATCCTCTACTTCTGAGAAATCAAGATAAGGGAAAGAGTCTTTATTGTGTCAATAAAATTGAGATATTTTGGATGGGCGGAATACTTCATTGCTGAATGAAGTATGTATTTAGTCGAATAAGCAATTATCCTCTGAAAAATGGCACGGTTCAAGCTAGCAAAAATAAAAGTCAAGCTTTAATGTTTTGGCTTGAAAATTTAAAAGCATTTTTTTAAATATTCCAGCCACGAATATAACTTTTCACACTGCTGTATACAGTGATGATAATATTATAATGGACATTAGTCACCAAGTCTAACGCGCCACGTCTCAACTTCAGTAAACATTAAACATTACCGTTGTACTACACAGTACGTAGTTTAGTACTACTGGTAATATTCTCTACTGTGCCTGTGTATGGAACTTTAACAAAGAGAACGACAGAGTGGCAATGCAAAATAAAAGTAGACATTGTGGGTACTAGTTGTACCACAAAATAACTTTTATATTACGTACTTCATGTTGCCTAGTGTACCTACTTACCTACTCCGATGAAAATTATAAAAAAATATGTTTAGCTACATACTTTTTGAGTGATGTTTCAAGTTAAATAAAGTAGTTTTCCTTATAACTTTCCTATGTTGATAAGTAATGAATAGTATTCATCATATTTACTTACTATTTTTTTTTATTTAGCTGGATTTGGGTGTAGATGACATAACCAATTAGTAGATATCTCAATTGGAGAGATATCTCACTCTCATGAGTGTATCTCATATTTCAGATCTCAAATGGAGCCTTTCTCACTTCTTCGGATTAGATTTTGCACAATGTTACATTATGTAAACATGGTTCTCCAATTGAGATATCTGATTGGTTATGTATTCATCATCTTTATCTCATACGTTGTTGGACATAGACCATCTCTCTAGATATCCACGATAATTATTGTCGTAAGCTCATTGGAACCAGCCAGAAAAAATATCTTTTCGACTTCTGTTGCCTAAGAATTTCTCATAATTACATGTCACATGACCCTCTCTCTACTCCTATTGCTCCATTGTTCTTCTTGTTTGGCGTTGGCAATCACTCTGGCAAAGGCTTCTCTATTTTGCGCAACCTGGAATAGTTCCCCAACATGTCTCTATCTGCTTCAGTCTCTTATGTTGCTCTATTATTACTATTCCATTATTTTGGTATATTTATAGATATACCCAAACATTGAGTTGGTATAAATCGAAACAAGTATTTCGTTCTACGAGTACTTTTGATTAAACAAATACGAGAAATACGTCTTTCGGTTTCATAGATGATTATCAATCTATTCCAAGTCGAAAGACGTATTCGAGCTTATTTAATCTAAAGTAGAACAAAACGATTGTTTTAATTTATCTTACTTGTCTATCAATAAAACAAATGAAAAATATAAAAATACATGCATACAGATTACTAACTCTATGAATTTCTTGGAATACTTAGGCCTTCTCCATACAAAATACCTTTGATTTCGAATGGAAAACTATGTATATTTTCCATTAGGATATTTTTTTAATCAAATTTGTAATATCCAATAAGAAGCGTAGATACTAGGCAAAAGTATTCAAAAAATGTGTATCATATTTCAAAATTAGAGAAACTTTATTAAAACAACAGAATACAGCTTTCAAGTTATGTAAGAGTATATTTATCAAATTTCATTTGCATGAATAAAAGGTTACGATACGAATATGAATGTAAATAAAAAAAAACAATGAATGACTTAGAATGTAGTATGCAAGAAAGTCGAGGGTGTAGTTCTTAGGAATTCATAATCATAATAAGATTAAATCAACTCAGTGCGGAATCAACATAAGATATAAATGGATTAAAATATTATAAGATAATATTATGCAAACCTTAATACGTCTAGACTGGATTTGTAAAATAATCATGTATGTTGTATGGAAAATGCTTGTACAATATTACTAATGCATAGTACCGGTCACTCTGAGGCGCTCTTAGACATGTCATGTCAAGAATAATGCATTACGTGGTATATTTATATACCTCCTATGGCTAGTTTGAGTAAAGTGAATAAATACCACATACATAGTAAACTCATATAGCTACTTGCTACTACTTAAGACGTGGTAAATAGCGTGCAATATTGCGGTTGTGTGGCATATATGAAACTGAAGAATTTTGTAAGGACTACCAAATTATACGAGTAATTACTAACAAATCTATTTTCTACCAAAATTTTTGCTATACAATATTTATTAGTACCTTGAAACAATGGGTTCTCGTCTGATTCAGTTAAGACGATGAGAAGAAAATGTGTGTACATTGAAAATTTTAATGCCAAATTATTGAAATTAAGATACTTTCTAATTTGCGTTATACTAACTTCATATTTAGTGAGTAGGAGTGCAAAAACATTTTAAGTTTGTTTTAACAAAGTATACTAACTTAATTTTAATGTTTTTGAGATGCACAGATAGCGATAACGCTGATAAAGATAGAAGTGAACCTTTTTAAATTATCAATTTTTTGCTATTAATTTTATCAGTTTTTGTTAGTCTTAATGGTTAAGTGAACTCTCATAGAGGGTGGTATTATTTTTTGCATAATATAAATAAACAAATAATAAACAAAGTTGTAAGAAAATAACTTGTTTCTAAAAAAAGAAATTAAATAATGTAATAAAAAGTAAGAGCCCAATTTATATTTAATTTCTTCACACAGCATGAGCGAAAACCAAATTCATTTCAAAGTGCTAAGAGTAAAAAAAAATATCTGTTACTCGGTTTAATTTATTTTGGAAAAAGTTTCAACAGTCAACCACACTTCGTCTGTGAATTTTCTCACTTCTGACCATTTTAGATGGTCGGTCGGCAACCTTAGTTGAGTTAAGACAACATGATTAGTAACGATTTCTAACACAGCGTGAATATGACTTATAACAAATTAGGCAACTTTTGATGAGGGACTCTTAAGCTTTATATTCTACGAGATATGTACTAAGTGTATTAGGTAGGTATATGTTTAATTAATGTTCGTAATTATTAAGATGATATTTTCAACAGACGGCACTTGGTGGAAATTCATGTTGAATTAATTATAAATAAAACACTTATTTATAGTCTCAGAGGAAGGCCACCTCTTAAAAAAATAATGCTCATCTCTGATATGGGTTTTTGTGGTTTCCCCAATATCGTTAAAAGGCAAATTCTGTAGATGTTTTTCTTAAAATACGTCCACAATTATATTAATCTATTTCAATTGTTTGTTACCACTGTCTTAATCACCACTTTTGTTTTGCTTTCCAATAACATACTACCTATATATATTCGTTACCAACTTGTAATTTCTTTACTTTTTCTAGCCTGATGATAAGAGCGGAAGCTCTTGTAAGCCGGCTTGCGTCCAGTAAAAAGTCACTTTGGATATAGGTACTATAAATAAGTGTTTTATTTATAATTAATTCGTTATTATAATCGAATTTCTAGTTTCTCTATTTGATCTCCAAATTATCTCGCCTCATAGAAGAATTTAACATTTTTTAAATATTCAAAGCTCATATTAATAGCAATGGATGAATAAAATGAAAATAAACCTCTGTTCTGCGCATTTCATTTCATGATCTTCCTGAAACTCTGATAACAATTATGCGATAATACTCGATCTCAAGAGTATTTCTAAATGGCAAATTTAGGGCAATTTCTTACGATTAAGTATAAAGTTCCTATTACTACTTCAAAAACATTACTAATGCTAGAAGCGAATATTTCAGCACTCATGATGAAAACGAATAAAACTTTTCGTACGGCTAATCAAATTTAAAGCGTGTAATGTAATTTACGAATAATTTATTTCTGAGAATAAAAAATTATACCACACATATTTGAATTGAAGCGAGTTCTTCACATCGTCCCCCACAATTGTTTTAATAGTCCTAAATTTATCCTAGGAATTTGTTGGGATTAGGGATTCAGTCAAAAACTTATTCGGACATTGATCAAAGCTCAGATAAGAGTGTATTATTGTTTATTTCTCTTTAGTCCTATTTACATAGTCTATTGAAGTATTTTATTTTGAAGGTTTATTTAAAAATTGTTTTTTAAATGACTAATCATGATTTTTTCTACATTATACTTTCTCAGTTTATAATAACTGATATAATTTTTTTTTTATATTTACTCAACATGAATTTACTATAATTATAAAAAAAATATTTATGATATGTTATATAAAACTCTGCAGATATGTTTATTTTATGAATATTAAAAATTAAGTCCCGTGGAGCACCCGGTAAAGAATTGGTCTCCCACTCTTCTCCTTAAGTTTTAGAGTGTTCTGTAAAAGGCAGGTGTTCGAAAAAATTAAGACATTGTACATCTTAAATTCAGCGATGAGGTTTGCCACCCATCCTGAATGTCTTGATTTTATATTGGCACGAAGAGGACAGCTTGCATGCTTCTTACATGCAGCTGGTCTGCTGGCTACCCCACTTGTGGGATATGCCGTGATGGTATAGTAGTATAGTATAGTAGTAAAAATTAAGTATATTAATTTTAATTTAATTTAGCTGGCAATGGTTTGTTATATTAAACAAAAAAATACACAATTTTGAAAAGCTTCATAATTAATTAATAAAGAAATCATTATCGACAGAATAACTCAAAATCTTTACAGTAAAACATGTCTAGGTGTCTTTCTTTACGAAATGCAGTTTTATCTATGAACATTTATAGATTTTTTAGGAATATTATTCAATTTTTCTCACACACTTTTTATCCCGATTTTAAAATGCTGATCAGGTCCCTAATTTCATAAAAGTTTTGCACTATGGACATAGATATGCCTACTCGAACGGGTGTGAAGTTCAAAGTTTTCCAAAGTCATTTCAAGTTTTTCACTTTTAAACATTTGTTTCATGAACAAAGTCACGATGGGTTGGTTGGTGGTATTATGCGAAAATAAAATCCAAGAATATAATTTATTAGCTTCAAGCGTATTGTATAATACATACTTTGCAATATTTCACGACATGAAAAAGAAAACTCATTTCTTTAACGTCAAACAGCAACTCATTTTCTCGGACCAAAATATGTGATTTTTTTTTATATGCGTCAGTTACATTTCAGGAATTGTATGTAATGTTTTTAAGTTCAATTACATTACCAACTACAAGTAGATTTTCTGATTACATCAATATGTTAAATAAGTACCTATTTCAAATGTTTTATGGTACTAGAGCACGAAGTACTACTTCAAACGCTTTAATTTAAGTATGTTTAAAAGAAGTGTGAAGTATAATTTAACTAAATACTTTTCAATTTCAAAACAAAATAACGTTTTTATATTCTAATAAAATTTCGTCGTAGAAAAGTGTTCGAATTCTGACTCAGACATATTTTGTTTATTAAAAACAAAACAGCCTTCAGGTTGAAAATCACGAATGTGATAAAACGCAACTAATTATTAATTTTATTCTTCTTGCACATCATCATTCACATGACAAAATCAACATAGCATGTTGTTGATTTAAGCAAACATAAGAAAAAATGTGATGGTACGCAGTGGCGAGATTATAACTTCATAAAATCGCGTTTACTGTATTACTGTAGTACTATTACTGTATTATTACTGTAACAATCTGATGGTTAACAAATAGCTGGTTTTTGATTGATCCCTGAAACCTTGCCTTCTGTCATACCCTCGGGTAACCTGATAATGAAACATCTTTATCTTGGAGCGAATGAAACATAATAGAATGAGAATATATGTAAAACTCTGAATAGATACGCCCCATATTCAAATTTGTGTACTCGGAAATCATGAAGATATGAAAATCAGAGTGAGGAGATATTACGAGAAAAACATTTTTGCAATTTTGTTAAAATATCAAAAGATTGATATTCCAAAGTGTATACAAACATGAAATTACGTAGTAGATTCAGAAGGAAAATTTACGTTTTTGGACCAAATTCCCTTTTATTTACGACTTCTGAAGAATTTAGAGGTTTCCAAGGTGAGGTTAAAGACCCTATTATTCAAAATGTAGGTATAGTATAATTCTTCAAATGTTCTCTTGCGGTGGTTTTTCAGCAAAAAGTGCGGTTGAAGTTATTCATACTTGTGTATATTATTTTCATATTAAGTTATGTTTTTAACGTTTCATTAAACAAAGTAAAAACTATGCGAAAGAGTATTCAAAGGATCGTATGTGCAGTATTTCATGCTGAGATATTTATGGTTATGAATATATAAGTTCAAAATAAATGTCGTAATAACTTTAAAAAATTGAGTGTTTTTTTAAAAATGTTTATAAAATTGATTTTGGCTGCATGTCTCACCCGTCGACATTAGCTGAATTTTCAGATAGATGCGGTTCAAAACTCGCTTTTAATATTTTTTATACATACTGAATAAAAACAGAAATAACTGTATTCTCTATAGTGTGTCAACTTTATATTTCAAATGGTAACTAAAATACAAAAAGTAATGCTTCTCATTATTTATTCAGGTTTTGAAGGTCCTTTTCACGTTGTCCAATTATCAGAATATCCATATAGTTGTGGCTATGGTCGAGCGTGCTCTCACCGTCTTCAAAAGTTTGAAATTCAAGCTGCTTTTTTGTTAAAAAAGTGCTATTCAGATATGTCCATTGTGAGGTACCTACTTATTAAATGTCTTTCTAGTAAATTTCAAAAATGTGCAAAGGTAAATGTGTAACAGTAGGCGAAAAAGGTTTTAGAAATTAACACATTGTGAATGTCAATTTTTTTGCGGCACAAAGAGAATGAACTATAAGCTTATTTCATGTAGTTAGTTCACTAGTGGGAGATGTTGTGATAGTATAGATGGAATAAGTGATACATCATAATTTAAATGATTTTTTTATGGTTAAACATAAAAAAACATAGGTAAAATAAAACGAGTATAAGAGATATAAATAAAGTTAAAGATGTGTTCCTAAATTTCAGTAAAGAAAAAGACGAGAAAAAGACGAAGGAAAGTTCAGGTGTCCCGGATATTAATGAGTAGGTAGGTATTTTATTGTTAAAAAAAAAACGTAAATAAAACATTTTAAAGAATTATAATAAGTAATGTAAATGTATGGGAATAATACATTAATTTTTCTGACTGAAGTAGATATCGGTAGGTACTTTATAATATTTTTGTTTTCACAGTAAAGTAGTAATAATAATAATAATTTAACATCCTACTAATGGTTGTACAATAACCACCGAGGGTAGGCAGATTACTAAAATATACTGCCAAATACATCGACGTCGAAATATCCCCCTCTATGAATTGTGTATTATTCAGAATAAAAATGAAAACGATGTTTTCTTTCACTATGTGTAAAATATACTTTTGATGGTTCCCAGATAAGAAAAACTTGCCAAAGAAATCTTTTAAAGAAACCTGCGACCGTTGCCAGCCATAATATTGGCGTCTCAAGTGTAATAGACAACTCATGCACACCCAGCCCTGAAGATGTCCGCCACATTTGTGGGTGAAATTTTCAGGTATAGATTGCCTTGGACACCATAGCCACTCAGCCCGGAAGAAAACTTTTGTAGTTTTGAGATAGAATTCAAGATAGACATCCGGCTAGACATCCATCATTAAGAGAGGTTTTAATGCTGGCTAACCCACTTTTGAAAATACCATGGTAGTATGATGAATAAATGAGTGTTTTCTTTATTTAATAAATACTGAAATAAATAAAACAAGTGAAATAAATAAAGACGTCTCTCTCACCGATTTAATCATTAGTAGAATAAAACGCTTGTTTTATTTATTTCGATATGGAATTCTACTACCTAAACACCGACACAGTGAATTAATAAATACTACTTATTTAAATATTCTATATTTTCTAGCTAACTTTGTGGATACATATGTATGGGGAGATGGAGATTAAAGATTATTATAAAAATAAGAACACTGTTTAGTTCCACGATGAGAATTGTTTAATCGTTTTAAGAATCGAAGAATGACCTGATTGTTGTTGAAAACATTAAAACAATTAAACAATTCTCATACTGGAATTAAACAGTGTTCTTAGTTTTATAATAATCCTTTACTGATTTAATTTTATCATCGATACATCTTCTCTATCCCTATTCAGTAGTAGATAAATGTATACAATACATACATATCTACTTAGGTACCTACTCTCCTTACAAAAGAGTGGTTATATTTTATTCAAAAGCACAGCCCTAATGCATCTTTGATGAGACTTTAATACATATGTTATATTTTTATTTGTATTTCAATACCATTTTGGTAGTTACCTATAACGTTACACATTATTATTGTTTGAACAGTTAAAAAAAAAAGAGTTTTTGGGTGTATGAAAAGAATAAATGAGGAAACGTAAAGTTTAGAAAAGACATCACATTATAATATATCACCTATTTGAAAATGTATCGTTATCATCAATATAAGAACTAGTTTAGTCTATAGCTTCCACTTCCAATCTACCCTGTCTCACGACACAAGCATAACGCTTGCAGTGAACGTATTGAAGAGTAAGTTCATTACGAGTATCACACACATTGAATCTATGTAATTGCCGTAGCACAGAGCAACCTTCTCCATTCAGCGCATTTCTTCGTTAATCGATTTAAATATTCTCACAACATTTCTGATCTACTGGTGTCATTTTCGAAGAACAGTATACTGCAAAAGAATGTTTTTCAGACCCTTAGAATTCTTGCAGACGAAAGAATAGTGTCCTATGGCAACGATATCAGAGCGCAAGGAATGCCATGGAAAGAGGTGACGCAATTGGCACAGAGACGCTCTGAATGGAGGAGGCTGGTCTGCCCTGTGCTCCCGAGAGGAGCGTTGAGGGCGATGATGATGATGATGATGATGATCATTGAACATTCTCAAAACATGACCGAACCAGAATCATTGTCTCTCCTGTGTTATCGATGTGGATAGATATTATTTATAAATTACATAATAATGCACGGAAAATACTGTTTAATTTTTCATTGTGATAATTATGTGTTTAACCGACTAATGATTGACAACCTATATATTTATTACGAAGTTTTTTCGCCTTACGCTTGCACTTGAAGAGGTTTGCACAGAAAAGAAGACAATAGAAAGAAAGATCCAAAATCTTTCTAAAAAGCAATCCATAAGATTCGTCCATAAAAGTGTCTCTTGTTTGTCCTCTATCCAGTTAGCCAACAACGAGCTAACTGTATTGGCCACAACATCAGGCACCCAGGACTGCTTATCACTATCTCGGAGGGCAAGACCGAAGACAGAAATGGTAGAGGCCGACCAAGAGACACCTTCATAATATGGACCAACTGAAGAAGGACATGAATTGTGGCACATACGTAGAACTAATGATACCAGCTAAAAAAGGGAGAAATGGAAGGGAAAATCCAAACTCGTTGCAGACCAATCCAATGGATTGCAATTCACTATATAGAATTGAAACCAGAGAGAGAGATCGCACCAATTCTATGTAGAATTTTTACTAACAAATAATTATTTTACATAAAAAGATAATAATTCAGTTTTATAAACGAAACACAATGACGCACATTTAAAAGACTAAAAATCAACTTACGAAAAATACATTTCGTTTTCCGTTTTAATCTAAATGTTTAACTTTTTAGTTTTCATGTACTTAATTGCGACATGCCACCGTTTCTACCGTTTTTATTCTTTCGTAGATTGAAAGATAACATTACTTGAAGTTAGGTATGCGGAATTCCGCGATCTTATATAATTAAAAAAAAGAGAAAATATTATTATTTTCATGTTTATTCAAGGTCAAGGTGTTTATTTTTTTACTGTAATTAATTTTTATCTGATTACCTTAGTTTCATAATTACATACCCAGGCTAATATCGGAGTTTTCCTGAAAAATGTGTAAATGTTTTAGACACGATGTATTTAAATAATCCAGAATACATAGATATACCTAGTATGTATAATCTTAATAAATATTAGTAGGTACTCACCTTTACAAAAAATATTCTCTGTTTTCCTTGAAATAACTGGAACAGATACCTAATGAAATCGTCTTCTCTTCTTCATAAATGTTTGCGGATGTCCAGTGAATGGCAGCTATTTTTTCTTCAAATCTTAACTTTACATAGTTATGAGACATACCACCCATTCTCAAGGTTTTTTTTTTATGAAAAGAAATAAATCTTCATTGTAGTTAATAATAATAAACCATGTATAATAAAGTGGCTCAGAGCCAATGGTGCCTATCCAACATTCGCAAAAATTTGTAGTTGGGCATATACCTATTTCTTGAGTTATCTGTATTATTTACTTATTTCAAAGATGCCTTGTGTCAGCAGTGATTTAATAATATTATATTGTAAGCATTAATGAGAATACGCATCTTTGAAATATGTAAGTAAATAACAGTGATAAATCAAGAAATATATGCCCAACTACAAATTTATGCGACTGTTGGATAGGCACCATTGGCTCTGAGCCACTCTAATCATACACACAGTGTACAAAATAATATTAGAACTATATCCTTAATAATAATGTGCTTATTTGGAATTAGAACCTGTATAATAATTGTATATCTTATTATTTTATTTCGTTTGAAAGAGGAAGCGCGGGCGTTGTGGATCATACCATGGCTTGACCACGTGAATCATATTCTCAGTAAGAGAAATCGACGTGCTTGCATCAGAAATTATATGAATGTAAAAGAAGCGAAAGAAGTATCTAAGGACAGATCTATATGGCGTTCCGTTCTCTTTGCCTACCCCACTTGGGATGCGGCGTGAGGGAATAGTATAGTATATCTAAATTATTCATTATTAGCATGTAGGGACAACTTGCATCTTTATTTCAAGAAGTTAGTCTGCTGACCGCTCCACTTGTGAGAGGATGTTGTGATGGTATAATAGCATTCGTGGTGCTACTAGTTAAGTAGTATTTAACACCTGATTTATTGCCAATTACTTATATTTTTTGGTTTACTCGCATTTAGCCTTGTCAGAATCTAAACAATATTGAAGAAATACCCACCTCACACCCGGATATCTCAGGATTCGTAGACTCTTATTAATTATCTACACATTTAAACCAAAGCTGTTCTCACGTGGTGGCCCATTAGGCAGGCACGAGGCCGCCTGAGTCAAAACACATTTTAGCGTTACGTTTTCGTGTTGCAATTGTTCGAAAGTAGACGACGTTGCGCCAAAGTTTCAATTTTTCTAACTATTGTGTATTTTAGCTACAAAATTGACACTTGCTCGCAACTCTTCGTCTATATTCGAACGCTAACGGAACGAAAACGTAGCATTAAAATGTGTTATGACTTTGGGCTCTGAAATGCCGGCCAAAAAACAAACAACAGCTGGAAATGCGTCAAAAATATCTCTCGTTACTTGGTTGGGCACATAGGTACATACAATTAGATTTATAGTTATATTGTAGCACTAAGCCAAATTGATAAGAAAAAAAAAACAATAAAAAAAATAATGCCTATTTTGTAAATAACATTACATTTATAAACAAAAGGAAATACGTAATTACTACTATTTTCAGTGAGCAATTACAATAATTATTATCATTTTCATACAAATTTACATATAAGAAAATTATATGAGTAGGTACAGTAACTATTTCTTTTTTGTATAGGGATGACAAGTTAATACTTAATTATTGTTAGACGTAAAATTACCCCTGCAGGTATAATAATAAGAATTTCATATTATTACCTTAGTGAAGCCTTATCGCGATCATAAACGATTAGGTGTTTCGTAGGTTATTTACCTCCATTCTTGTAACTTAATATAATTATGATATATAATTGAAAACAAAAGTAAACAAACAAACACAAAAGTAAGTAGCTTCCAATTCAGTTGTGAGTGTGTAGTTTTATCTGTATTAATGTGTATTTAATTAGTAGAATTATTCCAAGTTGAATCCATTGAAAACCCGTAGGTACCTGTTTTCTATGAAGTAATTATTCAGAGAGACTTTTTTTACATAGATGTCTATGTGGAATAGATGTCTTTGTTTTAGATTTATATAACTATTTAGTTTTTGTTAAGTGATTTTCATTTTCATTTCAATTTAATAATTTTGTTTTATGGTATCAATCTTGGATACTTTCAGTGTTCTTCAGGTGCTTCGAGTTAAAAATAGCTCATTTATAATTTAAAAAAATACAACTATTCTGTTATGTCTAGTTACTTCGATATACCTATATATTATGAAAATAAGAAATTCTCACCTGAAATTAAATAAAATCAATAAGTCAAATTTTCCTAGAACATTCAAGTGTTAATTTAGTAGGTAATAATCCAATTACAACCATTCAGGCATATTACTTCCTTTTCATGATATGAGACATAATGCTAAAATTACTTGAATCATGTAATATAAATTCTTCAACATTTAAGAATCAAGATTTACCTGTTAACATTTTAAGCATTACAATTAGATTTTTCACATAAAGTTTGTTGGTAGACGTAATAATTCAGATTTTGATAAGACACTATATTTGAAAGGTGTTATTTTATCGCTCAATTGAAATTTAAATTAAAGTTGATAATAATAAAAATTGGGCACTATATGAGATGGTAGGCCCCACTGTTGTCAAATGTGAGATTTCATAGAAAAAGTAATATTCACGAAATTGTTGCCATATGTAGAATTATTTTTTGGTCACCACGTTTAATTATTTTTGAACACCAAGTTTTTCGACACCAGCAAAGTTAACATTCGAGTTAGATTTTATTTTTGCTGGTTTTATATTATTTTTGCCAGCAAAAATAAAATAAAACCAGCAAAAATAAAATCTAATTGAATTTTATTTTTGCTTATTTTATTTTTGCCGGCAAAAATAAATTTAGCAAAAATAAAATAAAACCGGCAAAATTAAAATCTAACTCGAATACAAATTTCCTAAAGTTTATATTCGAGGTAGATTTTATTTTTGCCTAAAATCTACTTCGAATAAAAAATTTCCTTATTGTAGTGTATGAACTTTGTACACTGCACCTGTACATTGACCTTTAGACTTGTTTACAAGCTAAGCAAAGATAATGACTGAGTAGCAATACGCTACTGCCTATATAGGTTAGCCACCTATTGAGAACGACGCTCATTAATTGATAGAACCTTGACTTGCACTGTTAGGCTGCGTGTTTTGACAAATTGTGTTCGACAAATTATAATAGGAATTATTTATTGAATATATTGTGTAAATATAAATTCCGTGTCGTTATTCAAAAAGAACCTAATATTGTATACTTGACCCAGTATACAATACGTGGCGCAGTTCGGTAGTTCGTGAATAATATTGTCAACACGCAACAATAGTTTTTTTTCCGCGCCGAAAGTTATTGTCGGCAGTACGCGGAAATAAAGAGTGAAAGGCAGTCTACAGGAGTAGAAAGGAGGCAGGAGTCTCCAAAGCCAGATAAGCCAGCAGTTGCAGGTAGCAGCAAAGAGACAGGAGTCTCAGAAGCCAGTTGGGCAAAGTTGCAGGTAGCAGCAGGGAGACAGGAAGTCTCAGGAGCCAGTTTGAGGCAAGGTGCAGGCAACATAGGGAGACAGGAGTCACCCAGTATCCAGGCGGAGCCAGTTGGTGGATCCAGGAAGCCAGGAGAGGAGAGTCTTGCAAGTCAGCCAGGCGGAGTCCATTGCGGTTGCAAGGAAATCCAGAAGACCGGGGCGATTGGAGGAGTCTCTCATAAGTTAAGTTTTTTTATTCTTAGTTGTTTTTGCCTGTGATTTTCCGAAATGACTTCGAGAAGTTTAGAGCCGTTTTGTCACAAGACAATGAGTTGGCCTTCTTACAGAACAAGGTGGGAGAACGCCTTATTATTAAATGATGAAAGTTGGACTGATGTGAAGAAGCGTGCTTTCTTCATAACATCGTTGTCCCAAGGCAGTTTCAAGCTACTGTCTGATCTGTGTTTTCCAGCTTCTGTGGAAAAACAGTCTTATAAAGAGTTGATTCAGATATTGAATGGTTATTTTAAAGAGGAAAAAAGTGTATTTGAATCGCGTGAAATTTTTTTCAAGGCTACTCAAGGTCATTCGGAAAATGTTAAAGATTTTGCTTTAAGATTAAGGGAATTAAGTATAAATTGTGAGTTTGGTACTAGATTAGAAAGTAATATAAAAGATTTGTTTATAATCGGAATTAGAAATAAAGAGATTAAACAGCAGTTATTCTTGAAATGTGATAAAGATAGGGTATCTTTGAACGAAGCAGTTGCTTTGGCTTCTAGTTATGAGCACAGACTAGAGAGAAAAATAGAAAAAGAGGAAGAAAATTTTGAAGAAATTAGCCAGATTTCCAGGCGAAACAATAATAGTTTCAGTAGTTCAAGTAGTACAGATACAGATTATAAGAAAAATAATCGACCGTCAAAATTTTCAAGGTTAAACTCAAATGTAAATACGAGTAGGTATAAGCATAATAAAAATGTTTCATGTTTTATTTGTAAGGGAAATCACTATAAAAGTGAATGTAAATTTAATAGAGAATTTTTTTGTAGAAAATGTAGATCTAAAGGGCATTTGAGTGAAAATTGTTATAAGATACAAGGTATTTATAATTCGCAAGACACCGAAAACGATTTTATAAAATTAAATGTAAGAATTGAGAATAAAAATGTTGAATGTATTTTAGATTCGGGAGCGAATATTAGCTGTATATCTATTCAAAAATTGCAAGAAATATTCAACGAAAATAATATAATAGAGAAGTGTGATGAAATTAATTTATCTACGTATAGCGGGCACAGTTTGAATGTGTTAGGTATTAAACATTGTAAAATGAATCATAATGGAATGGAAAAAAATATTAAATTTGTTGTAACAGAGAGCGGGAATAAAATAATATTGGGTACAGATTTTATGCGTAGGTATAATATAGGGTACAAAGTACATAGCACGGAAGGCAGTGAATTGAACAATATTGTTGCATGTAAGGCCATTGAAAATATTTCGAATTTCAGTGCGAACGCATCGCTTGCGTGTAATGTGAAACAACAAAAATTAGATTTTGTAAATAAAAATAATAGTTTTAATTCGAAATTAATTTTAGAGAGAAGTAAAAGTGATTATACATTGGAAAAAGTTGTTAAATATGTGGGAAAAAATAATTGGCCGTGCAAAAGACAGTTAAATGAATCTATTGCGAAGTTGTTTAATGTGAAGGAACATTTGACTGTGTACAAGGATTATTTATTCTACAGAGATAGAATTGTTATTCCGGAATCAGTTAAAGGTATTGTGATAAATTATTTGTGTAAAAATTATTCAGTTATTGGGAAAATGAAATCATTTGTTAGAAGTTATTTTTATTGGGTTAATTTTAATATAGACATTGAGAATATAGTTAAGAATTTAGTGAAAAAGCGGAATAACAATGGATGTAAATGTTTAAATAGGTATAGATATGAGGAAAGGTATGTAAATAGGGAAACTTGTAAAGATAGTTCCAGGGGCTCGAAGTTTGTCTCGGGGAGGAAAAAGGAATTTAATTTGGGTACATCAGTACTTGTCAAAGATCTCAGGAGTGAAAAGATGGTTTTAGGTAAAATTGAAAAGATATTAGGAAATAGAACTTTTCTTATTAGAATCAAAGGTACTGATCAGCTCTGGAAAAGACATATGGATCGGATAGTTGTGGGATCTGTGTATTGGGATGACAGTCCCTCTGATTAATAGTAGGAGTTTAGGTCCCCTCCCCCTGTTTGAAGGCAAAGCTCTCACCGGTTCTGAATTTTTCAGGTCAGATTGGAGGCCATTGGCGGGGACAGCTGAGACCCAGGACTTGGGCTGGTGGAAGACTTCATCTGGTGGCCCTGGACAGAAGGAAGAACTTGTCTGCGTGATGTATTTATAATGTTTGTCTTGTTTATATAGAATCATGAAATAAGTAGAGAACACAGTCACTCGCATAGAATTGTATAAAGATTGGAATATGTAGAATAGTAAGGTTTTTCAAGATTGTGAGGGGAGAGTGTAGTGTATGAACTTTGTACACTGCACCTGTACATTGACCTTTAGACTTGTTTACAAGCTAAGCAAAGATAATGACTGAGTAGCAATACGCTACTGCCTATATAGGTTAGCCACCTATTGAGAACGACGCTCATTAATTGATAGAACCTTGACTTGCACTGTTAGGCTGCGTGTTTTGACAAATTGTGTTCGACAAATTATAATAGGAATTATTTATTGAATATATTGTGTAAATATAAATTCCGTGTCGTTATTCAAAAAGAACCTAATATTGTATACTTGACCCAGTATACAATACTTATGTTTATATTCGAATTAGATTTTATTTTTGCCGGTTTTATTTTATTTTTGCAAATAAAAAAAATTAAATATTTCGCCAAAAAATCCAAATAATATTATTGTAGCAACAATTTTCCTCCATAGAAAACTATATTTGACAGATATCTGACATTGGGGCCTACCATCTCAATGAGTTCCAAAAATTGTTTATTAAAATAATTATAGGTAGGTACATATTTAATCAATATAGTCATCCAAACGTGTAGGCTTGTTTATCAAATTGTTATGCTTTTATAATTATGTCCTCGAACAGCCACAATATCAACAAAAATATGATAAGTACCTACCTAATTAAACTTTAATACTTATGCGAAGATATTATACATAAACTCAACAACAAACTATTATTATAAGAGAGGACAATTTAGTCGGGTACTAAACCATAACATAAAGTTCTATAAGTATATCTATCTGCCTATACCATCACGGCATTTCCCAATTGTGGAGCAACCAGTAGACTACAGAGGTGTGCAGATTATTAGACTCAACCAAAAATTTATAATTTTTTCGTATTGTATGCTAAATTTTGGTGGCAATTTACAGTTTAACCGCAAATTTATTATAAATTTATATCAAATATATTTACTTATATATAATAATTATAAAAATAATAAGTAAACATTGTTTTTTTTTGTTTCTGGCAACCATTAAACGACTGACCTGTAAAAAACTATCATTCGCAATTTGGAAGCTGTCAAGTCTGGATTGCTATTCAGTGTTTTTAATTAAAATTGTTTTACAAGTTTTTGTTCTATTTTACTTTATATTAATTACTTTAGTTACTGTTTACATTTATACACATTAAATACTGAATTAAACACATTAAAACGTTTCTTTTTGAACTGATATAAAAATATTAAGTCATGGGCAAGTTGAGTGATTTTTCTCCGAGAAAAGTGGGGCAAGTTAAAGTTTTATTGACTGAAACTGATTATTCACAGCGAATAATAGCGAGTAAAATCAATATATCCCAAAAATCAGTCAGCAGAATAAAAAAATCTCTTCAAGAAAATATCACATACGGGAGCAAACGAGTAGGAAATTGCGGCGCAAAGTCAATCCTGACCTCCAGATCGAAAAAAAAACTAGTTTCCATGTCGCTGAAGAATCGAAAACTCACTTTGAAGGATTTAAGTTACCGAATGAGGGAAGAAGGAGTAAATATAACTGCCAGTTGCGTGAAGAGAACACTTGTAAAAGAAGGGTTACCAGCTCAACCTCCTAGAAAAAAGGCTAAAATCACACCAAGAATGGCAAAGCAACGCTTGATTTGGGCTAAAAATCTGGAACCCATGACTGGAGTGGATTGGGATAAGGTGCGAATTAAATATAACATGATTCATTTACAAAAGAGTTATAAAACATGATAATTATTTCATGGTATTGAACTTCCGTAATTTATGCGTCAAAACGTAAAAAAATGTGTTTGAGTCTAATAATCTGCACACGTCTGTATATATTATGCAGGTATGTAATAAACATGAATATTACCTATGCTCTCCGTGCCAATAAAATATATTACAATCAAGACGATTTGCAAGCTTTGTCAATGTATTGAAGACGTTATTTGATCCATTCTTCACTAGGGACTCTACGGAATAATAATATATAATGTTAATTAAACATAATTGTTCAAAGTAATAGAAAAAACTGGTTTTCAACAGTCTGACTTCATTCACACTAAGATTTGTAACTTTATATATACCTAAAGAATTCAGACTTTTTAGATGAAAAACTTGCATTTAAACTAAAATATAAATTTGCCATTTATACATGATTTGCGAATATATCAAGGATCAAGGATCATATAAAAAAATGTAATGTGTTGTCTTTCTGTAATATTAAAATATCTCCAAAATTACACCAACTGCCTGAGGCAGATTATTATAAAATAGAAGTTTTATTATTAAAAACATTCTTGGAATTCTCTTGTATGTATTGTTTAGAAGATTACTCATAATAACTCAGCAGAAATACCTCAACAGACTTTACATACTGAAAAGTACTTTTCACAGAATTCATATCATTATTATTATAAATTACAGACAAAAATTAAACATTTCAAGAAAGTAAATAAAAGGGTAATGAATGAATTCTGCAGATGCGTACAATATTCATAAAGAATTTTCAGTATTAATATTACGACGTTCTTAAACAATGTGAGTAAACAATGAGTAAATTTGAAGCTCATTTTTTGTTATCTTTGCTATTAAATATTTTTTATCTCTCAAATTTCTTTTTTGCATGAATATTAAATGAAATAAAGAAGAAGAAAAAAATACAACAAAAGGATTAATGCAACGAATGAAATGACTTATGGGTCCACAACGCTAATGTTATTTAAATACGATTTTGTGAGTTGATATAAAAATGTCGGGTCAGCTTGATTGATGTATGGGGAGGTTAAAACGACCCACAATGTAGGAAATTGTAGGAGGCTTAGGTCAGTATACGACCCACTTCAACTGTAACTTGACCAATGGGGTGAAACCTTCACTATGTTTCATACTGATATCAAGTAAGGATTTACTATAACTACATTTATGTGAAGGTTTTTTTAGATTTGTTTTGATTCATAACGCAAACGTTCTCTGCATAATGTTATCATAGGATAAGTACCTACCTCTCTAAGCAAACAATAAAATGAATTTAATATATTTAAATAAGATTCAAAGTATTTTTATTACGTAGCTAACATCGGTAATGATTCGCAATCATGAATAACTCTGCAAGCATTATTTTTTTCATTATCTGCATATTCCGTTAAGGCAATTCTATATTAGTAATAAATAATACTTCGAACTTCAATTTGAAAAAGTAACATGAAAAACGATATTATGTACCTACTCGTATATTTGACACTAATTTACTATCGAAAACTACCAAAACGGTCGGTATAGAATCATATAATAATCAGAGTCCGACCTTCTCCACAGACGACTAAAGCCCGAGGATGCAAAAAGCATTGCTACTGACAGAAAGAGCTGATCAGAATTGGTTCAAGACCCACAGGGGGCATCTACTGCCGCATAT